>OZ014552.1:8850478-9450478 GCA_963966155.1 Clivina fossor | reverse complement strand
AAGTAAATATTTTTTTCAGGGTCAAAAAGTTAGTAACGCCGTTTATGACTGTATGTGGTATCAAATTAATAATTCCAAAGTACAAAAATCCTTAATTAATATTATACTACAAGCCCAAACAAAAATTGTACTTACTGTTGGCGGATTATTAGACTTAAATATTTATAGTTACGGAAAGGTATGTAATATATATATATATATATATATATATATATATATATATATATATATATATATACAGTGTGCGCCAAAAGTTTACAGCATATAAAAAATTATTTAATTAAAATAAGAAAGCTTTAAAATTAACATAGTAGAAAATCTTTCAGAACACATTACATTAAACTAAAACGACTTTAGGTTGTAGTTCTGTATTAATAATTGACGTACAAATCACATTTACAGTAAACAAACAGAGCATGAAAACAAGTTATTACATTGTAAAAAAAAAATAGCGAAATTACAGAAAAAACTAGTAAAATTTTATTATAAAAAATCTGTTACCTAAATATTCCATATTTCTACCTCAAAATTCTCTAATTTTGTACATAATTCATAATAATCACATAAAGTAAGTAATATGATCATAATCATGTATATTCCTGGTTAATGAAATATTGACATATAGTACAATTTTTCTATATGACTTTTTTGCAAACACTGTATATTAATTTAATTATATTTTATAATGATTTAATTAATAATTTCTAATTTTTTAGGTTCTTCGTGCTTCATTTTCATTTATGACGTTTCTAATTAATACAAGATCAGAAAATAAGAAATAAATATTTAAAAAAAATATATATAACCCGGATTCTAAGCTTCATTTAGAGCACTTTTGGTTAAAAGTAGTCATAATTTGAATATTAATTGTTGCTTTTATCACAAATCAATTATAAGCTATTTTTAAAGTGTATTATATATCAAATGTATTTCTGGAAAGGTATAGATTTTTTGTTGGTTGTTATGTTATAAATATTTCGTAAAATGGTTACCTTTTAAAATGTTTTATTCATTAAACGAATTCAGTTTCTACTGTCTACCAATTCTAAGTTAAACATGTGCTTTAATGTTACTAACCTAACGAAAAAGAATGTTATAATAATTACATATATGCTATTATAATTCACTAATGAATGATATAGTATATATCGAAAGCTTGAATAGTATATCAATTGAGTTTTATTTATCAAAAACCCTAACAGATTGATTTTAACCTACGAATTTTTTTTTTATCTGTAAAATATATATATTATAAATCTATAAATTGTATAATTTAGTTACTTATTTGTTACCTAGTAACTTGTTTCTATGTTCTGTTATTTACTGTAATGTCATTAGTATTTTTTATCCTGATGAAGATGGATGTTGACTTTCGTCGAAATGTCGATTTTAAATAAATTAATATTCGTACAGAACTTTTATGTCAAGCAGTTTTATTTTAATAGAAGTTCTGAAAGATTTTTCACTATGTTTTTGTAAAATGTAAAATCAATTTCAATTAATATTCTACCGAGACTATTAAATAATTGACAAAATATCAAATAACTTCGAATTTGTGTTTCGTAACTTTTGTCTGTACCATATAATTAGCAAAAACAATATGGGTGTTTCCATATTATAAGAAATACAGAATAATAAAGTTTTCTTTTTCGTTTTTTGTTATAAGAACAATAATTTCTTTGTTTAATTGCAGTAGATAATTTTCTTTCACCGAGAAATAATATTGATTAAAATACAGTATTATTTTAATTCAACTTAAATATCAATTACTTTGTTACTAAATTGACAATATTATTTACTATATAAAATACAACGAAATTTTTAATAATTTGAAAAACAAAAATACAATATTTTGTTTTGTTTTAATATTTGCAATGACGAAAGAAAAAGAGGTAAATATACTATAATATAGTTTTTTTTTTTTAGATTTTAATACAATTATTTATATATATATATATATATATATATATATATATATATATATATATATGTTAATTTTCCTTAAATTGATAACTGCATACCTGACATAAAAAGATTAAATTAATTATATATATACAGGGTGTAACAGAATAACTATTCCTAATTTTCAGAAATGATAGAGGGCACATAAAGAAACATTTTTTATTAATAAACTAGTGTCCGGAATTTTTTTTTTCTTTTTTTTTCTTTATTTTTCGGCAGTCGATTGTACATCGTTACAACTTGTGTATCGAAAATGGTGGTCGTAACTTCGAACAATTTTTTTAAAGTTTAATGCGCTATTATTTTTAATAAAATGTTCCTTAACTTAACTACTCTTTGATGTTTTGATTAAGATTGTTTTTAACGATATCTAGTGTATCTTGGCACCGAGAAATTTCCGGACACTAGTTTATTAATAAAAAATGTTTCTCTAAGTGCACTCTATCATTTCTGAAAATTAGGAATAGTTATTCTGTTACACCCTGTATATATATATATATATATATATATATATATATATATATATATGAAAGTATATCAAATAATATAAGCATGAAACAACTATTAAACTGAAAATGAAAAAATTCATATCAGTGTAATACTTGTTTCATGTTTATATTTGATATACTCTTATATTTGTTCTTTACAACCATTATTTCTCACTTATATATATATATATATATATATATATATATATATATATATATATATATATAAAGATGACCCTTATTTGGGTCAAAAAATAAAATTTGTTTGACGCTCCTAAAAAAACTTCTAAATATTTTTAAAACGGCTGTCAGAATACTCTCGGGTGTTTATTTTAACGTTAAACCGTGCCCCATTTCACTGTTATGTTATTTAATTACCATTTTTTTCTGAAAATTGGGAGCAATTTATTTCAACTCGGCTGGTTTGTATTTACTGGGTCTGTTTTGATTTAATATTACTCAGAATGATTCACATATGTGCCGTCACATCTATGACCTTTACTTTAACGTTATAACATGCCCCACTTCACTTTTGTTCTATTTAATAGACTCTTTTTCCAAAAATTTGAAAAAATTTATTTAAACTTGGTTGTTTTGTATTTATTGGGTTTGATTCTATCCAAAAGGACGCAAAATGTTTTAAAAATTGTGTAAATCCAAAATGTAGCTAAAGTCCGGCGTATGTATGATTTCATCATGATTTAAAGTTATTTAAAGAGTTTTGTATATTTGGTCATAATTATCTAGGACCTAGACAATCATGACCAAATAGCCTAGACTCTAGGCTAAGACAGTTTGATTATACTGAACTTCTAAGGTTTTTTTTCTTTCAGTGTACGTGTTTTGGGGCAAAGTTTACTGTCGACGTGAAGGCCTTATAATGTTATAGCAGACATTCGTAAATCATTTTGAGTCGTTTTGCATTAAATCAAACTCAGTAAATACAAAGCAACCGAGTTTAAATGAATTTATTCGACACAACAAAAGTTAAGTGGGCCACGATTTAACGTTAAAATAAAGGCCCGAGAGTATTCTTCCGGCCATTTTAAAAATATTTAGAAGCTTTTTAGGGAGAGTCAAACAAATTTTATTTTTTGACCCAAATAAGGGCAACCCTAATATATGTATGTATATATATATAAACTCTTATAATATAATAAATTTAACAAGTTTAATACAAAATAAAATGACTTTAGGTTTAAGTTTTATATTAATATTTATTAATAATCGATGTTTCGACGAATTCAATGTCCGTTTTCATCAGGAAAATTGCTACAAATGACATTTATAGTAAATAACAGAACATAGAAACAAGTTACATAGTTATAAATTTGTTATAAATTTTTAATTAATGGAAGCCAAATTTAATTTAAATCAGTTACTAGTTACACTGGGCGGTTTCCTGTTTGGTTACATTACAGAATTAACTCGACACACTGAGAAAATTTTTGTTTTAGATCCGAGATTTTTACTTTCAACTCAACAGAAAACGTGTTTTTGAACTTTGAACGTATATTTTTCTTATATAAATAAAAGAATAAATAGAAAAAAAAATATAGTAGGTAACTGTATAACTATTTGAAAAGCTTATAATAGAAAAGCGATGTAACTTAATAGTGTGTTTTGGTTATTTTATAGCAAATAAAAATTTTCGATTGATAGAAATCTACGAAACATTCTGTTATGCTTCATCATTGTTCAAAATATCACCAATTGATGTAATTAATTAAATAAATAAATAATTATTGATCTTCTTGCCTTCACATATATTCGTTAATAAATAAAAGCTCTTAATTTTTAACAATAATAAGAACTTTATTTAGCAAAGCTATTTCAAATTACTTTTACAAAAATTTTACATATATTAATATATTAAAAGTGACTTTAATTTGTATGCAACATAAACTCTAAACTCTAAACATGTTCCTGCAATTTCATAATTTTCTAATTTTTTGATAAGCTTTCCTTTGTCAATAGTTTCAGAAACACGTTTTAAATCAAGGGACACTGCCAAAATAAACTGTTTATTATTATCTATGCATGTCACCCAATCATTTAACACACATTGAAATGCAGTCTCACAACTATGATTTTCTCGAAATTCTGATTGCTGTTCTATTAAAATATTATGCTTTTGTAAGTGAGTCATTAATTGTTCATAAACGGCTCTTTCCAGTATTTTATCTATAACTGGCTGCATGTTAACAGGACGGTATTCCTCAACCTTATTGCTTTTTTATGTAATCCAAATTGCAGTGCAAATAACATGCAACACTGCCTGTATATTTGAATCATACCTTAAAACTGTATATTTTTTATTTCAACTTCATTGTTTTCTATTTCGCTAGTTAATCTGGTTTCTGCCACACACACACTAACAAAGGGTTTATGTTACTCATTATTTTTTCTAATGCGTCTTTATGTTTTAATATACTTCTAGAATTAACATACATGAGTTTTACATTCTTTTTCGTTTCGTATATGGCAATATTCGATTATTAATAAATATCTAAGGAACTTTTAATAAAAATACAAAACATACTTTCACATAGAATCTTTTTGTCGCTGTGTTGCTTCTAACCGAAGTATTTTTTTTTCGATTTTCTTGTGAGTTTTTACAGTCACGATTATATCAAGTAAACCTAAGGAGTTGTGACAAAGTACAATAAAACTTAGGATAAGTAAATTGCAGTAATACACATAATGATCACATAAAGTGGCACTTGGCACGTTCAACTAACAAAAACCCATCGCACCGTTTAAATGGTGGGGTATTAACTCTATGTGTTCTTTCACATAACCACACATTTTGTCTGACTCTGTTCTGGCCTAAGGTCTAGTCGGTCTTTCTCTATATATATTATCTAAAAATACACGTAGATATAGAAATTGCTCGGTGAGTATTTAGAAGATAAATGTTTATAACTGTTTTTTGTTGTTGAAGAATGTATGAAGCTCTTCACCATAGTTCGGTAACAAAGAGCTATTAAAACAAACATTTTTTCCCTAGTTGGTTGTTCAAGGTGAATTGTCTTCTTGAAAATAATTCTCGATAAAATGTTTTACTACAAAAATATCCTTTTAATGGATGAGGCATTTGCTAAGCTTTAATAGATACTAGTAGTTTATTGGTTTTTTCTTGAAGAGATTCTCTACGAATAAAAAATATTATAACATAATAAAATATTTTTCAGAACTCATTGTATTTAAATAAAAACTGTTCTAGGATTAGATTCTGTTTTATTATTTTATAAAACTGACGTTTTGACAAGACTGAACGCTTTTATTCATCAGGTCAAATTCTTTTTCAATGACATTAAAGTAAACAAGAGTACATAGCAACTAGATATTAGCTAACATGTAAATAACTAAATCATAAGAATTATAGATTTTAAATTAATGGAAGCCAAATTTTATTTAACTCAATGCCTACACAGTGATTTATGCTTTCTTTTCTTTATAAATCTCTATTGCTTCTCTTATTAACCTGCTGCTAATATTGATTGGTTCAATTTATTTTATAAAATTCATATTATAAAATTAATTGCAAAAAATAACGGTTATAGTACATCTACAGTAGAAAACATGTTCAGGCGAAAGTTAAAAAATAAAAATGTAAACTCATTATACAATGGTAAAATAGAAATAAAGGAAAAAAAAATTTATAGAAAAATAGCATATGTGGGTAGAACAAGTTTGAAAATTGCAAAAAAATTAAAGTCAAAAAATATTGTTTCAGCATTTTACAACAAAAATAAACTAAAACATTTAATAGTGAATAATAAAATAATTAATAAAAATATTCTCAATCAATCTGGTATTTACAAAATTAATTGTAATAATTGCTCGGCTATTTATATAGGTCGGTTAGGCTGGGAAAAACCGACTCAAATGTAGCTAAACATTGTGAAAATTTAGGCCACAAATGTTTTATTGAGGATATGGAAGTGCTGCATATTTGCAACAAGGGTCTTAAGATGAATTTCTAATGCCCGTTTTACACGACGCAACTTTCTGTGGGATTTTCTTGCGCAACAAAATTGCACAAGAAAATTACTCGTGTAACACAGCAATTGCACACGCAATTTTGTCGCGGCGACAAGTTGCACGGATTAGAACAAGCTGTAATTTAATTGCATGGCCTTGCAATTTCTAGTTACTTTTTAGTAACTTTCAGTCTTAACAACTTTTATTATGAAAGGCACAATACCAGTATTTTTTTAATTATATTTAATTTTCCTATGAGGTGTGTCATAAATTAAAAAAATAAATTACAATAAAAATTATTTATTTATTTTATATATTTCGTGTGTTTATTTTGGAGGTTATACAGTTATGATATACTTTGACGTTTAGTTATATTTTTAATTAGTTGGCATCTTGGAATGAAATAACCAAAATCGCAGTGCAATTTTTTTGCATCGTGTAAAACATACATATATTTTTGCAATTTTATTGCGCAACTTTCTTGTACAATTTTTTTACGCAAGAAAATCCCGCAGAAAGTTGCGTCGTGTAAAACGGGCATTAGAGGCGGTGGAAATTCAAGCAGCCTTGGCTGACAATAAAATTTTAATAAATGAACAAATGGAGTTATTTTCATCTCCACTGCTAAAACCTTTTTAGGTCCTTGTCGTAGGTATGTTTTAGTAATAAGTATTTGTATATATAATTAGAAATATATAAATTTTTTGTATCATATTGCGTCACCTGATGATGGCCTAACAAGCCGAAATATACATTGTTTAAGTTAAATAAATTAATTTTGAAACAAAAACTAAGAGTCGTGTGTTTATTTTTATTTTTAATAATGTTTCAACAAGTGCCTACAGCCGTGTCCATCCAAATTAATAAAAAATGTAGATTTATAGTATATAGTGTGCCATGGCATATCTTATACCAGCATTACATAATTATTTAGGTTGTCAGATTGTTAGCAAAGTCAGAACAAGTGTGAAAAACATGCGAAAAAGATGCATTGCACTGTTTTTTATTTCATAACGCTGCTCACAAAACTGAACATCATAGTATGCTATGCCATCTACAGACATGCACCCACAGACAGAAGAGCATCGTGAAGCTGTGCGTTTGTATTTCTTTTTTTGCTTCTTCTGACAGTCACAGACGCGTGTCGTGCTTTTGTTCCTGCTTGTCTCTCTGCGTTTGTTGTTAATTCCTGCTTCTTCTACTTCTTGCTGTTGGCGCACTTTGTGTCTTGCATGGCATTCAACTTTATGTCGGCCAACTTGCGTTTGTTTGAGCGCACAAAACAATTGCCAGATTATTATATAATGTCATTTACACGGTTGGGTAACTGTCATACATACCTACCTATTTCTCTGTTTGAAGTTCTGTGACAATATTTCATATGTATATATACTTTGGTTTTAATAATGGAATTTTTCTATTTATATTATTATGTTAAAATTGAGTTTAACTTTGTAAATGTTGTATTGCTAGAACTGTTAATAATAATAGAACAAATGTAACAAATTGTCCTTGTGATATTGGATGATATAGTTTTAGAGTTTGAAATATTATTAATAATTTTAATTATTTGGATTCGGTTTTGTACTTAACAAAAACTTATATGCAAATTAAATAATAGTATATATTTTATATAAATTCTGTTAGTGCCCATATAAATTACCTATATAATTTTTGTGTCTTACATTACGTATTTTCAACCTTCTGAGAAAAAAATTACTAAAATTATTTAAAATGTACTTTGGCTACATTATTTATCTGAGTTTAATCAAATTTTTACAAAAGATTGTTCTAATGCCTAGATAAATTATATAATTTTATGAAAGTAGTGTTGTCAACTTTCTGAGAAAAAAATTACTAAAATTTTTGAAATTTATACATCCGAAATTTATCAAATTTTTACAAAAGACTCTATTAGTACCCACACAAATTATAAATTTTTATTGTTTTACAGTGTTGCCAAATTTCTAAGAAAAAAATTATTAAACTGAAATCATTTGATTGAAATTGAAATCATTCGGATGATGAACAAACAAAAAGTGGCAGATTTTGTATAAAAATAGGTTTGTAAAATTAAAAGACAACCTTACGGCCAGAGCTGTGCACAAGTACAAGAAAAAGGATTTAAATACAAGTACTTTGTTGAAAAATGTATTTAAGTACAATTACTTTCATTTTAAAAGTATTTAAGTACAAGTACAAGTACAGTACTTGTACTTGCAATTTCAGGTATAATTACAAATACATATAAAAATAGGAAAATTGAAGAAAAAAGATTTAGTTTATTTTTTTTACTTACATTTAGTATAATTATTACTCCTATATTTTATTAGCTTTTAATAATACAAGTTTTTCAAAATTTTTGTCCGAGAGAGCGTGTCGTTTCGGGGTGTAAAATGTTTTATTTAAGAAAAAAATAACGACTAAGAAAAACAACTAATAGCATTGAATATACCCGCTGTTTGTACTACACAGTTCCCAGAAAAGTCCATATTGTTCGGTTTATTGATACAACATTTTAATAATAAATCATATATTTAACTAACTTACCGTACCAATGAAATGATTTTATAACTAAAAAATACAGCGAATTGCTTAGTTCGAGAATACGAGACAAACTAGATATATAGGTATTTTCTGCATAATTTTGCAGGTTGAAACCTGAAAAGCAAAAGTACTTGTCCATGTACTTGTGAACACACAAGTACAATTCCAAAAATATTGGACTTAAATACAAGTACAATTACACAATGAAAAATTGTACTTAAATACAAGCACAAGTACAATAAATATGTATTTAAGTACAGTTTAAAATACATGTACTTATGTACATGCACAGCTCTGCTTACGGCTACATTTTTTTTTCTGTGCCAGTCATCATAACCAAGTAGCAAATAATCATGGAACTATATGAATATTAAGGAAGCTAGTTTGACTGGTAGATGATGCACTTAAAGTGGGTAGAAAAAAAAAACATGCCAAACATATTTATTTTTTATTTCTTATACTTATAACTAAAAAGTAATAATAAAAATATGTATTTAGATAAATACTGTAATTTTAGTAAGGTTATTTTGTTGTATCTCAGTTACATACATTTTTTATTTTATTTAATAAATAATTAAAATATTAGTCTATTTAACATCAGTTGGAAAGTTAACAATTGGATTACTTAAAAATTATTTAACATTGCTTTGTGCAACTAGGCCTTATATTTATAGTTACGAGAACGTATTTATTTTTTAGTTAAACGAATTACTCATATTATTAAAAAAAAAGCTTTTTTTTAATTCAAAACATTAATTATTTGAACATAATTCAATTAAACACAACTTTAACCGGAAGCATTTTTATTTTTGTTAATTATTTTCTTAATTTAAGTAATTATCAAAACTGAAAATTATACGTCTATTACATACTAGAATATATTTTCCGTAATTGTATATGTATATGTTTTCCAAAAATATTATCTTCTCTTCGGGGTAAAACAAAGAAAATGGTAGTTGTATTTGCATACATACATTGTACGTACATCTGTACTAACAGCCCTTATCCCCCCTATAACTTGAGTAGGACTAATATAGGGCCCCGATCACGGGGCAGAAGGAGTTGGTAGACAAGCGATCTGGCTGAGAACTGCCTCTGCCTGCCTGCCCAAAATTGGATCTTCTTCAATTAATTACAGGAATATTTCTCGAAATGGGTGTGTACCGCTGTAAATCTCCTGGGACATCTGTTACTCATGATCTTCGTACGGTTTGTGCCGACAGTTCTCTGTCACAATCTCGTTTGCTACGTTCTTCCGTCTATCCTGCTCTGGTCCTGCTTGGCATTCTGCTGTAGCGTTGTTCCCCAACCCCGTTTGCCCGTTTTGTTTCCGTCATAGAGATGCTTTGGCATGTCCTCTAGTGCGTGTCAAAAGTTTTAGTATGTGATAGAATACTTTAATGGCTATTAATTCTGATGTTATTCTGTTATTATACTATATACAGAATTGCACAATTAACAGAATAGATATAGTTCGATCGTCATAAATTCCGTTGCAAATGTTGGTGATAAACCTAATAACACAAAATTACTGTACTTATATAAGATAGTATTTAAATACCGTAAAATCAAAATTTTATATAGTCAATTTGTTTATCAATGACATTTTGTTATATTTACAAACAAATAAGTACTAATTATAAACAATAACATTTTAACATTTGTATTTATTTTTGTTATACTATCATTTGTTTTTAAGTTGTCGATTTTTCTTGACGTTCAAAAATTAATAGATTTTTCTCGTTTTCTTTTGAAATATTTCAAAAAAAATCAGTTTTTTTTCAAAACTAATTGGTAATTATTTAATAATTCAATTTTTATTTTATTTAACAATGCATAATTAAAATTTTCAAATTATAAAGAATAAAACAATAATTACATTAGAATTAAACGGCTTTAGCTTCTAGTTCTGTATAAATATTTATTAATAATCGACATTTCGACGAACACAATGTACGTCTTCACCAAGAAAAAAGATACAAATGACATTTACAGTAAATAAGCAGAACATACAAACAAATTACTAGGTAACAATATAAGTAAATTTTATGCAATTTGTTTTTACATATTATACATATTTTACGTAAAAAAGTCGTAAATAATCATACTATTAATGACAATAATTATTATCTTTTATAATTCTTATATATTTTATTTGACAAATATTTATAATTAATAAAAAAATAATTTAACAACTACACAAAGTGTATTTAAATAATAAAATAAAATTAATGTTGTTTACTAACTAAATTTTGAGTTTACGAAAAATTATTATATCTGTGACACATGTATTATGGAATATAACAAAAACTCTGTTATTAGCTTATGGAGAATATTTAAAATAAAGCCTGTTTTCAACACTTTCATATTGGATTGATTTACTACCCAATAATTTTTTTACATATATACATATTCTTTTAAAAATGCATAACTCTAACAGTATTATGTTGAAGGATAGACGTATGATATTTTCTAAGAGCATTCCATACGACATTATTTAACTTGCATTTTACTAAAAGTCAGACTCAGCAGTTAAGTGTACAGGGAACGAACAAAGGTTATTATCAGCTGTTTACATTCGATATATCGATCGATTGAAGTATATGTTCTCAAAGTATTGTCACGTTATTGTCATAGTAGTCTGGTTATAGTGTGGATTGCAATCTTCTACTGCTTCAAGAACACAAGCACTTTGCAATCGGAATGTGAAAGATGTTGATCTAAATTCCAAAACGATCCTCGAAAGAATATATTTAAAAGAGGAATTGTCATTTTTCTTTCGAAGGTCAGTTTGTCGGGAGATTTACGTTTTGGCTGCTTGTGAAAATATATGACATAGAATTAGAATATTTACATAAAATATGTTACTGTTTGAAACATTTTTCAGAAATGTTTTTCTATGTTTTATATCTTTGCCTAAATATATTTCACACTAGTATAAGTTACTTTCATATGCATTTTGAAAATATTATATAATTATTATTGATTTATTTTCGTATAATCTGTAATACAACTCTGTATTCCAGAACTCATTATGTAAATTAAGCTGTTTTAGGTTCAAGTTCTGTATTAGAATTAATTTTTAATCAACCTTGCGTCAAATCTAAATGATTGTTTTCATTAAGACAAACTGTTTCAAGTCACATTTCAGTATATAAAAGATTATAGAAACAAGTTGTAGGTAACAAATAAGTGATTAAATCATAAAATTTTATGGATTTTTAATTAATGCGAGCCAAATTTTATTTAACTCAATGCCTTTACAGTGATTGATGTATTGTAACTCTGTATTGATCACTGTACCTTCGCTAAAAGTTCAAATTTCGGAAAACCATTTTAACATATTATTATACACATTATGAGCTATCAGAAAATACAAAAAAATAATTTTTTTTGAAAATAATTATTAAATAAACAATAAAACCGAAGGTATATTTTTGTTACAATTTAAAATTAAAAAAAATTTAGGTTGATGTTTTATATTATTTTATATTAAAATTCGACGTGTCTTTATAATAAATAATTTAATATAAATAATAATAATAAAAATAAAAATTATTTATTTAGCACATGTTAATAATGGTATTACATAATTAGTACAAATTATTATTGATAAATACAAAGAGGATATACAATAAATAAATTTACAAGATTTCTTTCCACTCTCGTTTGAAAGATATCAATGAATGATTGATAAGTTATTGCATACATATTTAAACCACTAACAAATATAGACTGACTTGTCGAAGCCCTATTAGTTTTCGATATACCTATAAAATTACTAGTGGCGGATCCACGGGGGGTGGGGAATGAGGGGAAATAAGGGAAATTTCCTACCCCCCCCCCCAAACATATTTGACATTCCTATTCGAAAACTTTTTTCAAAAATATATTCTGAAATTTATCATAAATTCATTTCTCATTAAGTGATCTAAGTTTGGACCTTCCCTCCTTTCCTCAAGAACAATACAGTGTTTTGATATTAATTCTTGCGAGACGAAAAAAAAATTGCAAAAATAGATTCCCCCCCCTTCAAAATTTGCTCTGGATCCGCCACTGTAATTACTGAGCTTTACGAGTAAAATAATTATGTGTCTCATACGCGTATTTTATATTGATTGCTAAATATGTTGGCAATTTATTTGTTAATATTTTGTAAATAAAAATAAGTACATTCTAGTTGACAAATTTTTAAATATTTAAATTATAAAAAAAATTATAATGTATGTAGAAAATATTAATGTTATAACTACAATTTATGATAAGTACGAAAGTTGTTTGACAGTTTATGTAAGTGCCTTTTATGAACTTAATTATTAGCAGGAACTGTATGTCCGCTCTAATAAATGCCGGATCGTAAATGAACCTGCCTGATGCATACTTAGCCCCGAAGCTTTAAGCTCATTGACGAGTATAACTAAAACTAGGAGCAGGAACCAAGCACAAATACTGACGGAGCCCAAGGATAATAAATTTTATACCAAAGTTATTCTCACGTTTATTATAGTCCAATAATTCAATGGCGTTTTCTTTATCTTTTGTTGGTAAAATTGTACCGTTTCAAACTGTTAAGTCAAACTGTCATTGCCATTATTTCCGTTTCATGTTCGAACTGATTCGGATTGGCCCAAAACGAACGAATGCACATGAGCAAACGTATTTGCATTCGCAAATAACGATGAGACCTTTATTGTTGATAACGCAAAACTAATAAGAAACGAACAGTCAACTGACAGTGTATGTTTATTATACAGGAATTCCCATAGAGTTTGCATGGGAAACATTTTTGGTATTTAACATAGTAAAAATCTTTTAGAACTCATTGTATAAAATAAAACTGCTTTAGATTTAAGATATTTATTTAAACTGATATCAGTTTTTCCTGATGAAGACGAGCATTGAGTTTCGTCGAAACGTTGATTATAAACAAATTTTAATACAGAACTTGCTGAAGCAGTTTTATTTTATTTTTAGTATTTGTATTTTTTTTTAATTATTATTACGGGACTTTTTGATGATAGTTATGAAAAAAAATTACTTTATTTGTTAAAATTTTAAAAAATTGTTTGTAAAAAGTTTAATGTCTGCTTTTATAAAGTAGTAGGAAATTAAATATGTTTATTTCTATACTAAATTTACTATGAAGGTTTATTAAATTTACAAAATAAACCAATTAACCAATCGAATTAATTACCCATATACCGGTGGCACCTCCACTTCTCCAAAATTGAAAAAAAGTTGTGCCAGCATTTTGTACTAATTATGTACTAATTTTGTTCCAAAAGTAAAAATTTTGTACTACAAAAGAAACATTAGAAATGTAAATAACAAATGTGGGGGTGATGGTTATGCGTGCAACTAGCGCCCTCAATGTTAATATTTAGCAAAAGTTGAATAATAATACGCATATAATGTTGTACTAATTATGTACTAATTTCGTCCCAAAAGTAAAATTTTCTACTCCAAAAGAAAGACGAGAAATGCAAATAACAAATGTGGGGATGCTAGCTATATGTGTAGCTAGCGCGCCCAATGTTAAAATTTAACAAAAATTGAATAATAATTCGCGTATAATTTTGTACTAATTATGTACTAATTTCGTCTCAAAAGTAAAAATTTTGTACTCTAAAAGAAACACGAGAAATGCAAATAACAAATGTGGGGGGGGGGGGGTGTTAGCTATATGTGTAACTAGCGCGCCCAATGTTAATATTTAACAAAAGTTTAATAATAATACGCGTATAATGTACTAATTTTGTCACAAAAGTAAACACGATGAAATCAAAATTATTTATGATTAAAATAATACGATAAAGTACACAAATCATATTTAATAAACATAATTTTAAATTTTTTTAAAAAAAAAGTTTCTATTGTATAAAGATACATTTTTTTGAAGAAAAATGTCTTGCACTAACTGAAATTGCGACTATAACCAAAACGGGATCATTTTATTTCTAAATTTAAACAAAGCAATTTAATTGTTTAATTTGTTCTTCGGTATTTACATGAAATTTTGTGTCAAATTATAAAATATTTATACATTTTACAACTTTTTTCACACATATTTGCATTTTTTGTGTTTTTTTTTTTGGAGTATAATTTTACTTTTGGGACGAAATTAGTATATAATTAGTACAACATTATACGCTTATTATTATTAATTTGTTGTTAAATATTAATATTGGGCGCGCTAGCTACACGTATAGCTAGAACCCCCACATTTGTTATTTGCATTTCTAGTGTTTCTTTTGGAGTACAAAATTTTTACTTTTGGGACGAATTTAGTACATAATTAGTACAAATTGTTGGCACAATTTTTTTTCAATTTTTAAGAAGTGGGGGTGCTACCGGTATGTAGGTGAATTAATTACTTAGTCAAATATCGTACGAGTAAATTTTACTCTAGAAGTAAATATATAAGCTACAAATTTTATATTATGTTAAATTTAAGTTTTATTTTAATTTAAAAATGTTATTAAATCTATCGAAAGTTATTTTGAAATATATACACAATCACGATGTACCCAAAAAGGGGGTGGTACTATCCACTATCCCAAAATCAGTTTTCTGCAAACATTCTTATCCTGACAAGCACCTCTACCTTTATCCAAATTTATGATACGTAGAAATACATACTTGTCTATTTCTATTATTTGGAAACTTTCGCTCACGCAAGCCACTATTTTAATCATACTATTCAAACTACTCATTTGACATTCATATACCTTCAAAATCATTATATAAATACGTTTAACCAAACGTACAGTAGACATTCGCTCAAGATAACTGACTAACACCAACTTTTGCAACAACATTTTTTTCAATTAGAGTTAGACGTCTAACTCGAAGCAGAGCAAAAGCACTACTGAGAAGACCTGAAGATGGCACGTGCGACTGTGCCGAAACTTCGTCACCAAAATCGACAACCAACAACGCGGAGCCAATCCCGGAAACCAGATACGTCATATAACGCCCGCGGAATTCTAAAGCAAAACACATATATATATATATATATATATATATATATATATATATATATATATACCGGGTGTTTGTTCGTCAAGTTCGTATGTGCGTTTAACATGTAATTTCGATAAATTGCAATATACTACTTTCTCGAGTACAATTCGAAGAAATACTTGGAATACTTTTCGATAGGACATAAAAGGTTCTATTATTTGGTTTTAGTTTTAATTTGCTAGCATGTGCCGTTTGGGCGCTAGAATTTTTGTTATGATTTTTTGGTTTTTATTTTTTTTCTTAAAAACTTTGAGGTGTAGGAAAATAAGCATGACATGGAAAAATGCGGAATAATGAGTACGACAATTGAGTGAAAAAACCATTATTCTACGATGCATCGTCTAGTAGAAAAAAATTAAAAACTGAATTTTTGAAAATTTGTCAAAGGGGAACTCTTGGGATTTTTTCAAAATAAGACTTTTTTTAGCATGTGCCATGCTAGCAAATTAAAAGTAAAACCATATAATAGAACCTTTTATGTCCTATCAAAAAGTATTCTAAGTATTTCTTCGAATTTTACTCGAGAAAGTAGTATATCGTAATTTATCGAAATTACATGTTAAACGCCCATACGAACTAAACGAACAAACACCCGGTATATATATATATATATAAATATATATATATATATATATATATATATATATATATATATATATATATATATCTTTATAAAGCTGACAATGTTATTTCTATTGCTTTTCATTTAAATTACTTGATATTTAATTGGCAAAACGAAATTGGGGAAAACAACAAAAATCGAAGAAATTAATAATATAAACTTTTTTGCGAATAAAAATAACGCGTAAATTGACTTTATGAAAGTTTATAAACCGTAACTTTATTGCAAAATTAAAATTGTTTCAATTGGTACGTTTAACAGAAATGAATTTTAAATTATATATTTTATGATTTACAAACTGGGACAGCTTTGTGACATTCTATACCCGAAATTAAAATATGGAAATTCGAAACGTTTGTTTTAATATTTATTTTTTTGCACCGAATTATAATCAGTTGTTGATTATTTTAAACTCGTTTTTTATTTCGGAATAATTTTTCTTGTTTATTTTATGGCGTTTATTTATTTAGCAATATAATAAAAAAAAAATTCAATCGATAAAATAGGTTTTTTTTTTGCATAAAGGTAAAAATCACTGCATCTCAGTGGAATAATAACGAATATGCCACTTTATGAGTTTCGAGTGTTTATAGATTATTCTGGTTTTACATGATAAATTTTTCTATAAAATGTATAGTTATTATTATTAAAATATTCGACAATTATTCAAATAAATTGTAGTATTTTGATTGAGCATTTTTTATACTAGTGAAAAACAGTAAAAATCTCAATTTTCATTGAAGTTGCGTATTTGTCACGTTTCCACTAAGGTCCTTATATAAAACATGCTTTTTTAGTCGTAGTTACAATAATGGCATAAAATTTCTATTACGTTTAGTTTATGTTTTATTTTTTGCTAATCAAATTTATTTAGGTTTTGTTTACATTTTTACAATGCTTTCGCATGATTTTACGAGTGTAATGTATTGAATTTTTTATGTTTTTATAGGTTTGGTGCATAATTGTCATTTGTTTTTTAAACGATATTTATTATGAAAAAAGAAACATAAACATGTACCAGTAAAATTTTGAAATGATTATTCCGGAACGTAGTCATCATCTACTTCAATAACTGCTTCCCATTTACTTGGAAAACAGTAATAATATTTTTACTAAAAAAAGTAAACAAAACAGCAATACGCCTACAAAAACACCTGATAATTATGCACTAACCCAATACATTTTTAAGTATTTATTACTAATAATATTGTTTCTTTTTTTTTTCAAGTAAGTGCATTTTTACTACACATCATCATTTTGTGTCATCGAATGTAAGTTTTTTTTTTAAAGCCACTATATATCTATTTTTAATATATTAAGAATCATTCTAGTACACATTGGCTGATAGTACAAGCTTGGTTTTTGAGGTGTTTCAGTTTATTTGTTTAGTCCAGCTCTTATGATAGTTGCGTTGTCTTAAAACCAATATTATTATATTATATGTATTATATATTAATATATTAATACGGGCCATTTTGTATTTATAATTTTTAAACCTTATAAAAGTATATATAATTTTGAGACACATTGCATATTCATATAATATATGAATATGCAATGAATATGCAAAGAATTTTATATACATTGCATATATACAGGGTGTTCGTTCGCTTGGTTGATATAGGGCAGGGATGGCGAACCTTTTTCGATGTCCGTGCCACAAAGTCATAAAAAATCTTTATGAAATAACTAACGTGCCACACTAAAATTGTCATATATTTTTTTTATTTTATAATTATACCCTTCAAGGACACATTTAAAGTGTAAAAACGTGATGTAGAAAAGAAAATAAGCTAAAATTATTATGCGACTTACCTCTTCATATTCTTGATTCGAAACATTAGCGTGGTGGGACTATACATAAGTGTAATTCAATAAACCAATAATGGATATTTTTTATTAAATTCCTTTATTTATATAATTTTAAGATTAACATGTTTTACAAAGAGCAATATGCTGTTAAAAAAAATCACGTTAAAAACATTTATTTTTAATGTGATTTATGTTGCTGTATATGAGACGATAAAGATTTTATTTTAGGATTATATTTGGTTAATTTCAAAAGCACGCATACAAAGCTTGAGTCGTCTGTCATTCTATTTCTATATTTATTTTTTATAAAATTTGATTCAGAAAATAGAGACTCACATGCCCACGTCGATGAAAATATTATTAAAATTGCCTTTGCTAGTATTTTTAAACAACTAAACGTGTCAGGAATTGCATTCCATGTAGTTAGAAATTCATCTTCTGCAATTTTATTTATTTTACCGAATAATCGACAACTTTCAATAATTTCTACATCATTTCTTAAATCAACAAATTTTTGGTTCCATATGGAGCTTAACTGAAATTCAACTAATTGCATTTCTATTTCATTTAAATTTAACCACTCAAGGAGTTTTAAATTCAATTTATCAAATGGTATTATATCGGGATATAAAATAAATTTTAAGGTTTCTTCAAATTGTCCAAACTTCGAAAACTTTGCAGAAAATTCTTGGATCAGAGATTGAATTATCTGCGAAAATTTTTTTATTAATAACTCTTCATTTAACTTTTCATGAGGTTCAATTTCACAAAAAAAAAATTTTGTATTAGGGAAATATTTATATAAATCTGAAAAAATGTCACGATTAAAAACTTGTAATTTGACTTCAAACGCTTTGATCAAATCAAACATTATAATGACTGTTTTATTAACACCTTGTAATTTTATATTTAATTCATTTAAGTGAGAACATAAATCAGTAAAAATATATAGTTTTGCAAGCCATTCTACATCTATTAATTGACTGTATTTGTTGGTCAATAATATTCTCATTATTTAGAAATAATCTTATTTCCTCCAAACAATCTACAAATCTTTGCAAAAGATTACTGAAAATGCCGAATGCATTCTGTCGTCTAAGCTGAGCGACGGCAACGACACGCAATAAAATTAGAAGTCGAAACTGTTTACGCGGGAAATTGTACCTATTGTGGATGTTTTTATATTGCTAGCGAATTCGAGCGATATTTCAGTAATAAAATGTACAATTTGCCGGTTTTAGTTAGCCTACTAAGATAGATATTCAGTACTACAACTTTATATCATAAATTATAAATTAATTGTAGATTGTAAAATTTTAATTAATTTCGACTAAAAAAATGTTAAAATTATTTAAAAAATAATTTTGTTGTTGTGGGTGCCATCGAAATTTTTAAACGTGCCACCTGTGGCACGCGTGCCATTGGTTCGCCATCCCTGATATAGGGCAATAACATGGGATTTCGATAATATGCAGAATACTATTTTCTGAAGTAAAATTCGAAAAAAATTCTTAGAATACTTTTCGATAAGGAATAAAAAGTTATATAATTTGGTTTTAGTTTTAATTTGCTAGCATGTACCGTTTGGGCGCTAGAATTTTTTTTAAATGTTTTTTAGAATTTTCAATAATTTTTCCTGCTAAATCAATATGAGTTAGAAAAAAAAGTTACTTAGCTATTATGTAGCTAATTTTTTTCTCAATGTTACTGAATTTTTTCAGATTTTTTGAGCAAATTTTGAAGAAAGTCTTATTTTAAAATTTGCTCAAAAAAATCTGAAAAAATTCAGTAAAATTGAGAAAATAATTAGCTACATAATAGCTAAGTAACTTTTTTTTTCTAATTCATATTGATTTAGTAGGAAAAATTATTGAAAATTCTAAAAAACATTTAAAAAAAATTCTAGCGCCCAGACGGTACATGCTAGCAAATTAAAACTAAAACAAAATTATATAACTTTTTATTCCTTATCGAAAAATATTCTAAGTATTTCTCCGAATTTTACTTCAGAAAGTACCTAGTATTCTGCATATTATCGAAATCCCATGTTATTGTCCTATAGCAACCAAGCGAACGAACACCCTGTATATATATTTATATATATATATATATATATATATATATATATATATATATATAATTTTTAGAAAGCACATTCCACACAATAGTTTTTTTAAGACACATTGTACACAGTTTTCTTAGGCACATCGTATATAATTGCCTCGATGCCTTGTACACTGTAAAATAATACGTAAAAATATATAAAATGCGTAACAATATCGCATTAAAAATATATAAATAGTAGGAAGCTTTAAAAATTAATAATGTTTTTTTGCCGAAATATTGGGTTTTGTCTTCAGAAAAAATGTCAAAATGATGAAAATACCTCTCGTACAACATTCCCACAGTAAAATCTATATATCCAGCGATTAGTAGGTATGCTCAGATAAGATACAGTTTAATTTGCACCAACATAATATTCGCTACTTTCTACCGAACAAAATAATTTTAATTTCAAGCGTTCTTAATATGGTGATTTTGACTTACAATTAGCCGCCTATTTATTAATATAATGAGTTATGAAAAATTTTATACTTACGGTGTTAAATATTTGCAATTTATATTTTTTTCTTAATTTTTATTTCTATATTTATAAAAATAAACTAAATGTAAATATAATTACGTTTCTAGATTGATTATGCGAAAAACACTATACGTTGCATGTTTTTTTTTTTAAATACTAATATTAAATATTGAGTTTGTATTGTAATATACTATAGCTAATGCTAAAAGTATTTAATTTTCCACTTAATAAATGGAAATTCAAATAGAAATAAATGAAATACGAATAAGAATGGAATTGATAAACAGATGAAAATCCTTATCTCAAGAGAAAATAACGGAGTCGTGCTGGTATGCGTATCTGCAATGTTATTAAACAGAATTATTTCAATAGCCCTGAGTTGCCTGGGACTGAATTTAAAACATGACTGCTACTGTCGTACATAGTACAAATTTCGTTGCATACTCAAATATTTAAAATACTCCGCTTTTTAAATTTTACTTCGCATATAACCTCTTCCATTTAAATATAGGTGGAATTGAAGTATCTCTCTCAATGTCTATGCTTTTTTTTCGTTATAAAAAAAATGATTATTTAAAAAATATATATGCAGTATTTAACTTGCGAATTCTGGGTTATATTATTCGTTTTAATAGACAAGAAAAATTGAAATACTAATAATGTGTTTTGATATATATTTTATGGTTTTCTGGTTACGTTACCAATATCTTTTTTTAGTATTCGTAAGATATTTTAATAATTTAGAATAAAGAAATAAATATTGATAGACGATAAAAGTAAATGATAGAATACATTCACATGAAGCGTATTATTTCTCATTTTTGTTTTATTTTTTTACTTCAACAACTAGCTTAGCTATCCATTTTGAGATCTATAGGTTAAGAATGTGATAATGATTTTATTTAGGGTCGAAAATGTTTAATAAATATATTGTCAGCTTGGAGCAGAACTAAGCCTATCTCCTTTATGAGTTTTGATATATATTGGTTTAAAGTTTTTGTTTTTATTGCAGATCGAGACTGGGTACAGTTATGTAAGGCAAACATATGTTTTTATGATCTTTTGCTATAAATAAGTCGTCTATAAATAACGTTCAAAAAGATCAAAAAATAAGTTACATACACCGTTTTCTCAAAATTTTATGTTTTATAATAATGCGTTAAAAATATATACTCCTACTAAATTTAACAATTTGTATGTTTATTTGCTCTACTGCTGCCAAAATCGTGCATTTATTTCATAATACTGTTTTAAAACTTGCATATGAATAAAAACGTTGCAAAACTTATCTTCAAATATTTAAACATAGTAAAAATTAATATTAAAACAAGACGATTGTTCAGCTTTCGTCGAAACATCGTTTTATATACCGGGTGTTCGTTGGTTAAGTTCGTATGGGCGTTTAACATGCAATCTCGATAATTTGCGATATACTTCTTTCTCGAGTTAAATTTGGAGAAATACTTAGAATACTTTCCGATAAGACATAAAAAAATTTATAATTTGGTTTTAGTTTTAATTTGCTAGCATGTTCCGTTTGGGTGCTAGAATATTTTTTTGATTTTTTGGTTTTTATTTTTTTCTCAAAAACTATGAGGTCTAGGAAAATAAGCATGATATGAAAAAATGCGGAATAATGATTACTATAATTGAGTGCAGAAACGATTATATTAGTAGAAAAAAATAAAAACTGAATTTTTGAAAATTTGACTAGGGGGTACCCTTGAGATTTTTTCAAAATAAGACTTTTTTCAAAATTTGTTCAAAAAAATCTGAAAAAATTCAGTAAAAGGAAGACAAAATTTGTTTTAAAATAAGACTTTTTCAAAACTTGCTCAAAAAAATCAAAAAAAAATCAGTAAAATAGAGAAAAAAATTAGCTACATAATAACTTAGTAACTTTTTTTTCTACCCCATTCTGGTTTGGCAGGAAAAATTATTGAAAATTCTAAAATGTTTTTTAGAATTTTCAATAATTTTTCCTGCTAAATCAGTATGAGTTAGAGAAAAAAGTTACTTAGCTATTATGTAGCGAATTTTAGTCTCTATTTGATGAATTTTTTCAGATTTTGTTGAACAAATTTTCAAAAATTCAGTTTTTAATTTTTTTTTACTGAACGATGCATTCTAAAATAATCGTTTTTTTTACTTAATTATAGTACTCATTATTTCGCATTTTTCCGTATCATGCTTACTTTCCTAGAGCTCATAGTTTTTGAGAAAAAAAATAAAAACCAAAAAATTCAAAAAAAATTCTAGCGCCCAAACGGCACATGCTAGCAAATTAAAACTAAAACCAAATTATAGAACATTTTATGCCCCGTCGAAAAGTATTCTAAGAATTTCTCTGAATTTAACTCGAGAAAGAAGTATGTATATCGCAAATTATCGAAATTGCATGTTAAACGCCCATACGAACTTAACGAACGAACACCCGGTACCTATAATAATTATATATTAGAGTGCTCGAAAAAAATCAAAATAGCTGGCTCAGCGCTAAAATCAAAGACTTTGGTCTAAAATAGACGGATACGAGCCCATTTGTCATTTAAAAAATATTAAGGGGGTCCACCGAGCTCTCAAAAAAGACATTTTTAGCCCTTTTTCTAGATATATATATTAATATATATATATATATATATATATATATATATATATAAATAAATAAATAATTAACAGAACTTTTTTCTAAAACAGTTTTTATATTAATATAATGAGTTCTGAAAATATTTTACTATAGTAAAAATTCTTTGTATTAATATATATTAATAATCGACGTTTCGACTAACTCAACGTCTATCTCCATCAGGAAAACTGACATTTATAACAGAACATAAAAACAAGTTACTAGGTAACAAATAAGTAACTTGATCATACTTTATCAGTTTTCCTGATGAAGACCTTGAGTTCGTTGAAACGTCGATTATTAATACCTAAACCTAAGGCAGTTTTATTTTATTTTCTCAAAAAGTTTAACATATTTCAAGTTCAATATATTTAATTTATTTTTACATAAATTTAATAATTATTTTTATTATTTTACATTAATTAATACCGAAATTAAATTCATACTCGTATGTTCATAATACTGTGTATTATATACAATAATATAATCTTATTTAAATATATTTTGAATATACATATATACGAAGCTCGGGCGTAACATTGTGCCGGCTAATTTAATTAAAAAATACATTTGAACATAAAACACGTTAATTAAAAAAATATCACATACCTCACATCCGAGATGAAAAATTGTGTATTGTATGAGTGTTAAAGTACCTACTGTACGCGCTAAACACGTAGAGTAGTTTTGTTTTTCGTATAATTTATTTTATTATTGTTATGTGTCCAAATCTATTTTAATTCCGCAAAAGGATTCTTATTTCACATTTGGATAGAATGTTAATTATATAACAATTATGTAACAAGTGAGGTACAAAAATATTCGAACGAATGTCATAAAACCCAGTATACTCACAAGTTAGATACACAAACAAAAATGTTTTTTATGGAAATTATATAAATTGTTAAGTTTTCTGAATAAATATAATGTACAATAACATAAAACTGCTACTTACGATTGTTATTCAATTTTATTTTTAGTTAAATTTCTTGTAGATTTTATTTAATTAATTTAATTAATTGTTTACGAAGAATATCAATAAATAGCAAACAGGAACAACACAAAAAAAATAACTGTTATTCTCTATTTACAAGTTAAGTGATAAGTTGCAGACATGTTGTATTTAGCCGACAATAACGTTGTATAACTATGAACTGTGTTAACATGGTAAAAATCTTTCAGAACTCATTATATTAAAATTAAAAAAAGCTTTAGGATTAAGTTTTCTATAATTTTTAATTAAAAACCGACGTTTTGATATACATTACGTATATCATTAAGAAAAAATATACAAATGACATAAATCATAAACAAATAAAACGTAGAAACAATTTCCTAGGTAACAAAGTAATTGGATTAAAAAATTTATAAATTATAAAAAAATACTCTTATTTATTATTAATTCAAGGAAACCAAATTATATTTAAAAAATATCTTATCCTTTTCTTTGTAAATTTTTATTGATTCTCTTGTAAATCTACTGTTAATATTTTTGAGTCATGCAATTATTTTAGTATCTTCGAATTTTACATCATGAAGATTTTCTATTGCATGTTGTGCAATAGCGGATTTACTGGATGGTTTAGACGTATTGCCTTTTTATGTTCTGATAATCTAGTAGAAACAATTCTACCTCTTTGTCCAACATAAATCTTACCGTATTCGCACGGAGTTTTATATATATACCTGCAGATTGAAGAGGAATAATATCTTTTACATTCTTGAACATACATTACAATTTTATATATAGAAAATAGGAAACTTTAATATATTTTCTTCATAAAATTTTACCTATTTATCGGTAACTCTATTGATAGTTGTTAAAATAATATAAATTTTTTTATTGCATATTTTACATTTAAAAATACTATACAATTAATATTTTTATTCTAATATGGTTTTGGTTTAAAGAGAAAATTGTTAACCACACACCTAATAATAAAATAATAATGTGATTTTATCATTAACATTGACAACGCTGGTTACTTTACGTATTGCATCATATAACATCGTTTGGTGAACGTCAATATTTTACAGTGTTTATAATGTGTAAAGTGTAAACTTTAGAAGCCGCTGTAGTTGAATATATTTCAAATTTGTTGAACTATTGCTGCGATATTAGTTACATTACAACATTAGCAAAAACAGTATCACAATGAACGTGTTAAATAATTCAATCCTTTAATATTGTAGACTACTGACTTTATCTACCGAGTAAACTTCTATTGTGTATTAAAATAATATTCTATTATTACAATTTCTTTCAAACTTTTCTTATTTCATTAAAGAGATAAACTTTTTTTTGCTCCATCTAACAAAAACCGCAGAAAACTTTGCGTAAATATATATAGTATAAGAAACAAAAGCTTCTTTTTCTGTACATCTTAAGCAATTCTAGTTCCTCTATTCTTGCGTCTTTCCTTCTAAGAAAATTCTTCAGGGGGGTATTATCTAATGGATCGTATTCATCAATCAATAGGCCACATACGCGGCAGTGACCCTCACTCATTCTCACCAGGAAAGGCTTGGAATTTAGGAACTAAAGGCGCTACGTTCAAAATTTAAGAAATTACTTAACTCTGCGGAGGAAGATTTGCGCTAGCTTTATTTTGCCTTATGTTAGGTTAGCTTAGTCTGTTTGGCTGTTGCAAAAGCATAACGCCATTTTACTTATTGATTTTTTGTTTGTTTTTTGTTTACCGGGAGATAAACATGCATGTTCCCGGCATTTTCCGGGTTTTATAAATAAAACTATTTATATATATATATATATATATATATATATATATATATATACGGGCGGAAAAACTTTCTATAAAGCTTTTATTGTATAGAGAATAGTATGCAGGATATTAATTGATTATAATGCGTCATATTCAGGGTGTTCTACGACGAGTTGAAAATGAAAATACATATTTCAGTTCGCTTAAGATGACCGAACCATATTAACTGCTGAACACCAATAACACTTTTTTTTTCAATTTTGCACTCATCATACATTAATCTATTGTGTACCGGATTCCTTCTAGTTACACCAAATACTCCAAGTAAAAATTTCATTTCAAACCAGTCATTTTTCTGTTATGTCAGAATAAAATTATGACTATACTGCATTATTTTCTGGTTTTTTATGTTTTTTCACTACACTGTAAAAAAAGTTGCTATTTTACATAAAAACCGTAGTAAAAAAAATACATATTTTCAGCAAAACGGATGGCTTACATAAATATTCTGTAAAAATAATATAATTTTGTAATTTTTATTAAAATAATTAATTTACCATATTTATATTTCTAATTGACAAATGTTTGTATGTATGTTTTTGCAGCATCTCCTCCTAAACCCCTGAACCGATTTTGATGGGAGTGATGTCATTTTAATTGGTTCATTCGCTATTTGAGAATAGGCAAATTTCATTTTTCTACGATTTCATCTTGTTTCTCAAAAATTTGAAAAATTATGTTTAATGCTAACCTGCAAATGTCAAATGACAGCAACGCGGGACGAGAAAGTTATTTTTCAAATACTGAATTTTTAGAAAGTTATCTTTCAAATACTGAATTTTTGCGCAGTTTCGCAGCAACGCGCGACGGGAAAGTTATTTATATGTTATTATTTAACGAAAAAGTAAGAAAACTTACATAAAATATACTTATTTTATATTCATATTATGTAAAAAAATCTTATGACGTAGGTAAATTTATATATTAAATTGGTATAACCAGTTGCTCTGGGTTTTTACATAGATATTTTATGAACAAAAAATAGTGAACTAAATCAATTTGTATCAGTTATAGTAAAATATTTTTATTAAACTAGAAATATATTATTTCACTTGCAAACTTTATCTAAATGAAAATTTATATCTAATTCGATGACAAAATGAGTAAATAGTTTGAAATTAATAAAATCATAGTTTTATTTCTAAGTAAATGGAAAGAATAGCATAATATTTTCCAAGTTCTTTTCATCATGGGTTAAATATTATACGTTCAATTGCACTTTAAATTAACGGGAAGAAAGGTTAAAAATTTTCCTCGTTCAAGAACCGTCAAAAGCGCATTAATTTCATTTAAAATTTATTGCGACAAGTTTAGCAAACTTTGCAAAAAAGATTCTTTCTTCTCGGCTTGAGAATCAAATCCCGAACAGAGCACCGAGTTCTGTGTATTCGTCTGGAACATCAGCGGGCGAAGATGGTTTTTTTGGGCAAAAAATTCATTACAACATGGAAACGTGTGACGATACATTAAGTTTACCGACGAAGAAATCGTATAAAATGACGTTATATTTTGAGCCTAAACTTCCTTCCTGTTTCTCTTATCTTTTAAAATTTACGGGACTCCAGTTTTGCTTCAATGATAAGAACGAAAACAAAAAGTTTATCACTTCTTAATATCTGCTTTTAGATTGTTTTACGCCGAGAAAAAAAAAAGTGTTTTCGAAAAACGAAATTAATTTTTTGTTGTAATGTTTAATTTCATAAAAAAATTTAATATTTTTGTTCAAATATTTTATTCTTTATTATATTACGAGGAGTAGAAAACGATGATTTTTGTGTTGAGCCCAGATATTTGTGGCTGAGGTTAAGCAATCTTGACGAAACACAAAGAAAAAAGTTTTCTATTCCGATGAATATATACGATTTTTTCTTCAAGCGTTGTAAGCTAAAAATAAATAAAAATACATGCCAAGTAAATTTAGCCAGTTAGTAACAGTTGTAGAATAGTGGAATAGTATGTATATGTATATAATATTTATATTTGTTACGTGATTTGTGAGAAATAATCGTTCTTTGATCAAATATGCACTTTCTAACAAATCTGACGGTGAACATTGCATTTCTTCACACATTTTCAATAATCAAATTGAAGCGAAAATAAATTACTTGATTGTCAACTCAACTTGACCCAATAGTTTTCGTTGTAGTTATGTTTGGTGCTGCCATCATTGGTGTATATAGTAACTAACTCCTGCACATAAATGGCATTATTTAACTAGAAACATAATGATCTGTTTATACATAGGCAATATGATAACGTAATATTAATATTAATACGCTTGAAGAATTTATATTAATCTCAGATTACAAATTAATATTTTAACATAAGATAGAAAGAGAGATACAAAAAAAAGAAAATTATTATTTTAAACATATATTACTTAACCTAATATAAAATTAATTTATTATTTATTAATAATATATTATTAATTATAAATGGAGCTAAATAATCCTTAGTCTGCTAATAATGTTACATTCTATATATCATGTTGTATATAAAGCTAATTATAATTATCTGTTTGAAATATATGTTCAATTTCACAAATAATTCTGGTAAATTTTTCGACAAAATATAATTCACTTCAATCAGATATTTCGGCTCCAATTAACGGCGATTTTAATATTGAGGATTAACTTGAAATGTATATAAATTAATCCTTTATTCTGGACATGAATTTATTATTTATTTGTTTTTCTAAATAGCTTTCACTAAATATTGTATTAATATTTTGTGCTGTATTATAAAACATTGAAAAATAAAAATATCAAGTTTCAAATTCATTTTATATTTCCTATAATAAACAACAGAAAAATATTATAATATTTAAAAAACAAACAGTCTTTGAGTTCTTTTTAAACTCAAAAATCAATTAATTTCTTTATATTTAAAAATTGTTTGTAATAATATGTAATTGAATTATTTTAAGGTTTGTGTTTGACGATACAATGGCTTGTATATTTATTTTTGAATAGCGTGAAACAATATTGTTACCACGTACGCATAAATCAAGCATGTTATATTTTACAGAACATCAAACATCGTTGCCCAGATTTAATTATATTGAGTACAAACAACTAAATTGTCGTGTTTCGCCAAGTGGATACACAATTGCTGGTATAATTACATAGTAAACCTTTTGTTAAATCTAGAACAAAAATTAGAAATATACAATATTTTGTAATTGCTGTTAATAATTATTAGGATTTTTTTGTAAAACTACAAGATTAAAAATAAAACTATTTATTAATTTTATGTGATTATTATTGTCGGATATCAGTGGTTCGGTAAAATAAATAACAAACACCGAATACTTATTCTAAAAATAGACAATTTATGTTAGAAAAATGAATTGATACATGAAATAATATGATACACACAGAACAAGGAAAATATGCTGCGCTTACAACATTACGTAACCGACTCGGACGGTTGTGCGTTCTTACCCATACTGCGGTACGTAACGACATCGCCCAAACACGAGTCGATCTACCTAAGTTTGGCAAGAACCTTGAACACGCCGGTTTCCAACACTCCCCAACAAATCGTGTTCTGCTTGAATCCTCGGTGGAACATTCCATTCCCGATCTTTTCACACAATTCAGGTGCTTACCTCTCTGCAAGCCTTTGGTAAGAAAATCGGCTGCCATGTCGGAGGTTGGAACATGTCGTATGTCCAATAGTCCGTCACGAATGACTTCACGAACATAGTAATACTAGATATCAATATGTTTGCTTCACTGATGGTAAACTGGATTCTCAGCTAACTTGATCGATCCTAGATTGTCCCTGAAGCGTGTAAACGGACTCAATTTGGTAAATCCTTAACATCCGGAAATCACTTTAAGAATGTGGCTTTCTTGGCCGCTTCTGCAAGCCCCATATACTCAGTTTCACATGTAGATAAAGCCACGGATTTCTGTTTTCTAGAATCCCAAGCAATAGCGCACCCACTCAGCAGAAATATGAATTCGGAGTGGCTATTACCCCAATCTGAGTCTGTATAAAGGGTTCGAATCTGGACTATAAACAAGACCAAGGTCGATCGTACTCCTCAGGTATCGCAATACTCTTTTAGCGGCTTTTCAATGCGACTCATCGTAATTGGTGTTCAATTGTCCTATATAACCTTGAACACGCCGGTTTCCAACAATTATGAATTATGTAAAACTACAGAATTTTCAGGTAGAAATGCAGTATATTTATAGTAAATAAGTAAAAATCATCTTATAAAGGAATATCGCTCACTTTTTTTTAAATAAAACTATTTTATTTCATTTCACATGCGACTAGTTTCGATACTGAGCATATCTTCTTTAGGCAATCTATATTTTTTATAAAGATTTTACATAAATCTTACATTAATTATAATTGAATGAAAAAATATAAAAACTTACGCAAAATGTGCATTAAACGAAAACATTTGATGTTTAACACATCGTAAATGAAATATGTAGAAAAAGAACATATACAATTTAAAATTATTTATATCAGAATTTTTAAAATAATAAATAGATAAATAACATTAAAATATTAAAAAATACAAACTTTTAGTTAATTAGCTACTTAGCTAGAAATTTGCATGTTTTCTGTATATACATTTTCAAAGGTCGGTCAACTCAATTATTTTTATAGCAAAATAAAATTACTGATTTTTATGATTGTATCCCATTTTTTCCACTCCGTTATTTCCACCAATACTTTTCCTCCACCAATTCTTTTTTCCACTATACATTTTTTTCTACCAATTCTTTTTTCACTATATATTTTTTCCACCAATTTTTTTTTACTAATTTTTTTACCAAATTTAACCTAACCCTAACTTAACCTAACACTAACACTAACCTAACCTAACCGGACCAAACTAAAAAATTTGGTGGAAAAAAGTATTGGCGGAAGAAAAGTACAGAGGAAGAAATGGAGTGGAAAATACGGAGTGGAAAATACGGAGTGGAAAAAACGGAGTGGAAAATATGTTTCCCTACTGATTTTTAGAGTAAAAATTTTACCTCTGTTTTTTTGTAATTTTTTACAGTGTGATATAAACTCATTCAACAGAACTTAGAGTTATGCGAAACGTTTTTAAATATTATATGTTTACAAAATAGTTTAGATATAAATTCGCTTCAAATATAATGCGATACATTGAGTTTATAAGGAATGAACTAACTATACTTAGCCATAAAGCAATCCTTGAAAAACCTGTAACATCAACAGCGGTTACTACCATTCCATCAGCCATATCCACCACCATTTATCGTTTGTCTCTCACGTTTTAATGTATATCAATCTGAAATACAGCCCAGCTCATACGACGCTGAAGTGAAGATTGAATCGCTATTCGCATTCGCGTCATGATATCGGCCGACAGGGTTGGCTCATGTGGGGCTGCTGGGGCACAGCTGCTCCCTGACGAGTAGTGGCGGCGGTGGCGGCGACTGCAGTGTGGGGGCCGTAAGCACGCGTCGCGACGCGCGACCAACCACCCGCAGTAAGCATTCGTGCGCCGTTACGTGTACTTGCTCTACTGTCGAGACATTCGAAACGGTACCCTTTTTAAATCGCGCCAAGAGCAAAATTATTTTGTATTGTTTGCGTTGGTTAGTGTGTATGTGTGTAAAAGAAAAATTATTAATTAATAAATGTTAGTGGGTGTTATAATAATATTTGGGTGTCTATTTACTGGATATATAAATTATTTGTGTTTTATTTTTTACCTGTGGGTTAAATGGCTGGTGCAATTTATTGGATATAAATCTAGTATGCGCTGTTCGACGATGCTACTTTGTTTTAGAATAGTGATTTAAATACTAGATATTATTTACATTATTTGTTATGAAAGCATTATAAAGAATATTTATCTCAAACACACAGCAAAAATCAGTGTAAATTCACATTGTTAATTATAGTAATTTTATATTTATAATAATTTATAAAATTACAACAAAAAATATAGAAAAATTACTTTGGCTTGATTTCACCAACTTCAAAATAAATTATAAAGTAAGTCCTTTACAAGTAAATTATTTCTGTAAGAAACAATTAAAATAAATAATTATTACAATAAAAAAAGCTTAAGGATTTAGTTCTATATTAATTGCACAAAATACTTTGATGATATAATATTGTATTATGTCACTCGGACTATAATACTTTTATCATGTTTTGACCAAATTGCTTAACCTCGACTCTGCTTCTGCACAACATGCGTTAGCAAAACTTCATGTTTCAAAATTCGAAAATACATACATACATACATACATACACAATCACGCCATGTATCTAACAGGGTGTGGCACAAACTCTTTTCATCATTCCGTAATCAGTCTCCTCCAATCATTCCTATCCAAACAAGCAACTTTTGCTTTATGCACATTCATAATTCCTCTCGTACATGCTTTTTTATTCCTACTACTTGGAAACTTTTGCTCACGCAAAACACTCTCAATCATACTTATAATAATGGCGGGACCCAAGAATTTAACAGTAAATGGATAAGAACAGCCATAGAAATTTATAAATATAACATCAGTCAGTGTGACTAGAAATTGATTTCAATAAAATTTGGTTTTCTTTAATTAAGAATTTATAAATTTTATAATCTAGCTACTTATTTTGTTACCTATAGTAACTTGTTTTTATATTTTGCTTATTTATTGTATATGCCATTTGTATCTTTTTTCCTGATAAAGACGAACTTCGAGTTCGCTGAGAACGTCGATTATTAATAAATATTAATACAGAACTGCAACCTATAACCGTTTTATTTTAATATAATAATATCTGAAAGATTTTGAAAATTTTGTCATATGTAAAAATAATTTTAAATAATTTCAATAATATTTTAAGATTGTTAAAAAACACCTGAATATAGATAAAATTTGTTCATCTAGTAAATTTACTAAGCGTTTATAGTACAGTTACAGTTACTATAAGAAATAAACATATTTACTTACTAAATAATAATACTTACTAAATTTATTCTGTGGTTTATAAACCAGGTATAAGATTATCCATGTACTTTTACATTGATTTTTTTTTACAATATGTTTTAAATAATTTTGAACCTATATGGATTCAACTATAATAAATAACTAAAATGTTATTAAACATTACAATATTTATATAATAAAAATAAAGAATAATTTTCTATATTAATAAATACAATATTCAAATTATTTTTATTAACTAAATTTACAAGAACAAATAAACAATGAAAATCAAATATTAATTAATTTTTTGTGCAAAATTGTGCAAAGCGATTTACATTTTTTTATATAATATAAAAATTAATTTCAAATCATTTATTTGTTCTGTTTCATATCGATAAAATCTTTTGAGATAAATATTCGAATATTATTAATATTAGGAGTTTATGTTTAATATTTAAAGTCAGAAATATTACATATAACATGTTTAATATTTACAAATATTCAGAAAAATTTAGCAACATGTAAATATAGTTTTTTAAGTTACATTTTGATAATATTTAAAATTTTATTCAAGATATCAAGCGATACCTGCTATAAGCCTTTTTGATTTGAATTCTGTCATATTCTAAAGTAAGGTCTTTGGAATATTATTTTTGTCTATTTTTTATTTTTTTTATTTTTAATTATCAATTTAACTAAATTACTATAACGTATCATATTAAAAAAAAATAATAATAATAACAACATAAAAATGAAATAAAACTGTTTTAGGTTAAAGTTCTGTATTTATATTTATTTATAATCGACATTTCGACGACCTCATCGTCCGTTTTCATCCAGGAAAATGATACAAATAAACTAACAGAACATAGATACAAGTTACTACTGACAAATAAGTAACTAAGTTACTTGTTTCTATTTACAGTTATAAACTGTAAATGTCATTGGTATCATTTTTCCTGTTGAATATAGATGTTGAGTTTGCCGAAATGTCGATTATAAATAAATATAAATACAAAAATTTAATCTATAGCAGTTTTATTTTAATATATGAGTACTGAATTTTTTTTACTATGTCAACATAAATTCAGTTAAATAAAATAAAAAATAAAATTTGGTTTGCATTAATTAAAAATCTATAAATTTTATGATCTGGTTACATATTTGTAATCTAAAACTTGTTTCTATGTTCTGTTTTTTACTGTAATATCATTTGAATCATTTATCGTTTGTCGAAACGTCAATTATAAATAAATATTAATAAAGAACTTTAACTTAAACTTAAATTTTTGTAAAATGTAACAAGACTCAATACTTACTAGAAAATGTAAATCAAACTAACATTTTTGCGTTATTTAGTTTGTAAATTTAATTAAATACAACAAATGAAAATGTAATTTATTTAAATCAAACAAGATTGATATTTTTTTATTTTTTTTTTTGAAATGTATTAATATTTTGATATAATACTCTCTCATGTATTTTTTATTACGTGAAGGAGAACTTATCCGAATCAGATTGTGAGTTCTTGGCAATTAATTATACACTACAAGTTGGTTATTTTAAGTCATAAAATCAATAAATTTAGATATTCTATATAAATAAAGTAGCTATTGTATGCTCAGATCACTTGGATACAAGATTTAGGATAAATTTGAACAACGGAGGTGCAGTGTTTATCAATATATTTTATAAAATGTAATACATAGATACATTAATAACTGGGTTAAATATACTATGTTATATTAGATTATAATAAGATTAAATCATTAAATACATCTTAATATTTTCGAAATATATTTTATTGTAAATAGACAGATAAGAAAATTGCTGATGATAGCTTAGCTTTTGAAATACGTATATAGCTTTTTTTTTTAATTATAGTTTGTGATTTAAGGGAAATTATTTTATTTTAATGTAGTAAAAAAAATCTTTTATTACTTATTATATTAAAATAAAATGATTTTAAAATAAAGTTCTGTCTTAATATGTAATAATAATCGACGTTTCGACGAACTCAACGAACTCATCAGTAAGATACTGTAATAATTGCAAGATTCATCAATATTAACAGCAGATTGATAAGAGAAGCAATAGAAATTTATAAAGAAACAGATAATAGTAGTCACTGTGAAAATTTAAATTAAAATAAAATTTGGCTTCTTTATATTTAAAATTTTCAAAATGTATATTCTAGTTACTTATTTTGTTAGTTAGTAACTTATTTCTATGTGCTGTTTATTTACTCTAAATGCCATTTGTATCTTTTTTCCTAATGAAGACGTACGTTAAGTTAGCCAAATACTAATAGAGAACTACAACCTAAAACCATTTTATAATATTAAAATATTAAAATATAAAATGTTACAAGTTTATATCTAATACTTTAAAAGTCGAAGTATTAAATGAAAAAATTCTGTCAACTGGCGGGAATCGAACTCACAATCTCTCGATCTCCGTTTGAGCTCCTTACCTAGTAGACCACAGGTGACTAGGACAGTTTTCAGAATTAATTTCATTTAATATTTGTTTAATCAAATACAAGTTTTTGTACCAAGTGTAGACTTAAAACAGCAGACATTGTCAAAATACTGAGATGTTCTGTATTTGTAGTAAATATTACAAATTTTTAACGCATCCTGCTTTATTAATATAAATATTATGATGACAAAAAATTTTCATTTAATATTAATAATCTTTGTGTAAAAAGAATTAAGATTTTTAATACATTCATTTTACACATGACGTGTAATAATATGAAAAACCTTGTTAATTAAAATTTTTAACTAAATTTTGTACTATTATTTTTATTTTAGCGTTGCATTAATTTCATCTACAAAACTACAGCTTTACATTTAGTAAAAATAAAAATATGTATGACATAAAACTAACGTCTGCAACAGAATTTTAAAATTACGGCAAATTAATTTTATATAAATATAAATTAAAAAAACGTATGAACAAAATAAAGATGTATGGGTAATGTTATTATAATGTACTTATCGATTTATAAGCAGAATTTTTTGCTGTGTTAAGCAGAAAACGAATATTACGTTAAATTTAAAATGTATTCGGAAAAATGCTACATCATTCCAAATCATATTTGACTATATAAATTTTATTTTTTCTATTTTTGATTCCATTTACTAATTTATCATTTAGAAATTTACTAGATTAGTTCAATTCATTTAGTGCAAAATGGGTTTAGAATATATGAAGATCTTCGTGAAATAGTGGGAAATACGCTACTTCACGTGTTTTAGAATAATGTCGTTTGAAAACTAGAAATAACTAGGGATGAGCAGGTTATGTATTATACATCATTTTTACACGTTAACAACTATTTCTTACATTAAACAAATTTACGACTTTGTTACGTACACTGTAAAAAAAATAGTAAAATAGTACTAAAATTTTTATATAAAAAAAATCTATAATTTTATTTTACTATAAATATTCTGTATTTCTACCTCAAAATTCTGTAATTTTTACATAATTTATAATAATCACATAAAGTAAGTAAAAATGTCATAATAAGTAAGTACCATTACTTTCTTTCTGTAGTAGCTTGTATATTAATATCTGTAATAATTTATCAAAATAATGAGACATAGTACATATTTTATGTAATAATACTAATAAAATATTTTAGGTTTAATTCATTCATTTCAAAATACATCCTTTATAGGTAAATTTAGAAATATGTGTAATTATACCAACAATAATATTACAAAGCTAAACAAATTTTGATTATTTATGGAAAATTACTAACAGCAAATTTACTAAAGTTCTGTAAATTTACTAAAAGAGACCTTTACTAAAAAAACCTGTAATATTACATACATATGTACTTTTCCATCCCGTTGGTAATATCATATTATATAATGTTTGTAATAGTTTTGATATTATATATTATTTAACAATTATATAAAATTATCGCTGTCGAGTAATTATATCTAGAAATACTGGGCATCATAGTGTCTCATAGTTTGTAGGTAAAATTACATAACTTTTTTTTATAGTGTAAAAAATTTATAATATGTAAAAAAAGAATATTTATGTTTGAAACACATTTATTTCTGCGCAAATTATAAAAAAATATAATGTTTTTCTAAAAAACCAAGGGCTATATGAATACGGGTCAATATGTTTTACTGTTTTTATTATAGTAATAAAATAATATTAATAATAATTATAACTATTATATATTTTCACATAAATAAAACTACGGCGAACGTATATCAATTAAATAGTACACTCGGGATATATTATATATGGAATTTTTGCTCAAATATTATAGTTGTTGCAAATTTGAAAATATTACACATCTTTAAATTTTGAAAGTGACTATTTATACAGACGGTATTTATACGCAATTTACTATTTATACATACAGTTTGTTTACGCAATTGGCTATTTAGGTTATGTTAGTAGGTTAGGTTAGGTTTTGTCTGGTTACATACAGTACACGGTAAAAAAATTTTAACACTGCTTGGTGTCCCATTTAGGCTACACAGCGCGGTGTTAAAAATTTTGGTTTTACTGTGTTACACGTAGCCTGTGTCAAAAAATTAACACAGAATTTAGTGTTACTTTACACAGAACAGTGTCAAAAATTCTACACAAAACAGTGTTGAAAATTCTACACAGGTCAGTGTTAAAAATTCTACACAGATTGGTGTTAAAAATTCTACACAGTTCAGTGTTCAGTTTCGTGTTAAAAATAACACAATTTTGTGTCAAAATTTACATATTTTGATGTAATATAATTAAATAACAAATATTTATTTTCTTATGTCAACATTTTTTTTCGCAAATATAAATTTTATTGTTCAATTTACAAGCATTTATTTATATACGATCTTATTTGGAAGAGAAATGATTGAAAGTTGAACGATAAAATTTATTTATACTTAAAAAAAATTTTGACTTATTAGAAAATAATTATTTAGGTTATTTAATTATATTACACCAAAATATATAAATTTTAACATAAAACTGTGTTATTTTTAATCTCTAAACTAACATAGTTTCAACAACAAAGGAATTAATTAAAATATGTACATGATTTTATATTTTATATATTATTTTCAAAATAAACTTTTACAAAAAATAAAGAAAAATTACTAGCATTTTATATTAACAATTTATATTTAAGTTCTATACACTTTCCAATTGATATTATTGGAGATAAAATAATATCTAAACAGTCAAGTAATACGAGTAATAATATTATTATTACAACAAAATACACATTATTACACTTATTACACAAAATACACAATAAACGAGCAAAAACCATATCAAATTGTGTAGCACTCTTATTTCATCTATGCCAATATACAACACATGAGGACAACAGCAACAGTGCATAATACGCATAATACAATAAGTACGTAAGTATTTGATATACATATATGCGAGTCACGCATACTTAACACCATTCTGTGTTATTACTTTTGTAACTGCGCAGTTCTTTAAAATATTTCACACAGAACAGTGTTGTTAAGCATATGTACACTGTACTGTGTAAAAATGTGAATATTAACACAGAAATAATTTTAAACAGAATTCGGACCTTTGATTGACATTCTCTTTGTGTTAAAATCAACACCAAAAATTTTAACACTGTCGCTCTGTGTTAAAATTTAACACCAAAAATGAAATATTTTTTACCGTGTATGTATAAATTGCGTATACCGTATGTACCGTATGTATAAATAGCCTCATTCTTAAATTTATAACGCAATATTATATGCATTCATGCATATATATATATATATATATATATATATATATATATATATACATAATACGTATTACGTACTTTAAAAACTATATAATATTATGTTACCGTATGTATAAATAGCCTCATTCTTAAATTTATAACGCAATATTATATGCATTCATGCATATATATATATATATATATATATATATATATATATATATATATATATATATATACATAATACGTATTACGTACTTTAAAAACTATATAATATTATGTTACGAAATTTGTTATATAGTAGTATTTCGATATGCTAAGTTGAAATACAATTAAACAACATCGAACAAAATTGTTCATGAATGTCACTTGGTGAAATTATTGAAATACAATATTAACAATAAGATGCCATTTCTTCTTTAAGTCGATACTATTTTAAATGGAATACTTTATTTTTTATTTTATTATTGAATTTAGGAGTAAATTTTACATATGATACATTCAAAACATTTTACTACTTTTGACGTATTTTAACTACTTTTTTTTGATTTTTTGTTTGAAATTGGAAACATCTTTCAGAGTTCATATCTCAAGAATGTAATCAAATATTTGCAATTTGTAAACGGAGCTTTCTTAAGGATGCTTTGTCTACCTTTTCATAAAAAAATTAATTAAAATTATTTAAATGTGTGCCTAGAATATTGCTGTAAACTTGAAGTTTAGTATATATATATATAACATATTAATTTTCCAAATGAACACCCGTGTATATGTCATTGTATATTTAGACAAAAAAAAACACTAAAATAACTTTAGGTTATAGTTCTATTTTAATATTTATTAATAATCGACGTTTCGACGAACTCGACTTACTTTTTCATCAGGAAAAAAAATACAACTGACATTTACAGTGAATAAATAAAACACAGAAACAAGTTTTACTAGGAAACAAAATAACAAAATATTGCTTACTCAACATGCGTTAGAATATCTTTATGATGTAGAATTTGAAGACACTATATAATAATTTCCAATCAATATTAACAGCCGATTGATAAACGATGCAATAGAAATTAATAAAGAAAAAGATAACATTGATCAGTGTAACTAGTAACTGATTTAAATAAAATTAGGCTTCCATTAGTTCAAATTTATAAATTTTATTTTTTAGATACTTATTTCGTTACCTAGTAAATTGTTTCTATGTTCTGTTTATTTACTATAAATGTCATCATACGTTGAATTCGTCAAAACGTTGATTATTAATAAATATTAATACATAACTATAACCTAGAATCGTTTCACTTTAATATAATGAGTTCTTGAAGATTTTTTACTATGTTATTCATTTCATTGGCTAGTTTTTGTTGCATGAATAGAAATGTAATAAACCGTATTACAGAACTGTACTGTAATTCAAGTTTATAGTAAATTAATCATATTTTTGTTAACAAAAGCAATAGAATGAATGAAAAGTTGAAATCGATAGGGAAAAACAGACAGAGAGAAATGAAGATAAAAAGCGAGATTTTCCAATGAGAAATAAAAGTATTCGAGATTGTTTTTGTTGGAGAAAACCCTTTTGCCATTTGCATATCATTCTAACTGACATAATTTTTATTTCATTCGAAGAACTTTTCCGGTACATTATACATCGACGACCTGTAACCATCAGGATAAATTTTCTGTATCGGTTTGTCAGTGGCGTAACAATTCTACGGAGAAAAAGAATTTTTACATATATATACAAAGATATATAAAAATTGAAAAAAAAAAAATTATATTTCAACAATACAATTTCATTTTGATATCATTCGATATACAGTTGAAGATATCAATGCTGACAGTCTGATATTTGAAAACGGCTTTAGGTTTAAGTTCTGTATTAATTAATTTATTAATATTAATAATTGACGTTTCGACGTATTCAACGTCCGTTTTCATCAGAAAAACTGATTCAAATGATATTTACCGTAAATAACAAAACATAGAAATAAGTTACTAGGTAACAAATAAGTAACTAGATAATAAAATTTATAGATTTTTAATTAATGGTAACCAAATTATATTTAAATTAGTACCTTCACAGTGATTAATATTACCTTTTTCTTAGAAAAAGATTCGATTCACACTTGTAAGATCTGAAGCATTAAGAATTTTTTTTCTATGAACAAAATAAATTTACTTACTAGAAAAAGACGTTCTGTAATATTATAGGTCTTACAGATTTGCATCGAATAGATCCATAAAAATTAAATCAATTTACGAATATGGCTGTTTTTGTAAAACAATTTGAAGGAACGTCACTGATCAAGCGAGTAATTCTTTCGGGAACATCGGTAAGGATGCAAAAATCGTGAGAGTAGCTAAACAGGAAGACATTTGTCCAATAGTATGCACGAGTGATGCTGGCCCCCCGATCGGGAATTTCTAGTTTCTGGAACTTAGTTCGATCTGTCGTACAAAATGCGTGAGCTTATCGAGACTCCCGGTTGATTCATTATTCGGACGCTATGTCACGTGACTACAGACGGATTCCTGAGAAAAATCTCATTTCCACAGCAGTCATTTTTCGTTTATGCTTTTGCAACCAAACCCAACATTTACTACTATACATCAGGCACCAAAACTGCATTGTATGTACTCAAACGGGCTTCTTTGGAAACATTTACATTCCTAGCAAAAGTTTTCAAAGCACCCAAAACCTTACAATCAGCATTTACTCTCCTTTCAATTTCACGGTCAAAACGACCATCTCTCGACAGCAAACTACCCAAATACACAAATTCATTTACCTGATCTAAACGTGCACTATCACTATATACATTACATTCAGTCATCAAGTCACTCTTCTCAAAACTAAAATTTTGTACTTATCAACATTCTACACAAGATTAATATTTTTACCAACAACATTAATTTTATCAATCGTCCTTCTCAGTTATTCTTCTGATTCAGCCAAAACAACCACGTCATCAGCATACGCTAAAACAGGTACAACACAATCACCTATTTGTATTCCATCATTACCACAGAAAGCTTTTCGAAGAAGAACATCCATATATAAATTAAATAGCCAAGGAGACATTACACAGCCTCGTTTCACGCCAACATCTATACGAAACCAATCACTTTTATTATTATTATTAGTATTATTATTATTATTATTATATTTCAGTCTACTAAGATAGAAAAGTTTTTAATCTGTTTTTCACAATAATTGAATTATTTATTGTTATTTATTATAATTTCTATTAAGAACTAAATTTAAATTTTAATATCATATAACCGAAATTTGTTGTCATTACTCTTGCATATAGTATTGAATCAATCATATCTTAATTTTTTAAAATTTAAAAATAATAACAATAATCTTCTACAATAAGTAATAAAACACTCAAATAAACTTATTATTAGATAGTAAATATAGTAAATAATTAATTAAATTGGAAAAATAATTGAACAAATATTATTACTCGCGTGTGGTTTAAAAGACATGTTTTGCTATATATACGAATTTTAAGTTAGGGTCTGTCGGGTAGTCTGATCGCTTCTCGGGCCGCGGTATGGCCAGAACCGTTTCTAACTCGGCTAAATGTGACCTAACCTAACCAAGCGAAAACAAGTACCGTGGAAGCAACCGGTGACTACTTTTTTTTAAATTACTTAGAATCATATTTGCATCGGTTTATTATCTATAAATAAATTTAAAATTTTATTTAAAATATTTTAAAATGATCTTTTATGTTTATTTACTGTAGATTATTACAACAGATATAGATTATTACAAAATTATAAAATTTATATATTATGAATTTAAGGAATCCCAATTTTATTTAAATCAATGCCTTCATATTGATGTTATCTTTTTTCTTTATAAATTTCTATAGCTTTGTCTTATCAATCTATTTTTGATATTGTTAGGTCTTGCAATTTTAGTATTTTTGAATTTTACATTATGAATATTTTCTTATATGTGTTTAATTAAATATGAATTGATTTATTTAGTATATTTACTAATTAATCACAGTTAGTGACTGAAAGTAAAATATTGAAATTGTACAATTTAATTTGTTTATTCATGCAGTTTTTATTGTTGACATACTTTCGCGGGCAAAAATATCAATTAATTGAATATTATTGATTTCATGTAAATAAATTATAGTACACTTGTATTTACGCATGAATTAAATTTGTACTTAATGGAATGTTTAATAAATACTCTACCACTAGATTGCGATTAGATAATTTAGTTTTTATATGAAAAATAGTATACTTTGTTACGGGCAGCAGAATGCCATTTTTACATATGTACCCATCTATGCATTCGAGTACAACTATATCTTAAATTTCGCTTAACTTAAAGGATAACTAATTTGTATGTTTAATAGTTTTGACGAAATGGACGCATGCACAGTGACATTCAATTTTCTGTCTATCACATTTAACGTCAAACTTCGACTATATTTTTTTTAAATAATAATACGATGCAAATAAAAATATCAAGAGAGTCATAATTTCATTAAAATAAAACGGCTTTGAGTTGTAGTTCTATATTAATATTTATTTAAAAATCAACATATCGACGTACTTACATTAAGAAAAATGTAAATAATCAGATCATGTTCTAATATTTTAATGTTGAGATTTTCTCCTAAAAATTTCACAAGTTGCATAATTTAACAAGCCAATTCAATGCTTGAGTAACTTAATATTAGAGTATTATTATATTAATGTAACATATATTCTTATGAACTTTTTTTGTTTAATGTTATTAGAATATGTTCTGTTTATTTACTGTATAAGTCATTTGTATCATTTTTCCTGATTCAAATATACATTGAGTACATCGAAACATTGATTAATACAGAACTACAACCTGAAGCCGTTTTATTTTAATATAATGATTTCTAAAAAAATTTTTTACTGTGTTTATAATTTCATACTGATCATTATCAGAAATATTAAACCAATTTATTTTCAGAAAAATTTATAATAGAGCAACCTTCAAAAGTTTGACGAAGATGAATACATGAATGCTACATTTTATCGATAGTTGTAATTTAAGTTTAAGTTGTAGTTTAGATTGAAGTTTAGAGTTGAAGATTGAAATTCGGCGTTCGTATATGTATTAATTTCTATTAAATTTTCATCTCTTAGTATTATAAGTCACTATATAATGCAATATATCATTCAATTGCATTTGTTGAAATTAGTTTTAAATTAAATTTAATGTACGCGAGTACGAATAATAAGAAAATGTACAACATTAACAATGAGTAGCTGAGTGGTTGATCTTTTGCTAACTTGTCTTAGTTGTATAACTATGATTCGTACGAAGAGAGAAAGAAAGGGCGAAACGTTGGAAATCATTTAATTCCGCGCTAAGCATAGTAATACATTGAAGATTTGTAGTGTGTACGACTGATTTTCTTGTATTTCTGTATTCTGTCTAATGGTATAACTGCCATACGGGATTTTACTTGTGGTGCTACCAATAAGATAAGTTAAAGGAGGCGTACGACACAGATAATCTGTTCTTTTGTTTTTTTCTAATCAATTTGTCAATTTGATTAAGATTGATTTATCAATTTGCTTTGCGAGATTTACAGAATAAATTAATAAACATAGTAGGAATTGTCTAACAATGAATTTTATATCAAAAAGAAATTATTAACGCGGTAAATTTACTGGGAAAGTAATTACAATTATTTTCAATGTAACTGTAATATAAATTAAATTAACCGAGTAAATTCTATCTCATTTTAATGGCACTACAACCCAAATCGGACCTTCAGCTCACGTATGGAAATATTTGTTTCGTGATTATTTATTTAGATACTTTTTCGAAACTGCAAGTCATGCATTCGCGTAGAGCAGTAAGTTCCGAACAGTAATCTAAACTACTGTTAACACAGTAAAATATTTTTCAGAACTCGTATTAAAATAAAAAAGGTTTTAGGATTAGATTCTGTTTAACTATTTTATAAAAACGACATTTCGACGTTACTAGCAAAAGTAACTAGATTAGAAGAATTATAGATTTTTAATCAATAGAAGCTATTTTTTTTTAACTCAGTACCTTCACAGTGATTATTATTATTATTTTTTCTTTATAAATTACTATTGCTTCTCTTATTAATCTGCTGCCAATATTGATAGGTCTAGCAATTATTACTCTTATCTTATTATTATGATTTGTGAGAATTAATCTTTCTTTGATCAAAAATACAATTTCTGACCACTCTGGGCAGTATACATTGCATTTATTGCAATTCTTTACAGATTTTCCGTAATCAAATTTAAGCGAAAATAAACAATGCAATTGTCATATAACTAAACTTAACTTAATAATTTTTAATATATATGTTGGAGATGCTAAATTAAATACACTTGACCGTGTTTCTTTGATCAAATATGCAGTTTTTGACCATCCTGGACCGGTGCACTTTTTGACACATATTTAATTTGATATTAACTTAACTTAACGTAATAGTTTTCTCCGCGATCAAAGATGTCAGATTAAATACACTTGACGTTGTATTTGTGTTTGGGACTGTCCACCAGTGATGTATATAGTAACTAACTGCTGTATAATAATGTCATTGTAATAGTAATATAATGACTTCTTAATATAGGCACCTCTCTATAATAGGCAATATGATAACGAAATATTAATATTATGATACATTTGAAGAAAAAAACTAATAATTGCTATTTGTAGAAGTTGTCACATTTCGTGTGAGACAAATTGTGTCATGCTTTACGAAAGATATTCCAGCTCGTATCAGATCGATGCTAATGCTTATACAGATATGCTATTATATAATGCGTGTGCTATTGTCTCGGCAGCGACAAAGTTAAATTAACGATTACATTATATCGTCAAATCGAGTTGAATCTAATTAAGAAACTTCTGACTCACTAACTGACATATTTGATACTTTAAGCCGAAACTAATATGTATTATGTTCGCTACCGCAAAAGTCACTATCATTTACCACATTATGTAGACAAATTTCTATATTTGATAGTTACATTATTTGAAATGACTTTAAATATATGTATGTGTATGTATGTAGCATAAATGTTGGCGCTATACATTGCATTTCTTCACACATTTTCAATAATCAAATTCTATAATCGACGTTGAGTTTGTCGAAACGTCCATTATAAATAAATATTAATACAAAACCTTAACGAAGAAAAGCAGTTTTATTTTAATATAATGAGTTTTGAAAGATTTTTTAATACATATTAATCAAATTCTAATTCAAGTGAAAATAAACAATGTAGGTAATTTTCAATTAATTTAACTTGACTTAATAGTTTTTAATATAGCCACTGAAGATGTAAAATTAAATACATTTGACTCTGTTTCTTTGGTCGAATATGCTGTTTCTGACCACCCTTTGCACTTCTTTACAAATTTCCAATAATCTAATTCAAATTCAAGCAAAAATAAACAAAAAACTTTACTTTACTAGTAACATAATAAGTTTTTTCTATATAGACTTTAGTGTTGATGGCGATAATAATTAATTAAGTTCTTTATAAAAAAATTTGTAACAACATTAATTTTTTGTAAAATATAAAAAGATATATTTTTTTTGAAATATTTTTATACTTATTTGTAATTATTTCATATTGACCTCTTCTTCATCAGTTTTTTTAAATTAAACTTTTTCCAGAACTATTTTATATTTCTTTCGGTTTCAAACCAGCACAAAATAAAATAGTTAGTTGAATTACCCAACCCAACCTAATTTGTTGAAAAGAGTCTATTCATTGTTCGTACTCCTCTAATGACCCACCCACTATACAATACATTTCAGATCAACATACATTTTCCTCGGGGATATTGGAATAGTTTTCCGGGGTGAGTTTCCACAACGTTGACTGGCTTTTCATTGTCAAAATGACAGGATATACGGAACGAGGAGGAAAAAGCTGCTCTCTGAAGTTAGCTTTTGGATTCTTTGTGTGTGCTTTTGCTTGACGATAGATTTGTGACATTTTGACTTGCAACTGTAAAAACACTTGTTTGCGAAAACTGGGATTAATAAAACTGAGTAATTTTTATTTGTTTATTGTTACGCTACGAGATAATTAAGACATACATGTATACATTTATTTAATTTTTTTCCGGCTGTCATTTGTTTTCTATGATTTGTTTGTTTTTAATTGTGTAGCACGAATTTTTAGAACGATTTTCTATACAAGTTTTACTCTATAAAGCACATGTTGGTGCATTTTTATTTAACAAATTGCCCAGTGGTGTTAAAGAACTTCATATAAATAAATTTAAAATTAATCCGAAAGAATTTTTGATTACTCAGTGTCAATAAATTTTCAAATTTTATTACTGATATTTCTATTACTGTATAGCTGTAAATGTAAGATGTTTATCTATATGCCTTTTCTGTTTTTGGACTAAAGTTTATGTTTTTTTTTGTATAGTTTATATATATATATATATATATATATATATATATATATATATATATATATATATATATATAAGTTAATTAAGAATAACTACCGTGAATATAAGTTGAGAAAATTTATATAACGGGATACGGTATATGATTGACTAGGTTATTAAAATGCTAGCATTTAATATCTATCAATTTATTACAAATCCTATATTTCGCCACACATTTGTGGCTTCTTCAGGGAAGCACTGAAATAATTTTTTAGAAAAACAAAAAAATTATTACAATCGTTAAAACCAAAACAATACAGTTTAAATTAACATAGTATGTAAAAACTTACAAGTATGACCAGATATTTAATTGCTGTTGTAGTAAATGAATATTTTTAAAAATGGTATGCTTTTTTCTGTTTTCATTCTCATTCAATGTAAAACTCTTTTTTGTAATCCAAGTTAACACAAAACGAACAAATTAAAAAAAATTTTAAAATTATACACAGATAATTAACACTTATACAAGTCAATTTTTAAAATAATAAATAGAATAAATATAATAAATAGTTAAAAAACAATATAATAGTTATAAATTAAAAACAAATGTAATTTTATACGTTATACAAACAAAAAAACTGAAAAATATAAATAAATTTTACTGTTTTTTCAAAAACCAATTAAAATTCAAAATTAACAAACAAGTCGAATCCTAAAAAACAAGAAGAAAAAATTGATTCATAATTGAAATTAAAAGTGTGCGCATGTCAAAACAAAAAAAAAAAATTTTTTTAAAAATTAAGTTGATAAAAACAATTATAAAATTTTGGCGCTGCTATGAAGTTGAACAGGTTACTAAGAAGAAAAAGTTTTTATCGACCGTATTGACGATTGATCAATGTTCATTATGTTGGCATATACGGAGATAGAGTTTCTGATATCAGATTTGTTATTAATTACATTCTGTCTGTTTTGAGTGATATGGTATGATTCAAGCCATAAACGTTTGAAATAATTGTTCTCCACATCCAGAATGTAAGGATTGTCATAATCAGGATGGTGTGATGAATTTCTTACATGTACTGCCAAAGCACATAACTTGTTAGTCTTATTTTGATCGCTTTTGTGCTGTGTCAGTCTGTTTTTTAGGTTCTGTAATGATGTGCCAATGTAAAATTTTTCACACGAACATTTAATAGCATAGATAGTGTTAATGGTGGCTAATTTGGACGTTTTATCCTTCACTTTTGTGTACAAGTTGCTTATAGTTTTACTGTTTTTATTAACAAATCTGATATTATCATCATCTTGAAACACTGATATGATTTTGCTCGATAATTGATTGATGTTTGTCAACGAAATATATGTTATTTTGTTGTTGCTATTTTCGTTATTGTTACTGATTGTAGTTGGTTGAGTATTGTTATTGTATAGCAAGGTATTTATCAAGCTTGCAGGGTAACCATTTTCAATAAAGAGTGTTTTGGCTATTTTTAAATTTTTATCCAATAACGACGTGTGGCTAATTTTAGTGATTCTAGTTTTCATGTTCAAAATTACATTCTTTTTTGTGTTAAAACTGTGATTGGATGCATAATGGATGTAGCGCCCTGAATGCAAAGATTTTCTATACCAATCTAAAGTAATAACTTGTTCGGTAGATCTAATCAACTTCGTATCCAGAAACGGTATTGATCTTTCAATCTCTTGTTCTATAGTAAATTGTATGTTAGTATTATAATTGTTGAATACTTGTAGAATTTCATCTAGTCCTGTTTTAGGTATAGCTGTTACAATATCGTCCACAAATTTGTAGATGAACGGCAAAGTAAAGGATAGATTGGAGACACAAGCATCTAAAACCATGTCCATCACGTATTGTGCAATAATAGGACTAATTTTAGAACCCATAGCACACCCTAAAATCTGATGAAAATATTCTCCGTTGAACATGAATATATTAGATTGATAGATGAAAGTTAAAATGTCAATAAATTTTTCCAATGGTATGTTCGTGTGAAGCGTGATAACATCCCATTTATTTCTTATAGCCGTTATTGTGATTTGCAAGTCAATGTTGGTAAATAAGCTAATAACATCCAGACTGATTAGTACATAATTCTCCGGTATCTTTTTGTTTTGTACAAGATCAGCGAATTGAAACGAATCTTTGACGAAATAATCATTGTTGTGATTATATGATTGTGCTAAGATTCTTGAAACCATGTTACAAAGCGGTTCTGAAGGAGTGTTTATATTTGCTATGATCGGTCTTAGAGCCAAATCCTGTTTGTGAACTTTTGGTAGGGCATAAAATTTTGCAACAGTGCTATTATATGTTGTTAATGTCTTGGCTTCTGTATCTGTAATATATTTCTTGTCTTTTAGATCTTTGACAATTTTGTTGGCTTTGATTTGGGTGGAGTTGGTCATATCTGTTCTGACTTTTTTATAATATTTATGATCATTTAATAATGCTATGCTCATTTCGTTGTAAGTATCTCTGTTCATAGCTACTGTAACATTACCTTTATCCGATGTCGTAATTAATAATTCGGGATGTTCGTTTAGAAATTTTTTTGTTTTGTAATATAATTCATTTAAATAATTATAAGTATATTTATTATTGTTAAGATAATTAGTAATTAAATTGGTAGTTTTTGCGCGAATTACATCTGAATCCAAAGAGGTTTTTGATATGGCCAATTCTGTCTCAGCCAGCAAGTGTTTAACATTAATTTCGGATTTGTTGATGTCGATGCCAAATTTGCCACCTAAAGCCAAAAATTGTGCTATTTCATCCGGGATTTGAACGTGCGAAATATTTTTGAACCATTGTTTAGGAATTGTCATGAAGTTTTGTTTTTGTTCAAGTTTAAGTTTATTGAATTTTTTAATATTTGAATTTTTTATATTGCGAAATGTGTTATTATATGTTGCTTTTTGTCTTTTAATAAATTCCTTGAAAGTGTTAAGTTGTTCCGGATTGTTAAACATATTTATTTTTTATTTTTATATTATATTATATATATTATATTTTTTAGGATTCGACTTGTTTGTTAATTTTGAATTTTAATTGGTTTTTGAAAAAACAGTAAAATTTATTTATATTTTTCAGTTTTTTTGTTTGTATAACGTATAAAATTACATTTGTTTTTAATTTATAACTATTATATTGTTTTTTAACTATTTATTATATTTATTCTATTTATTATTTTAAAAATTGACTTGTATAAGTGTTAATTATCTGTGTATAATTTTAAAATTTTTTTTAATTTGTTCGTTTTGTGTTAACTTGGATTACAAAAAAGAGTTTTACATTGAATGAGAATGAAAACAGAAAAAAGCATACCATTTTTAAAAATATTCATTTACTACAACAGCAATTAAATATCTGGTCATACTTGTAAGTTTTTACATACTATGTTAATTTAAACTGTATTGTTTTGGTTTTAACGATTGTAATAATTTTTTTGTTTTTCTAAAAAATTATTTCAGTGCTTCCCTGAAGAAGCCACAAATGTGTGGCGAAATATAGGATTTGTAATAAATTGATAGATATTAAATGCTAGCATTTTAATAACCTAGTCAATCATATACCGTATCCCGTTATATAAATTTTCTCAATATATATATATATATATATATATAATATAATTTATGAATATTGTTTATGTAAAATAGGTTGATACAGAGCCGAATTTCATTATGCTTGTGATTCCGTGCGCATCGTATAATAATTTTGTTTATAGGTACGTGGTATTACACTTTACGTCTTTTCTGTGGCCAAGTGTTAAAACCGCTTTCAACTTGGTGAAGTATGGACTTCGACTTTTCAAAAAAACCTTATTTATAGCTAAAAATATACATAATTACATTAAACAAACAGTTTTATTTTATACGATTTTATTAAGATATAAAAAATTATTAAAAATTATTTTTTTTTGGCGTTTACAAGTATTTCCTCCTCTTAAGTATTAAATTATAGTACATGTTTCTTCAAACAAAAAGCTCAAAGTTTTATAACAAAGCTTCATTAAATTATTATATTATGTCTTTACATTGCAAAAGACAGAAACATGATCTGTATATTTTAGTATGTTTTATAATTACAAAAAGCTATTTGATTTTGAAGTTATTTTGAGATTTTTGTTTTGTTTTTTATTATGAAGAGAAGCTTAAAGTTTTTTAATATTATCCTTGACAAGATTTGCTAAAATTTAAATATTTCGCTGTTTAATTTATATGTTAATATTATTTGGACGTTGAAATTATTTCATATTTTAGAAATTATTTTTGTAAATAAAAGAATTTTTTTTAAATTTTAATATCTATCTATTTTCTAGTAGTGATATTATGCTAATTGGAAAGTAAAAAAAAAGGATTTGTTTCATGTTCCATGTTTATTTACTGTAAATGTCATTTGTATCTTTCTTCCTGATAAAGACGTACGTTGAGTTCGTCGAAACGTCGATTATTAATAAATATTAATAAAGAATGAGGATTTTTTTTCAAATTTTAATATCTGTTTTTTTGTTATGATATTATGCTAAATGCAAAATTTGAAAAAAATGCATAACATTAATCAGTGTGACTAATAACTGATCTAAATAAAAATTTACTTCCTTTAATTAAAAATTTATAAATTTTATAATCTAGTTATTTATTTTATTACCTATACTAACTTGTTTCCATGTTCTGTTTATTTACTGTAAATGTCATTTCTATCTTTTATCCTGATGAAGACGTACGTGGAGTACGTAAAGCACGTCGATTATTAGTAAATATTAATACAGAACTGCAACTTAAAACCGTTTTATTTTACTAATATATTCTATTGATTTAGAAACTAAAACAATATCTATTTAAATATTAATAAATTCAAAATGAAAATTGATATTTCGGAAGGAAACGTAACTAAACTGGAAAACACAGTAATGGGGTACTTGCACATTTTTTTTTTTATGTTAATACAAAGAATATGTTATATAAAATTATGATGTATCAATATTTTTTGTTATCGATGCATATTTTCGTAGATTTAATGAATTTAATTCAAACGCATAATATTTCGCGCTAAAACGCTCTGGCGCGCGTACCATAGGTACGTGACGTCACGCTTTAGTAAACATTACAAGACGCGCGCTCTGTATAATAGCATACTGTTTGTATTTGATTATTTTATCTGTGCACAAATGTCGCAAAGTGTTAAAAAACTTCCACAGATTAATTATAAGTGGTGTATAGTGCCAGGATGTACTAATACATCAATAACAACTACTGAAAAAACTTTTATAGCCGTACCTGCAGACACGAATCGGCGTAAAAAGTGGTTTAACGCTATTAGACGAGATGTTAAAAGTGTATCTCCGAATTCAGTTCTTTTTATGTGCGAAGATCATTTTGATGTAAGTTTCATTATTTATATAATATTTGAATAGCACTCATAGTGTAATAATTATATAATTCTAGCTAGAAAATGACATGGAGAACTACTGGCGATGGAAGTTAATGCCAAATGTGCCGAAAATAATGAAGAAAACAGTTGTGCCCCATAAATTCGACTGTCAGGTTGATAGAAAAAGGGCCTTTTCAGATGTCCCTCGAAGTGCAGCAGCAAAACGAACAAGAAAGACGTTAATTAACGAAGCTGAAACTATGTTATCAGGACCAGTAGCATCAATAAGCACTACAATACATGAATATGAAATATCACCAGGACCAATAGCATCAACAAGCACTACAATACATGAAACGTCACTAATAGATAAAGTATGTGATCAAGCCAAAAGGGAAGAAGTTAGTGAATTTGTTTGTGATTTAGGAATTAAAATAGATGTAGGAGTTACAGCAAATCTAAAGCCTCATTTTAGAAGCAAATACACTCAAACTATTACGCAAATGACGTGCAGTTACTGTTCCCCTATAAAGACTATTACCGTAGATTCCTCGGCTTCTCCTATAAAAAAAATTCAAGTTGCAACAACTGATAGTATTAAAAAATCTTTGACATTTTATTCTGAAGAAAGTGAATGTGGACCGAGTAGTTCACAGTATGTTCCTTCCGTCAGTATCCCTTCATCGACGTGTGACGAAATCAATCCAGAAATAGTAAAGAAAGAATTAATGCATAAGGTAGCTATGGAACATACCATGCATTTAATTAAAATGAAACCAAGACGGTATCTGGGTATTTCGAAAGAAACGTTTTTCATAATTGACTTACTGAAGAAGCACACTCTTCTTGATGAAAAGCATTTGTTTCTAACACTTCAGAAGATACGTCTAGGTCAAACTTTTGGAGAACTGGGAGATGCATATGGAATTACTGAGAGTGCAACAAGTAGAAGTTTTCGTAAAAATGTCGCATTAATAAGCGAACTTGTAAAAGAATTTATAATATGGCCCGCACCCGAAAAAATAAAAGCTTTACTACCGTTACCATTCAGAGCCAGATATGGCAACGTACAATGTATACTAGACTGTTTTGAAATCGAAATACAGAAACCAACTGATGCAGTTAAACAGGCTTTAACATGGGCAGAATATAAAAAATGTAACACAATAAAATATCTGGTATCGTCAACACCTGATGGTATTGTAAGTTTCATATCAAAAGGATTTGGAGGTAGAACGTCCGATTCATTAATAATAGAAAAATCAGGATTTTTGGATTTATTACGAACGGGATCTGTGATAATGGCCGATCGCGGATTCAAGCACATTGAAAATTTATTAATTATTAAGGGTGCAACGTTACTGAGACCACCGAGTATTCCTCACGGTACAAAACTGAAAAAATATGAAGTGTTACAAACAAAGCGAATTGCTAGTTTGCGCATACACGTGGAACGTGTAATTCGTAGAATAAGAGAATATCGTATGCTCAAGCCTCATTCCTGTATTTCAACGAAATTAATTCCGTATCTAGACTTGGTAGTTTTGATTGCATGCGGTTTAATTAATATACAAGGACCAATTGTAAAATAATTTATAAAACAAATACTTTTTATAAAAATATGTTTCTATTTACACAGTTTTATAATTTATTTTTTCGAAAACTTTTTATTTTACTAAAAGATAATAAACATAATTTTGTATGACAATAAAATTATTTCAATGAATATTACTCCTGTACAAACTAATTACACTAACAAAAAAAAAGCGGTACTACATCTTAAATGGTAAATAAATAGTAACTTTACACATTTCTTATTTACAACACTTCATTAACATTATAATATAATAATATAATAGTATATTATGATACGAGTTTTATAAAAAGCAAGCTGTTAGCAAAAAAATCGGCTATCATAAAAGCGTCAACTTTGGGTAGGTTATCCGACTGAGCTTTTACAAATCCAGCGTCAACCATCGTATAATTTAAAAGGGTAATGTTCTTCTTTTACAAATTATTAAAAACAAAATATTAATTTCACCAGAATTTAACAAATTAAAAGCAAATGTTTAACGGTTTAAGCACGTATGACTATTGAATTCGCCGTGTTTACTAAATGGCTACGTCACACTAGCAGCAACCAATCATAGCGCGTTTTCAGTCACGTGATTTTTCGAGTTATTTTAACAATTTTAATTTTCAATTATTTTAAAAGGAGTTAATTATAAGTATGAATTTTACATACTGTTAACTTCTACATATATTTATCCAATAAAATTTGACATTTTAACACCATTTCGTGTTTTACGCAAGTACCCCATTTGACAAATTGTACGGTTATTATACGTTATAAAAGTTAATTTTGTGGTTCACGCAAACGACAAACTTTGATTATTTCAGTGTTCGAACCGCAATAAAAGTTTTTATATTAAACTGACAAACTGCATCAAAAGGAAGTAAAATTGAATGTCACACCTTTTTTTCTTTCAACTTCCTGCTGTGTTAGCTTTGATTTTTTCAGGACGATTTTCAGTATTCATTAGTTAGGTAAGGCGTCTTTTTTATTACAAAAAGCGTCGAGCTATTGAAAATTGCTAATATTTCAGTAACTTGTTATTCGATTGCTTACCTAGTCGTCCTTGTCAACCGTTTTCTTGCCGTCGCGACGTCTACTTTTATAATAAGTCTTTTCAAAGCTTTACTAGAAGGAATTTAATTTATTTTTCAAAAGAATTTATTTTTTTTTTAGTGATTTTTAAGTACACAGCAAACTAAATATTTGAAACTAAATAGGATATTCTACACTATTACACAAGCTAAAGTTATTTATTTGTTTATTTATGTATCAGTTTGTGTATAAAGTGTATAAAATAGCACTAATAGTAAAAAATCTTTCAGAACTCATTATATTAAAATAGAACGGTTTCAGGTTCTTGTTTTGTATTACTATTTATGAATAATCGATGTTTCGACGAACTCAACGTACGTCTTCATCAGGAAAAATAATACAAATGATATTTACAGTAAATAAACAGGACATAAAATCAAATAAGATAACAAAATAACACTGTTTTTTTTCTTTTTCTATTATTAATTTTAATTATTTTTAATTTGACTTTTTTAAATTGTATAATAATGTCAATAGATTATAAACTTTTGTTTAAATATAAAATGTAATGAATTTTTTTTTGCAACATCTTTATTCATTAATTAAAAAAAATTAATCTATATTTCAATTCTTTGTGATGACATTTCGTTTTTGTTCAAGATTATTTTTAATGAAAAAATAATAAGTAATTTTATTAACAATCACAAGTAGATAGTCTGTTTCTAAACTGTTTGAAGCTTTTAGAGTTTAATGTGAAATTGGGAAAATGGGACACTAAATAATGTCTTTAACTGTTTTTTATTGACATTCCAAAGAAAAAGTATTGAACAATTTTTCTTTTGCAAAGTTTTCATTACGTTTTAAAACTTCGAAAATTTGCTCTTACTTACAGACATTAAAGAAAGTTATTTAGATATCATGAAACATTGTTACAAATATCATTTTTTTATGAAATATATTTTTATAATATGTGTTTTGATTGATTTTTTAACTACGGAGAAGATGTGGAATAGTTAACCATAAAATAACTGTTTATATTTTTGAACTACATTTATTCTATGATTAACTTTTGCACTTTTTATTCCGAATTAATAAAAAGCAATGAGTTATTTTTTTCAAATTTTTAAAAATTTTCTTGCATTTTTTTTTTTCGTTATTGTTTAATTTAATTTATACTGGAAGTGATATCAGTACTTTCGGCTAGTGTATTTTTAGTGTTTAGACAAGAAGCAAAAATCATGTAATAGTAATTTTCAAAAAAATTTTTTTTTTTATGTAATGCAAATTTTTAGCAAACACAATATTAAAAATCGTATTATTTTAACATAGTACAAAATATTTCAGAACTTATTATATTCGAATAAAACGGCTTTAGGTTTTAGTTTTGTAATAATTTATTAATAAATCAACGTTTTAACGAATTGAAAAGAAAAAGTTAGAAATGACATTTATAAATAACATGTAACTGCAAAGTGAATAAAATAACAATATTTTTTTATTGCTTGGTATGTTGAATAACCATCTTAACTATTTGCAGGTCAAAATTCGAAGTTTTCAATTTATTATTTTTTGAGTTTGTAAGTTATCCGACAGATAGACAATACTTTCTTTTAATAATACTATAAATTTTGGGCACTATCACTATAAGAGTACTTATTAAAATAAAATTGATTATTTATATTAATATATTTTATTAAAAGTTTATAATAAATAAATTACAGTTGTATTTCGTACAACTAAAAATAAAATATAAACAGAAGTAACTTTTAATGATATGAAATTCGTTTGTGATAAAAAAAAACGTGAATTACAAATTGTAACTTTCTTTTTGTTTTGTCTAAAAAAAAGTTTTAAGAAAACATTTAAGCGATAATTTATTAGTTTCTTGCGTGGAAATGTGCTTCATTTATTATTTTTTTGTGCTTAGATTCGGAAGATTTTAAAAGCGATACCAACTTAAAAAATAAAAGCCAACATTTTCGGTAGGAGAAAAAATATGCATTAATTTTGTAAGCAGGCACGGTCAGATATTTAAAAAAATTTAATTGGAAATTGTAATAGAATGAATTCTAAGCAAAAAAATAAATTTGTGGTTGCTTAAATGAAACTAGTTAAATATTGATACTTTACGGGCTGCACTCAAAATTTTTTTACTCTAAACGTATAGAACTTATATTATTAAATTTTCTATATTTATTTACGTATAGGGTGACCCAAAGTCACTACACCATTTAGAAATAAAATAATTTTTGCATTTATTAATAATTCACATTTATTCTTTTACAAACAAAAAACAGATATGCTGGAAATTTTATTTTGTTTTGAAAATTACATCTTTTGAATAACCACAGATATATATATATATATATATATATATATATATGTATATATATATATATATATATATATATATGTATATATATATATATATATATATATATATATATATATATATATGAGATAACGTAAAAATTTTAGTTTGACAATATTTCATTACAGGAATATTTCAATCTGGCCATTATTTTAGCGGAAGCAACAAGAATTTTGTCACCGAATGTTTAACTTTTATCTTTTTGTCAAACCCCCTTTCACCTCTTTTTTTCTTTCATAATTCCGGCTTGGATAGAAACTCTTTCATAAATCAGCTGTTTTTCGGTGTTTGAATAAAGGTACTGCAATTAGTGTGTTGTCGAAGTGGGGGTTGGGGACAGAGCTGGACAGTAGCTATCTACTTTAGTAACTTAGCTACTAGCTTAGTTACTTTTGTTGGTAGCTGTAGCTGTGGCTTTGCCACAAAAAAATAAAAGTAGCTGTAGCTGGTAGCTTCAAGATTTGACGCAAGTAGCTTAAAAATAGTAGCTAAAATAAAAAGCTAATTTTTAAGTTACTTTTAGTATCTTATAGCTACTCTCAGTAGCTTATAGCTACTTTCAATAACTTAAGCTACATTTAATAGCTGTTGAATCGACAAAACTTTAAATTCGCGTAAAAGCGTATTCTTGTTTGCAATACAATGTAAATAAAAATAGACTAAAAATTTATTATACAATTATACAATATGATTAAATCGGAACTCAGAGTTTTTACCAACATTAAACCAGTTTGTTATAATATCCAAAAATATATAAACACAAATCGTCAGTGATTAAAAATACGTAAAAAAATATATAGGTTTTGCAATATACAAAAAATCAAAAATGAAATACAATAACATTTCAATTAAATTTAAAAAATAAATATGTAATTATTTTATGATAGAAATAGGTTCAGTAACTCTTTAATTTGAAAATACAAACAAGAAATTTCATGTGGTCTAAAATAATAGGGTTAATACACTAAATTTAAATTAAACAATAAACAATTTTTAAAAATTGCAACTAACAACGGTTGCCTTATAGACATAATTAATAACCTTATACATAAAAATGTAAAAGAGTTAATATTAATCAGTTTTATAGAGTAACTCAAGATAATAAGAATAACAACAGAAACATGTATCAAAAACAACTTCATTGGTAACATTAGTTATAATTTATTTAACAAAATGAAAAAACTCGGGATACAGCAAGAATCTATAATAAAAGTACTATAGGAAACAATCTAGTGAACAACAAACTGACTAATAGAAACTATTTATCAGATTCTGGCATTTATAAAATTAAGTGTAATAATTGTGATTTTGTATACATCGGACAAACAAGATGCAATTTCAATATAAGATTTCAAGAACACATCAAAGCCATAAAAAAACAATAAAATATTTTCAAACGTTGCGAAACATTTGCTAGAAAATATCCACAATTTTACAATAAACAATTTAAGCATTTTACACAAAGATAAGAAGGGCCTGATATTAACCTTCTTAGAAAATTTAGGAAAAAAATAACAATAAAATCGAAAGAAAACCTCATGAACGAAATACTATTTAATACCATCTCCCTTTCTAGACGAAATAGCCTCTAATTTTTTCCGAAATCCCTCCCCCACAAACTTAGATAATTAAAAATATTTTAGTGCGTAATATTTTATGTATTATTATTCTGACGATGGCGTAACTGCCGAAATCACGTGATCAAAATATTATATACTTAAATTGTGCAATGTTTTTCTGTTATGCTGACGACGCACATTTATACACCCACATGAACTAAGTACGGATTTGTCATCTAGACTCTAGATGACGAATCCGAATCTAGATTCTAGAGGCTATATGAAGGATTGTTATACAAAAAAAAAATTTAAATTGTTACAGACACCGTACCAAACGCTATATCACTTTTTCCTTGCAGTCAAAGTGGTAAAAAGTAACTTAAAAAGTAGCATAAAAAGTAGCTTAAAAAGTAGCTTTAAAAGTAGTTTTAAAAGTAGCTTTACAAGGTAGCTTAAAAAGTAGCTTAAGATTTAAAAGCTACTTTTCTAGTAGCTTGTAGCTGTAGGTTAAGCTACTTTTGGAAAAAAGTAGCTATAGCTGTAACTTCATAAATTTTTAAAAAATAGCTTGTAGCTGTAGCTTAGTTACTTTTATCGCGTAGCTTGCCCAGCTCTGGTTGGAGACCCTTCTGTCTCTTCTATGGCGTGTATTATAGGCGCACGAGAAACAAGGGCAAAAATTGTGACGGTGTTAAAATTGAGTAATGTTTATTACGCTGCTGACGTGTTGGTGGGAAGTATTGCGATACGATTATATTTGGGTAGGCAACTATGACACGTTTATTTATGTGTAGCATAATTTTAAAATGAGGATGGTTTTATTGTTATTATGATACATCAAAGTAAGATAGTAATAAGCCTATTAGTATAATAGTATATGATTTTTTGAAATATAGTTTTGTTTATTTAAACTTATTCTGATTGTAAGTAAAAATATTGTATGTATCTTCAGGCTTTCACGGTCGGTATCCATTGATTTTATAGAATTTTTTGACCTGGTATACCGTAGTCGATCTATCTTTGTCGCAGACGTTTTGCTATACATCGTAGATGCTATCCTTAGTGCTTCTGTTTGAATATTTTTTTACACATAGAATTGTTTAAACTTCTTATTTGTGGAAAAAAGTTCTACTTTATGCATTTGTTGCATAAATTACTATTATAAAGTTAAAATTATCTTTCTAAAGTTATGTATGTAGAGCAAAGTACAAAATAAACTTATTGTAAAAAAACTTTGCCTCAATAATGTTACAAAGAATAATGAAAAGTCATTTAATACGTAATATGAATATGATAACTGACCGTTTATTTCATCTAGTCAACATGAATTTTAATTATTCATTTTGCAGACAAAAAAGGAGAAAAATAAATGTGAAACGAAAAAGCGATTTTAGTATCAGACTGCGCCAGTAATGTGCATTCTAATTGTGTTGATTTATTTTGAAGTTTCATTTTCTTCAAAATCATTTCTCAATGCAGACACAACTATTTTATTGCTAGATTTTTTCAAACATTCAACTAAAATTGTGCAGAACAAAAAATGAATAAAGACGCAGTTTGGAGGAACGCTTTCTAACAGTCATATATCATCTTTTAGTTTAGGTTCGCCAAATTAAGATGACATAAAAAGGCATAATTGCAATTACTCACTCTTCTTTTTTCTCTTTTCTTTTTCTTTTGTTTCTTGGGTTTTCTAGCAAAGGAATTAAATGGAACGCAACGAAAGAAACAAAACACGAATCGTTAAACAAAGACTGTTTGTGTCTCTCATTATTAACTGAGCTGTCTCCGTTTGGGATGATGTTTATTTTTCAACAGTGTCTTGTTTTTCTAATGTTTTTTCGAAATGAAATCGTGAATGTGATGTGGAATTAATGTATTAGACTTTCTATAAATAAGTAGTACTTTGAGAAAGAAATAGTAATTGATAGATTCACGAAAGATTAATTTAAAGTTAACAGTGTAAAAAATCTTTCAGAATTCAATATATTAAAATAATTTATCGAATTATTAACTTCCATTAACTTTGTTAAAGTAAAAAAAATTGATTTCGAACTTAAAAGTTTTTAATTTTTGTGAATCGTTTTTAATATATTTTGGCAATTTATTATATTCAAGTAATTTATTATGAAATTATATTACTAGTAGTACTAAATTTCAACCAGTTTTGATAAACCTTTTCTAAATCATTTAATTTTAAGCACCTCTGTATGTAGCTAGGTTCTTCAAATAAAAACTCCATCATCTCAAAAATAGCAATTTAAAAGAAGAAAACAGCAAATATAATGACAAATTTTACAGTGTCGAGCACAAACTGTCCATAAAACTGGAACGATCTAAGGAGCTGTTGGGATATTTACGATGTGCAACCTTTACCTGCTTTGGGATCAGAATGAAACCAAAAAATTCCCAGTGGTTGAATGCGGCGATCGTGTAAAACATGTAATGGTTTTTTCGCTTTTCGCGTTTCTGACATCAGACACGCTATGTTGGAAAAAGCAACGCGAGATTTTCGGTTTTCTATTGTCGAACAGATATAAACCAATATCAATACAGATAAATCAATATCCTGTCACAAGCAATAGCAATATTTTGCTATAAATATTAGAAATACACACCATTATTGTTTTAAAACTATTAAATGATTCGCACAGAATTCGATCTACAAATACTATCACGTTTTTATTACTATGTTCAGAAATGTTCGATCAGATGTAATACGTGTTTCATACTATTAATAATAAAATGAGAAAGTTTTAGGATTAAGTTCTGTATAAATTTTTATTAAAAAACAGACACTTTGAACATGCTTTACGTATGTCATCATTAGGATAAATTATAACCAACTTATATATGCTTCTTGGCATCATAACCCTGCACAAAAATTGTTTAATATTTATTTAATAAAGCTGTATCTATTTGTCATAAAGATAAACTTTAAGATGAACATGAAATAATGAAACTTGAACAAATAAATGTTCATTACTATAACTGCTTATTGCATTATTGTATAGATTGCGTTGGTGGTATTTATTGCTACTCTTCGTTATCGTTTTAAAATACTTGGTTTAAAAGCCAGCCAGAACTAACATCTGCATCAGTGTCTTCCCGACATTGATCAAAACACCGTACTGATGAGACCCTATAGGTCGAAACACGTGTCTACGGTTAAACTGGCCAGTCATTGATGCATAGCCTAACAAGCCGATTCAATGACTGATTAACTTGTGAAATTTTGGAAAAAATATAAAATCTCCAAATTTTTGAATCTAAAATGCTTAAAGAAATATTTATAATAAACGGTTATGAATAAATTAAGAACGAAGAATGTTTCTAGATCCATGATAATGATGTTATTTACATATTTTCAGGTTTTCGGTTATGTTTAAAATAAACATCATAAAACAAATAGCAACAAAAAATGGCTACACTATAAACACAATAAACAAAATTCACAACAAAATAAAACAACAGAAAAAACAGAAAAAACAACAAAAATCCACGCAACAACAAAATGAAATTTGGACCACGTTTACTTATACTGGACCATACATACATAACATTACAAAAATAGTTTGAAATTTCAACATAAAAATAAGTTATAAAACAAACAATAACTTCAAAAACAGCTACAAACAATCATAGAAACAACAGAAATACATACAAAAAGCGGAATATATAAACTCCCATGCAAATCATGGAAATCAAATTACATAGGACAAACCGGAAGAAAATTCAAAGAAAGATACAAGGAACACATCTCCTCATATAAAAACAAAAAAACAGACTTTAATTACGCAGAACATCTGAACAACAACAATCACACACCATCAACAATAGCAGAAATGGAAATAATTAAAATATATAAGAAAAGTAACATTTTAAACATAACCGAAAGCCTGGAAATAGACAAAGAAAAAATCAAGAATAAAAATATCATAAACAAACAATTGAACAGCACTTCCAAAACAATCTTCACCCCCACTACACCTACTAAAACCAAACCACAGTTAATCTGAAGATGCCAAACCGGCGAAACGCATAACAATCTTTACTCGCAACAAGTAAGTTATTCAAATAGGGACAATAAATAAGTGTTAAAATATATTATTTAATTAATAAAATTATAATGTTTCTTTTAGTACAAATACAATAATATATATATATATATATATATATATATATATATATATATATATATATATAATCATATAATGAAATTAGAAAGCCATAAGATAATACATTTTGCTTGGAAGACAAAATGTACAAGTACAAATGTACGAGTATTATGAATATAACTAAAATGCAATTTTAGAAACATTTTCTATCTTTGTATGCATATTAAATTCTAAAGTTATTAATTAATGCATTTATTACGAATATAATTGCAATTATATTAAATGATAATGTACACATTTTAACCTAATGGAAATTAAATAATTTTAAATTGAAATTTTTGTTTTGGCTCGAATATCATAACAACGTAGTTTGCATTTATATGTTTAGCAAACGTTCAGTTCTCTGGAGACAAATTCAAAATGTTCGTTTATTTAATTTTGTTAAACTTAACTACATACATACATACATACGCAATCACGCTATGTATCCAACAGCGTCTAGCACAAACTCTTTGCATTATCCCGAAATTAGTTTTCTCCAAATAGATAAGCAACTCTAGCTACATCCACATTTGTGATAATTTTCATATATGCTTTTTTTAGTACTACTACTTGAAAACTTTTGCTCACGCAAGCCACTCTTTCAATAATACTACTCTATCCATTAGACGTCCATGCGAACGTATACCATCAAAAATCATTCACATATATTATTTTAAGTTATATTATATCAAGTTGACCAAACCATTTCAACTGACTAGGACCAACTTTTGCAAAAAATTTTTTTTTTTCAATTTTACTACGTAAAATCTTATTTCTACAGCAGTATTTTTTTTATGTTTTTATTTCTAGAAAAAGTACTAGAAAAAGTAACAGATATCCTTCGACTTGCTACCGGAATAGTTTTCTAGACATCTGTCGTACCTACTTCAAATTTCATAAAAAAAAAACAGAAACAAATAATAATAACAAAAAATTAATAAATATAAAACTCAAATTCGTAGTTCAATCTTTAATTAAAATTATAATAATTATAATAAAAATACATTTATACAAATTCATATATATTATGTATTTCCTTAAATATATATGTATACAGGGTGTAACAGAATAACTATTCCTAATTTTAACTGGAGTATCCTGGGCTCAGAATATGAAGATTTAATGCAAATCACTGAGATAAAATGTGGCTCCTTACTGAGCTACAGGGTGTTTTATATAAAAATTTAAAAACGATTTTTGCCCAGTACTTTAAAACTATTTGACGTATCCTTATCATACTTGGGAGGAAATGTAGGTACCGTACACCATACTAAATTATGTTAAATAAAAGTTTCCGGTTACTGCCAGTGGCGTACAACAGGGGCAAGTGAGAGGTTGATCCTTCCTAAATTCTACGCCACTGGCGGAATTGTCATTTTAGCACAATTTTTCGATTCTCCAATACTAGCTGTGTAAAAAACATACTCTTCCTTTGTAACGATAAAGTCATTGTTTTTCGAGATATTTAAAGTTAAACATAAGCTGCACCCTTGGGATTTTTTTAAAATTTGCTAAAAAAATCTGAAAAAATTTAGTAAAATAGAGAAAAAAATTAGCTATATAATATCTAAGTAACTTTTTCTCTAACTCATTTTGGTTTGGCTGGAAAAATTATTGAAAATTAATATTTTTTGCATTTTATTTTTTTTATTTTCAATAATTTTTACAGCCAAATCAGAATGAGTTAGAGAAAAAGTTACTTAGTTATTATGTAGCAAATTTTTTTCTCTATTTTACTGAATTTTTTCAAATTTTTTTGAGCAAATTTTGAAAAAATCCCAATAGTGCAGCTTATGTTTAACTTTAAATATCTCGAAAAAAAGTGACTTTATCGTTACAAAGGAAGAGTATGTTTTTTACACAACAAGTATTGGAGAATCGAAAAATTGTGTTAAAATGACAATTCCGCCAGTGGAGTAGAATTTAGGAAGGATCAACCTCTCACTTGCCCCTGTTGTACGCCACTGGCAGTAGCCAGAAACTTTTATTTAAAATAATGTAGTATGGTGTACGTTACCTACATATCCTGCCAAGTATGATAAGGATACGTCAAATAGTTTTAAAGTACTGGGCAAAAATCGTTTTTAAATTTTTATATAAAACACCCTGTAGCTCAGTAAGGAGCCACATTTTATCTCAGTGATTTGCATTAAATCTTTATATTCTGAGCCCAGGATACTCCAGTTAAAATTAGGAATAGTTATTCTGTTACATCCTGTATAAGTACAATATATACCTACTCGTATATTAAATTTTAGAGGAATCTTTGCAACTATTTGTTTCATTTATATAATATGCGCATGTATGAAAGAGACAAACACAAGGTCGTAAATGCGAACCGCCGTAAGTCGAAGAGTAACTGTACTGTACTGTACTACTTTATAATTATAAATATCAGTTTTTAAAAGGACTAATAAAATTTGTTTAAAAAATATGAATTCGTATTCCCACCTCTTTTGTTTATATAAAAGTGCTTTTATTTTTTGGTTTAAAATAAATTTTTAATTCTACCTCTTGTCAAATATGAGTAGTGTTTCTATTTTTGAAATATTTTTTAAAAAATTTAATTATAAAATTAAAATAAACTGATTAAAATTGCTTAATAAGTAATTTTAAGTAAACGTCAAAGATATTTTTTGACAAAAATTACACTTTTAAAAGTGAGATGAGAATACTTTCAATGATTTTTCAATTTAAAATTGATTAATCTCCAAGTCGGTATTAGAAATATATGTATATTCCTCCAAAAATATTACTACAAAAAAAAAAGTTAGACTGGTTTTAAATCGGCTTCAATTTCATTTTTCCTTATTTTCTTGAGAAGATCATTATGCAAAACTCATTCCGCAACCTTTGATCTCTTTACATTATTTTTTCAATTTCTGTTTAATCATGTAAAAAATACCCCGAAGAATACATTCGCATCTTTTTTCTTCTTTACTTTTGTTCTACTTCCTATGACAGCCGAAGCAAAAGAAAATATATTGGAGGTTAGAATTCTTTTACATTTTTTTTTTCAACTCCGTTTTGTTACTGTTTTTTATTGTATTATTTATTGCGCGAATATTTATTCTTGGTAATAGGAAGTAGTATTACTTGGAGTAATATGTGATAAAGGCGGCCGCAAAATTATACATTTGTACTCTGTTGAGCTCAGATATTTGTGAGCGAGACAAAGCCAAGGCCAGGAAATCTGGGCGAAACAAAAAAAGAGCTTTCTGTTCCAAGTAACATAATTATACGATTTTTTCTTCAAATATTCTAAACGAAACTAAACTAAAAATAAATAAAAATACATGCCAAGTAATCGTAATCAGTTACTACCAGTTGTAGAATAGTTTGTATATGTATATTTTATTTATATTTGTTACGTAATATGTAAGAAATAATTTTTCTTTGGTCGAATATACATTTGCTGACAAATTTGGCAGAATACATTGCATTTCTTGCACTTTTTCACACATTTTCAATAATCAAATTTAAATTCAAGCGAAAATAAACAATGTAATTGTTAATTAAGTCAACTTGACATAATAATTTTTAATATATCTATCTGAGATATTAAATTAAATACACTTGTGTTTCTTTGGTGGAGTATACATTTTCTCACCATCCTGGACCGTGCACATTTCTTACACTTTTCCACACATTTTCAAAATAGTCAAATTAATATTCATGCGAAATTAAACAATACAATTGTCAATTAACTTAACTTGTCGTAATAGTTTGTCAATGTTTTCTTTTGTCAATTTCTTGGAAAACAAATATTTTATATAAGGTATCAATCAACATAATGTGCAGAAATTTTAACAATTACTTATCTAATTTTGATATTTTTCATGAAAATTTACATTCACTAATAAATAAGTTAGTAAAATGATATATCATATACACATATATTTTTTTACTTATTAATGTTATTGTAAATCAACTGATTTGTCATTTTTTTTAATATATTATGTCCTGTAATTGGTTGTAAAACTGTTGTGCAATAAAGTCATTATTATTATTAATAATATGGTAGCCGAGGATGCAAGATTAAATACATTTGACGTTGTAGTTATGTTTGGTCCTGCCACCAATGGTGTATATAGTGAATATTATTTTTTATAAATTTATAAAGTTATTTAAAAATGATATAATTGTTTTACTTCATGCATGAGCGAAAAAGTTATGTGAAATTTTTTTGCAAGAATATTATTTGTAATTAAATGGGTAAGGACTTTGAAAATATATGTCCTCTTTAGAAGTGTTTGGGCAAGCTCTTTGTTAAATAACAAAGTAATTAGTTTTAAAACATGACTAGATTTTCGTATTATTATTTAAATTTTATATCTCACGTATGTTATGAAAATTAATTTGACTTATAATTAAATTCAGTGCGTAGATTGTGCTTATATGGAACTAATTATTCTTTAAAAATAGAATTGTTTAGTTTTAGATCTCTCTGCGGTATAATATGCAAATATCCGAAACAATTTTAAAACTTAAACATTTTGCTTGAAAATGTTCAAGTTAGAATTGAAATTATTTTAATAGCTACAGTAAAATTTAAAGTCGGTAGGATATGCGCCATTAATTATTTAATTTAATTTAAATAGAGTAAATTATCAATGTCTGTTGTTTTAATAGATTTACGTCACTATGATAAAGAACATATAACAAATGAAAAACGCTTTGAATTATTTGAAAATTTTACAAATTGTCGTAGTTACTTATTTAATTTGAAGGGTACGTACTTTTAAAAGTAGTACTGGTACAGCGTGTACAAAAAATAACGTAACGTGGCAATATTTCATTTTTTGATAAGTTTACAAAAAAAAAATTTAGGCAATAATTTGAACTACAAACAAGTATACTTTTGTTATGTTTAACGAAATACAAAATAATAAAAACAATCGGTTTTAAATATTTTAAATTTAATAAAATTGATAAATTTAAAACTGAGTATTTTTATTTTTTTACAAGACCCATCAATATTAACAGCAGATTGATAAGAAAAGCAATAGAAATTTATAAAAAAAAAAACAGCAATTAGTGTGATCAGCAACTGATTTAAATCAAATTTAGCTTTTTTTAATTAATAATTTACAATTTTTTAAATCAATGTATATGTATATGTTATATAAATCATTTTTTCTGATGATGTACATAAAGTACGTAGAAACGTTAATTGTTAATTAAAATTAATACAGATCTAAATCAGAAACAAATATTCGGTAGGATATACATTGCATTTCTACTTGCAATTAGTATAATTTGTATTAAAAAATAAAGTTTTATACTTATATAATGCTTCTACGCGAACAATATCCCCAATAAATATGAAATTGAAAATTTTTAAACGTAGTCGATTTAAACAAATTATAAACGAACCTACAGTCTATGAAAAAAGTCTGCGCACTAATAGTGTGATTTGATAGAGCGTTATTTGTATGATTTTACTTTTTAATATCGTTATTCAGTTAGTTTTTTATTGCTATTTATTGTTATTTAATTTTTAATTATTTGTTGTTACCGTTTGTGAAATATTTTGTTATACCCAAGTAACCTATAAGCAAAAATTCATCGATATTCAAATATAGCATTTAATTAAATAAAATAATTATATCTGAGTGTAATTTTGTACTTATTTTACATATTTTTTTGTACATATTTTAATTTATTATTTGTAATTGTTATTATATATTCAAAACAATATCGGAAACGCCCACTCAGATACTTTGTTCGCTTAGAAGCAATGTAGAGAAGAGATATATAACTATTTAAAAATATATAATATTTTTACTAATTGGTATTTTTTTCTTTTTTAGGTGAGTTCGAGTTTTCCAGTTTTTGATCAATAGTTTTAAGTAAGTACATAAACAAATTTATCAAGATTTTTTTAGCTTTTCATAGAAATTATGACAATATACGTTGGCAAGAAAAAAAGTGGTTTTATTTTTATGATTCACATGCAAAATGTTTAGTTTTACATAAAACAGTCTTTTTCTTGAAAATATGAAATATTTTTGAGTTTATTCAAATTTCTTGCTGTGGGTCGTTTTGTTTTTTATGATGCAAAAAATACGTATGTAGATGTTTTTATTATGAATAATACATTTAACGTAAATTTACATATTTTGGGTAAATTTTTTATTGAAGACATATTTGCACCAAACAATATAAACTGGAAATTTTGTTCAGTCCACGGAAAGTTTACAAACTAAATTTCATTAATTTAAGTGGACATTTTTTTTAATTGTTTTATAAATTTATCAAACGAATATTAAAAAATATTAAGTCAGTTTTTTTTATATTAAATTAGAATTTATTTAAAATATTTATTAATCGACGTTTTGACGTACTCAATGTACATTTTTATCGGGAAAAATGATAAAATAAGTAATTGAAAATTTATACATTTTATGATCTAGTTACTTATTTTGTTACTTAGTAATTTGTTTTTATGTAAACTTGTAAATGTCATTTGTATCATTTTTTCTGATAAAGATGTACATTGATTATTAATAAATATTAATATGAACTATAACCTAAACCCGTTTTGTTTTAATATAATGAGTTCTGAAAGACATTTTTACTATGTTAGAATTTATTTATTTAATTTTAATGAAGAATAAGAGACCGGTATTTTTTTTATTTTTGAATAAAGTGAACAAATACCAAGAATTTGTTTTTGGAAAATATTGCTAAAATTTATAGTTATCCTTTTTCCCACCATATTGTGACTTTAAAGTCCTATAATTACAGGAAAGATTAATGACGCTATTTTCATTATTAAATTTAGTTTTAATATTTAAATTTAATTAACTTTAAATAAAATTCAATATTGATCACTACCTAAATTCGCAAAAATGTTTAATTGCTAAATTTGAGGTTAAATTCATTAAGTTAACAGAATTAGTTTGAGAAATATTTGCGTGAATATAAATAATATAGAAATGATTTTGAACGGTAAAAAATTAAATATATATATATATATATATATATATATATATATATATATATATATATATATATTGCTTATATAGAAATAAAATCCTTTAAATGGTTATGTTATCAGGTCTTTCCAGGATTAAGTTACGACTAACGAACTAGATACGGAAAATTTAAAATATGCCAAACTTCATTACGCTCAGAAATGTCAATCTAACATTTAATTTTTTTGTGGTTTTATACATGTATATAAATCATTTAATATAGAAAATTCTTTCAGAACTCATTATATTAAAATAAAAAGATTATAGTACACTAAATATTTCTCTTTTACTTCCACTTATAATCTATTGCACGTAATAAGAGGTCGACGTGTGTCTAATAGGGCGGTAATCTAGTTTTTTTTTTATACATACATACATACACAATCACGCAATGTACCCAAAAAGGGTGTGTCACAAACTTTTTTCACTCTTCCGAAATTAGTTTTCTAAACAGACAAGAAACTCTAGCTTTATCCACATTTTTAATATCTTTCATACATGCTCTTATATTTCTACTACTTGGAAACTTTTGCTCATGCAAGCCATTATCCAATCATACTTCTCCAACTTCATAAAACTCACATTGAACTTTTCCCCGACTTCTTTCATAAATAATTCTATATCTTTTTTATTCAACACATTAATAATAAAATAATAACAGTATTTTGTTTTAAGCTTATTTATGCATATATTGAATGAAGTCACAATTGTATGAAATTAATTATTCCTTTTTAATATTTTACATTTATTATTCTTGCACAATCTGTCTTGACATCAATCTTAGAATGAATGATCTAATTTTGAATCTTCTTCGTCAAAAGATAATAATGGTTTCTCTGGATTCTGTTGTCAATTTTTCGGGGTAGATATTGCTTTAATCTCTTCCCGAGTCAGATCCAGTAGCTAGATACTTAATATTTTGAGGGTATTTGTTATACACGGGAAGCAATGAGGATTTATTATTGACACGAATAAAATTTAGGAGCTTCCACGAAATTGAGTTTGGATTAAATATGGTTTATTGCTTTTATACTAGTTTTATTATTATGAACTTGTTCCGCTGCAATTTAAATTTATAATGCTTCCGAAGTTCCGTATTATGAAATTTTTATTTTCTTTGAATTTTAAATTTACAATGTTTATTAGAAGCAACTGTTTTATTATTTAGAATTAAAGTTTATTAAAGAAATATATTTGTTATAAAAAATCTTTTAGAGCTTACTATATTAAAATAAAAAGGCTTTAATCTAAACCATCCAGATAAATCTGCTATTTCACAACATATGTTAGAAAATCTTCGTGATATAAAATTTGAAGATACTGTAATAATTGCTAGATTCATCAATATTAATTACAGATTAATAAAGGAAGCAATAGAAATTTATCAAGATAACATCAATCAGTGTGACTATAAAATAAAATTTGACTTCATTTAATTAAAAATTAAATATTCAAGGGAAATCGAGCTTCACTTATTATAGGGGGACTATATTTTTTAAATAATTAATAGTGTTTTGTTTAATTTAGTGTAGAAAAGATATTTTGACAGTTTTGTTATGTTGCTGTTGTGATAAGTTTGGCAATGTTTCCATAGTGATTGAGTTATATAACAGAAATTTCCAGTCGTAAAAGAATTTTAAAATATTTTTATTGGCCGTCATACAAGTATCACATATGACAAGGGAGGTATTTTATTAAAATTGGAGACACACTGACAACAAAATTAAAATTTGGTAATTTTTTTCCAACACTTGGTAACCAATGCAACAATTCTGTTTAAATTTCGTAAGATTTGTAGGGTTATAAATATTCTGTCTTTTCTATTAAAAAAAAAGAATAGAATTATTCAGTGAAAATTAAAATTAGTATTTTTAAATTTAAATTGAAACTTTGTACTTATATCGAGATTTTTACAGATACTTACGAATTAGGCTTATAGTAACACGAATCAACTTGTAACATGATCTCCGTCTGTCTGTCTGTCTGTCTGTCTGTCTGTCTGTAGACAAGTGCAGAGCAAATTAGGCTGAACGGATTTTTATAAAATTTCATATAAAATTTAGCTTTCTTTAACTAATAATTTATAAATTTTATAATCTAGTTACTTATTTTGTCACCTAGTAACTTGTTCCTTTGTTTCATTTATTTATTATACTGGGTGTCCCAGACCACCCGTCCCACTCTTTTATAATCCAGGGGCTGAACTTTTTTAAACGAAAAGTTATGAAATCTTAGTAACTTTAACGTGCTCTATCGAATGGTAAGAAAATTGAGTCCCCCCCCGTCCCCGTAATGGGGGGCAGAGGGGGCAACTTTGAAATTTCAAATGGAAACCCATATTTTTTATGGCAGATTTAGATTCTACGCATTAAAATGTTAAAGGTTTATTTGAAAAAAAATTTTTTTTAGTGGACAGATTTTAAGAAAAAGGCATAAATAGGTCAATACTGCGAAATTTGACGGTCCAACGGTTTCTTAGATAAACTGAATTGTTTTTTAAAAAGTAATCAAATACGACTACTACGCGTCTGATACAAGTGTTTAATTATAAAATTCAATTTTAGTTAATTTAATTCATTTGATTATAATTATTGCCCATAACAGCAATAATTACAATCAAATAATTATTTTGATGTTTATAATTTGAAACAATAAACAACATTGAAAACATTGTCACTTTTCTCGTTCATTTAAGGGAAATGCGGAAATAAATCTAAAAATGCAAAAATCAATTTATGCGATTATACCGCTACTTGTCACCACTATCAAAATCTATGAAATGAATTACCCCTATTTTGTTAAGATAATGGAAAACAAACAAAAACACGTTTTCCGCGACTACAGTGCCATCTGACCACTAAAAAAATTTTTTTTCAAATAAACCTTTAACATTTTAATGCGTAGAATCTAAATCTGCCATAAAAAATATGGGTTTCCATTTGAAATTTCAAAGTTGCCCCCTCTGCCCCCCATAAGAGGGGCAGGAAGGACTTAATTTTTTCACCATTCGATAGAGCACGTTAAAATTACTAAGATTTCATAACCTTTCGTTTAAAAAAGTTCAGCCCCTGGATTATAAAAGGGTGGGACGGGTGGTCTGGGACACCCAGTATATGTCATTTGTATAATTTTTCTTAATGATGATGTACATGTACAGTACGTTGAAACGTCGAATTTTAAATAAAATAACTACAGAACTAAATCCTAAAGCTTTTTTATTTTAATAAAATGGGTTCCAAATGATTTTTTACTAAATTAACTCTTTCGGCCGTTACTTTGTGAAATTTGATATTGAAGTAAATTAATAAAACACTTTTTAACTTTGATAATTTCACACTTTATTATAGAAACGTGACTGTAGTTTCGCCAAACATTGGCATTGTCGAACTCTCGACAATGCCAATGTTCGGCGAAACTGCAATCACGTTTCTATAATAAAGTGTGAAATTATCAAAGTTAAAAAGTGTTTGATTTTTTACTATATTAAAATAAAACGGCTTTAGGTTGTAGTTCTGTATTAATATTTATTAATAACATATGTCCCTCTTTATCAGGAAAATAAAATCAATTTAGCTTTATATCTCCAAAACAAATAAAGATAGAGTTTTTAAAAATATTTCAGATGAATAAAATTGTAATTGTACCATACTTTAAGTTTCGATAACTTTTTCAAAACATTTAACTTTATCTATACTTTTTAGCAACTATGTATATAATTTTCAATGTATGTATTGCGCAAATGAAATTGAATAAAGTCCACAGAAAGATTTTCTCAAAATCAGTGAAAATCTTTTATAAAAAATGATGCATACACATGTCGAAAAGCATTATCATTATCAGCTGTATAACTCTAGAAGTACCATATATACAGGCCGGTCCAAAATTATGTACCGTAATTGCTAGAGCTGATAGTACGTTCAAAAATAAAGGTACCTTTTTATATACACTTTTTTCCAAAACTTAATAAGGGAGATACAACTCTGTAAAGGGGTGAAATAAAAACCATTTTTGTTTTAATATCTTCCAGACGCTTTTGAATAACGGGTTCATATTTTAGGGGTGAGTATATGACATTAGAATAATTAAATTTATGTTACCACTTATTTCATCCCTTATGATTAAGGGGTAGTTTCGGTGACTAATTAATATTAGTATTGTAAGATTCTTTTGAAAGTTGTAAGTTTTCATTAAGTTTGATTAAAGTGTTAAATGTTGGAAAATGGTTTTAATTTCACCCTTTCACATGGTTGTATCTCCCTTATTATTCAGTTTTGGAAAAAAATGTATATAAAAAGGTACCCTTATTTTTGCATGTACTATCAGCTCCAGCAATTACGTTACATAATTCTAGACCATTCTTTATATATATATATATATATATATATATATATATATATATATATATATATAGTTAATACTCAAATATAATCATAAAGGAATAATCTGAAAATGAAAAATTCATATTGCCTCGACCTGGGATCGAACCAGGGTCCTTCCGCTTGCCGGGCGAATGCTCTACCACTGAGCTATCGAGGACATTACAGATCAAGCGAATGAAACCTAATCATTTTCAGTACACATTCTATTCATAATTTTTCATAGTCAACAAATACGCAATATCATTAATTTTTAATGTCTAAATGCGAGGCGATATGAATTTTTCATTTTCAGATTATTCCTTTATGATTATATTTGAGTATTAACTGTATTTAAATGATATATCTATCAACTAACCAGATTAATGTATTATATATGATTGCACTATTGCACGAACCAACACCTTTCATAAGTATAGTTCTTATATGCATTTAGACATTAAAAATTAATGATATTGCGTATTTGTTGACTATGAAAAATTATGAATAGAATGTGTACTGAAAATGATTAGGTTTCATTCGCTTGATCTGTAATGTCCTCGATAGCTCAGTGGTAGAGCATTCGCCCGGCAAGCGGAAGGACCCTGGTTCGATCCCATGTCGAAGCGATATGAATTTTTTATTTTCAGATTATTCCTTTATGATTATATTTGAGTATTAACTGTATTTAAATGATAAATCTATCAACTAACCAGATTAATGTATTATATATGATTGCACTATTGCACGAACCAACACCTTTCATAAGTATAGTTCTTATATGCATTTAGACATTAAAAATTAATGATATTGCGTATTTGTTGACTAAATGTTTTATTATTATTTTTAATATGTTTTGGTCTGTCAATAAATATTTTCACTCATATTGGTTTTAAGTTAATTTTTGTAATATAAAGTGTGTACCCTTTATATATATATATATATATATATATATATATATATGTTTGCGTGTGTGCCTTAATATCGAAATTTTGCGTCACACTATCATCAATCCCCGTCACCTCTATAGTATTTCGTTTGGAAAAGTTACGACTTACTCCTGTTTCGTATAACAATAGCCCTCACATGTCTTTTCATCACAAGATTTAGAACACGGCCAGTCTGTTACAATCACCCCCTCTTACTAGCCACTCCTCTGTGGCAGGATTCTATAATATTTTCAGTAATTGTAGTCGAAATTGGCACGTAGTTTACGAAAATCTGTTTATTGCTGAATAGAATCAAAGTAATACGGGCTTCCAAATTAAAGAAATTTGGGGAATATGTAATTATAAAAACGAAAAACGTGAGGCACATGCAATAGATAATAGTAAGATGTGTAGGGAGTAGTTGTTGTTGCGTCTCACGTTTTTCTTGTTAAATCTTATAAGTATTGTCATAGCTATTAAAAATTCACAATCACAAATTTTCAGGACAATCTGTATGAGAGTCAGGTATCTGTATGGGACTGGGAGAAATTATTTTATATTTTTTAGTCCGTTTTAAAAACGTCGTATATTAAATTTTTTGTGTATGTGTATCCCGTATTTTGAAAAAAAAAAAAGAAATTTGCCAAATATAAGAAAGTACGGATTTTGTGAATATGGCACAAGATAAAAATTAATATTTCTAATATTATTAATTAATTTATTAACATTGCATTGTCGTCCAGTTTTGAGCTATGTTTAAAGTTTCAAGTCTCTAGCTCATCGGGAAGTTAATATAAAATCGATTGCAAAATTGGTACCGAATAGACAAAGAAATAGACAGGAAAGAAACCGAGTTCATAGAAACATGTTAAAATAGTTATTCAATGAAGTTTATCATAAATTCTTGATTCAATTTACAATAACAAAGTTATGTATTTTTTTTAAAAATTATTATACAATAGCTAGACTGTACGCGCGTTTCTATTTCACGAAGAAAAATATAAAAAATAATATTTTTGTATGATGAATATTTATTGAATGGGCTATGTTTCTACTATACATACGGTTCGTATTCGTAAACTACATTTCAGTTTTGATTACGATTACAAAAATGCTATAGAATCCAACCACAGTGGTCTGCTTCGGAAACTTTCGTAAGGAGTATCAAAACTTCACTTTGCACGAATGCGTTTACGTGGGGGTGTCAAGTTGTTGGGGTGGTGCCGTGCTGCCTTTTCAAATGCTCTCTTATTTTGGTGACAATAAAAACCTTTGCTATGGTATTGTTATTTTCCTTGGAAATTGTTTAAACGAAACGTCTGATATACGTGGAATGCATTATTGAAATGTCGATAATTCTTTACGTTAGTTCACACACTTTTGTTGATTTCTTGGTGCTTGTTACTAGGTTCTATCGATGCAAACTTTTTATAAGGTGATACGATAGAAGAAGTCGTTTAAAATGTATTCATGTACTATGTATTATACAAAATTATAAATAAAAAATTAACATAGTAAAAAATCTTTCAGAACTCATTATATTAAAATAAAACTACTTAAATTAAAGCTCTGTCAATATTTATTTAAAATATATATTTCGACGAAACTCAATGTCCGTCTTCATCAGGATAAATGATATAAATTAAGGCGGACGTTGAGTTTCATTGGAACGTCGATTTTAAATAAATATTAATACAGAACTTTAAACTAAAGCAGTTTTATTTGAATAAAAAATTAAATTATAAAACTGTTACCTATTTCAGATATAAATTAAATCAACAAATTTTATTTTGTGAATTAAAAAAAAATCTATAATTACATACTTATTTTGTTCCCTAGTATCAGAAAACACTATGATCTAGTTACTTATTTGTTACTTAGTAACTATTTTTCATTATTTATTGTAAATATTATTTGTATTTTTTTTCCTGGTGAAGACGTACGTAGCGGTTATCAAAACATCGATTAATAATAAATATTAATACAGAATTATACCCTAAAGCTGTGTTATTTTAATATAATGAGTTCTGAATGTCTAAAAAAAATTTATTATATTACTTTTGTTACCTAGTCAATTGTTTCTAAGTTAGGTTTGTTTTTTTTAATTGTACTCGTATTTCTTTTTTTATTTAATCAAATAATACAGATCTCTAATTTAAAATTAATTAATATAATAAATTTTGAAGGTTTTCTTTACAGTAAATTAAAATAAAATGAATACACGATATGGTTTGAATACGTATGAATGCTTTCTGAACTTTGATAAACCAATTTATATAATTTATTATTTCTTATTATTATAATTCAAATTAATAATTAAAAAATAAATATTTGTAACAATAAAATAATAATAACAGCAAAAATGTGAGTTACGCGAAAAACTCTTTTCATAATAGTAAATAGTTGAACAACAAAACGTGTGTCGTCGAAAAAAAATCAAATAAAATACATGCGTTTTTTGAACCATAAACTTTTCACTTCCAAATAGCATAGCAATATATATACATTAAGTCGTGACCAACTTGACTAGGTTTTGGGGCGTGGGGAAACCCAACATTTTTCAACTGTATTCATCATTGTGATGGACAAACATAAATTGTGAGAATTCACACTGCGGAATTTTGCACTCGGTTCAAACTTTTGACGGTGCTCGCTGAGTTGAATTACTTTTCGTTTTATGAAATATCCGAATATTGGCAAGTGTTTAGAAAATATTTTTTAACTCGAAATTATTAATATTTATCTGCTGGTACATTTACTAAAGCCTGGTGCATGATGAATATAACTTACTAATTTTAAATTTACACTGTAAAAAAATGTATGCAATTTTACCTACAAACCACGAGACACTATGACAGTATTTCTAGGTATAATCATTCAACTGCTGCAATTTTAACATAATTGTTTCAAAATACATATTGGAACTATTAGAAACATTATGTAACATGATATTACGAACTGGATGGAAAAGTATATATGTATATAATATTACAGTTTTTTTTGGTAAAGTTTTTTTTTAGTAAATTTACAGAACTTCAGTAAATTTACTGTCGGGAATTTTTCATAAATAGATAAAATTTTGTTTAGTATTATTTGTAAAATGTATTTTGAAATGAATGAATAATTTATTTTAGTAGTATTATTACACGAAACATGTACTAATTATTTCTTATTATTTTGATGAATTATTACAAATATTAAAATGCAAGCTGTAACTTTACATAATTTAAGAAGTTATACCAACAATGTGTAATTCTACATTAAGTATGTGATGCAATTTGCAGAAAGTAAGCAATTTTACATACTTATTGGGTTATTTTTATTTACTTTATCTAATTATTATGAATTATGTTAGAATTACAGAATTTTGAGGGCGCTTAGGGGGTGTCCCCTACTTAGCTCGCGATTAATATTTTTCAAGAAATCAATAATGAATCCGTGATACACATTTACTATATTACAGCATAACTTTAAAATAATTGCTCGAACTGACTTCCGCATTTTTATTCTTTTTCTAAAATAATTCAAAAAATATATCTGTATTTTTTAAGTGGCCATTCAAAGCTTTTAAGTATTTTATTTTTTCAACATTTTAGCTAATGATTTATTTTACGAACGGCATTTTTGCCTATCTGTATGAACCTAAAAAAGACCATTTTTTTAATCATTCAAATTTTTTTATTCTTGACAAATTCTATTGTTCTTTTCGGACAATAAAAAGAGAAAGATAAAAAGAGAGGGGTAAAGAGATTAACAGAAAGTTAGTATATTTCATTCTACAGTGCAGAGGATTGTAATTTATTCAACCAATGTACAAAAAATATTCAAGCTCGAAAATCAATTTTTTCTATTCAAAAGAAATTGATAATTGTAATGTTTGTTCAGAAATTAAAATGTTTAAATGGATAGTTATTTAATAATTCTTAATTAAATTTCAAAAATATAGAATTGTTAATGAATTAATTAAGTTGGGGCAAAGTTTAGTATGAGTTTTATGAAGTAATATTTTAGACGATTTAAAAGAAGAAAATGTTAGACCTACGTTGACCTCTTATTGTGTGCAATACATTATAAGTGGAAGTCAGAGAAAAATATTTGAATAAGTATTAGTTTCATTGTCAATCATAAAATATACATTGAAGTGTGTTTCACTTTTTTTTCTTGAGCAATTCTATAGCAGCATTACATCAACCAAATACATTAAACATCTATTTATTCAATACATATAGAATGTTATATATAGCTAAATATATTAATAGTTATTGTATTGCGTTATCAGTGCTGTATCTATGATAGTATGTATTAATTTTGGAATTTCAACATAAACATAAATTGAATATCAACATGTGTTTATTCTCTTGTAACCTCAATATGAGGATATTATTTTAACACATTGTTTACTAATTAATATCCTGTCATAGATTGCTGGTATATACAATTTCGATGTAATGTTATTATTGTTTTATCATCATATTACGATATGTTTACATTTATTTAATTATTTTAAATTATTTATATTATTTACTACTTACTAATTTCTGTAGTGCGCCGTAAAAGTTTGCATTTAGTTTGCCGACCCGCATATAATAAAAATAAATCTATAGCTATTATAATTGTAGTAATAAGGTAATTATTGAATGCGTATCTCTAAGAAATGGTAAAAATAGAATTTTTCATCAAGTGTATCCATTATATTAATATTACGTTACGATATTGCCTATCTGGAAAGTGGTTATTATCATAGTAAAATATTTTTCAGAACGCCATTGTATTAATATTCCGTTTAATTATTTTATAAAAACGACGTTTCAACGAAACTAAATGCTCATCTTTATCAGGTCAAAATTTATCTAGTTACTTTTACGTTAGGTAGTAACTTGTTGCTATGTACTGTTATTTACTTAAATGTCATTGATAAATTTTCACCTGATCGTCGTTAAAAGTTTTTATATTAGAGGTTATTTTGTTATTAGTACTATAATGACATTGTTATACAGTAGTTAGTTACTATATACACAACTGGTGGCAGCACCAAACATAGTCAAGTGTATTTAATCTGCTTTGTTTATTTACTTATTTTGTTAAATTATGTTGAAATCAGATTTCTCCAAACATCCCTATCCATACAAACAAATAAATAAAATTAATGAATTGTAAACTTTAAAATGAACAACATAATTTTGATATTTAGTTTAATATAAAATTAATTAAAGAAACTTATTTCTATTTATAAAAATATTGATACAAATTTTATTTGTTTAATTTTTGTAATTGGAGTTGATGATTACATATTTAAACTTAAGTTTGTATATGTTTATTAAATATGTCTTAATTGTTTATTTTAATTTAATATATTGTACTTAAAATAGAATTATTACGTCATTAAGTATAATTTTTTGAAGTTCATTAAAAACTCTACGGCAGTTTCTAAATTATTCATTGTGCAGTCAACATCTGAATTTTATTAATATTTGTTAAATATGTATATAAGTATATTATAGTTGATAAGTTTTCAAATTTGGTATGCATATTCAGATATGATTTTTTTATTAATATAATACATACATACATACACAATCACGCCATGTAAAAATGTGACAAAAACTCTTTTCACTTGCCTTAAATTAATTTTCTCCAAACATTTCTATCCAGACAAGCAACTCTAGCTAAATACACATTTATAATTTAAATAAACTACTTGGAAACTTTCGCTCACGCAAGCCATTCATTCAATCATACCACTCCAAATATTCATCGGACGTCCATTGCCAAACGTACACCTTCGAAATCATCCATATAAATTCATTAGACATTCGCTCAAGATCATCAAACCTTCTTAACTGTCTAAGACCAACTGTTGCAAAAAAAAATTTAATTTCTCACACTTTATACACTAATCTATATTTTGTACTTGATTCCTCCTAGTTACACCACATACCGCAATATTTATAAATAAATTATTTAACATATTTGAAAAGGTAATTGTTGTGGGATTTGATGGAAAACTAATGTTTATAGATTTTATTATAATTAATATATGTTTTGAAAATATCTATTATTTACATTAAATTAACATTTAATATTCATAACTAGCAATTTATTATGCTTTGTTTATTATTTTAATTATAATAAAATGTTACATAAATATTTATTAGGTAATTGTTCAATAAAATTACTCATATTTGAATAACGTAAAAGTTTTTTAGTAAACAATTAATAATTAACATAAATAATTAATTATAATTATCTATTGATATTAAATTTAACATTTTTCAGGTTGACTGATTATAAAACATAAATTTTTGTTATATTTCGCGTTGAATAAATTTATAAATATAATCACGAAGACAGAGAATAATAATGTATAAAAGAAGAAGGTGTAATTAAAACGTGTTTTATAAAGTAGTTACGAAATATTCTAATAAAGCCACGTCAAAGGTAGAGGGGGATTGCATCTTGTTTAATACATATTTTCTCGGGGAATTGAAGCTGCACTGCTAGAAATTTTGAAATATTTTAATATTCAGAATTTTTGCGAAGTAAATACGACGGCCTGAATGCTTTTGAAAAATAAATTGAGGAGGCTTCTGAATTATCCTCTCATTCCGAAAATTAAATGTTTATTTGCATTTATTTAATGGAAACTCATTTGTTCATTTTTTAATGATATTGATTTTGTTGCAAAGAGTCAAATCAAATGTATTATATTTTTTTATTTAAATTTATAGTATGCAATTTAATTTATACACAAACAGATAATTATGTTCTAAAAAAATCTATAAAAAATATAACTATGTAATAGAAATGAGCATTATTATTCAAAAACATTTTTTTAATTAAAATAAAACTGCTTTATATTCAAATTTTGTATTAAAATTTATTTATAATCGACGTTTTGACGAAACTCAACGCACGTCTTCATCAGGATACATGATATATTATTTTTTTAATTTTGAATATATTAAAAATTTTTTTCTATATTTTTATTATTTAGTATGTATATTTATGTCATAGGTCCGGTTGCACAAAGCTTTATAAGTTAATCAATTCTTTAACTGGCTAATCAATGAAGCGGTTGAGGACAGTTGACAATCTAGTTGCTTAGTTAATACATTGATTAAGTTAACAAAGCTTTTTGCAACCATAACAGATTTTATATTCAAATTTGCATACATACATACATACTTACATACACAATCACGTCATGTACCCAAAAGGGTGTGGCACAAACTCTTTTCATCATTCCGAAATCAGTCGCCTCCAAACATTCCTTTCCAAACAAGCAACTATCGCTTCATCCACATTCATAATTCCTCTCATACATGCTCTTCTATTCCTACTACTTGGAAACTTTCGCTCATGCAAAACACTCTCAATCATACCATTCCAGCTACTCATCGGACGTCCACGCAAACGAATACCATCAAAATCATTCAAATATATCTTTTTAACGAAACGTTCATTAGACATTTGCTCAACATGGCCGAACCATCTTAACTGACTAACACCAACTTTTGCTACAACATTTTTTTCAATTTCACACTCAACATATACTAGTCTATTTCGTACTCGATCTCTCCTAGTTACGCCACATAGCCACCGTAAAAATCTCATTTCCACAGCAGTCATTTTCCATTTATGCTTTTGCAATTAAACCCAACATTCACTACCATACATCAACGTAGGCACCAAAACTGCATTGTATACATTCAAACGGGCTTCTTTGGAAACATTTACATTTCTAGCAAAAGTTCCCAAAGCACCCAAAACTTTACAACCAGCATTTACTCTCCTTTCAATTTCACGATCAACACGGCCATCTCTAATTTGCGATTATTTATTTTTAGTAGAATTTGATTTATAAAGTAATTTCAGGCATTTTAAACGTAAAATAACACAAAATAAATTTTTAATAATGTACCGTATTGTATTTGAAAAAGTTCAACTGAGTTTCATATACAGTCGATTCCGCTTAATTGGGACACCGCTTAATTGGGACAGCCGCTTATTTGGGCCAAATCTCAAAGAACAGAAACCAAACCAAGGAACTAACAGTAAATTTACATGTTTAATTGGGACAACATTTCGCTTAATTGGGACAGTAAATTTAAGATCACAGTATATATTATGTTACAAATATTCACAAGAAAAATATTTACAAAAAATTTAATATGATACGCTTCATATCTTTTTGATTCACAACATGGAAAATTATATTTAAAAAACTAGCAAATATGTATCAATTAATTACATTAGTATTGCGCGCTGTGAACTTTCATTCACGTATGAAGTACGGACCCACGCGCGCTCAAAGGTTAATGTTTACCCTCGCGTCGGCGTGGCGCGGCACCGGTCATTAAAGCTGTGAGAGTCTACCCTGTTGTCTCAATCGTTACGTATTCAGTTATGATTCAGTTACCACTACACCTTGCGCGTGGAAGGTTCGTTTAACTTACATTTTGTCGATTTTATTTAAAAAAAATTGATTCTTGCCAAGATGCCAAGAAGTGATATGACAGTTTCTAGTAAAATTGCTTTGCTGGATAAGTGTAGAAGTGAAATGTTTCAAAAACAAAAGACAGACTACACTTGACACATTTTTGAATTGAATTAAAAATGCATGTACCTATTTATTTATTATTTTATTTTGGAATTTATTATTATTTTTTCTTAAAAGTTTATATTTTTTTGGTTATATGTAGTTTATAGTTTTTTCCAAGAATTTATAAAATAAAATTATTGAAAGAAAAATATGGATTGCTTAATTTTATGTAAAATTCGGTTAATTGGGACAGCCGCTTAATTGGGACAAAATGCCCTAGTCCCGATGTGTCCCAATTAAGCGGAATCGACTGTATATGTGTAATATCGTTTCAAAATTGATACGTTTTTATATTTAGGGTGCAATGAAATATGAGATATGTTCATGTAAGAAAAAGTTTACGAAAATTTTCCTATTGTTTCTTATGAAAAGCTGTCACCATTTTCGTGTGTATTATTGCAGTAACGTATATACATATTTAAAAGCTGTCTTCATTTGTTATACATGAGCTTTCTGTGCATATACATATATAGAAAAATGTATTCATGCCCGGGAAGCTTATATATGTATTGTGCTATTTGACGAGCTAAATGTAAAGCAGATGTAATTTTTAACTAGAAAATGAACGAAATTTTTGTCTGTTATATTTTGATTTTGTAGACAGCTAAAACACAGACGTTCTCAATCAGTGGTATGGTATTTTCATTTCATATAAATCTGTTGATTGTTAGTTTGGCCATTACTTATAAACTCATTGTATTATATAAGGTGGCTCAAATGTCGTCACTTGATCATTACAGTAACATTGTAGATAAAAATAATTGATTCCATTTGTTGAGAGCATCATCAGATAGAAAGATGATTTTTGCGAGATTTTTTATTAGGTTTAAAGGAAATTTGTACCTAAAATATTTTGTAAACACATAATATTTAAAAAGATTTTCGTATAACTTTAAGTTCTATTGAATGAGTTTAAAACAATTTGTGTTCTATGGACACAATTTACAAAATAAGTAACTAGATTATAAAATTTATAAATTATCAACTAGCTGGCCCGGCAGACGTTGTTTTGTCTTAATTTTAATGTGAATATTATTTTTTTTTATAAATTTTTCATGTTATAATTATTTTCAATTTATTTGGAACCATTTTCTTTCACATTTTTCAATATTTTTTCTGGGTAGCCCTAGGGGCACCCAGGGCACCAGAAACCTTTGCGGGAGTGTACTCAACAACTTCCCAAAAGTTCATGGCGATCGGATGAATGGTGTAGTAATTCATAAAGGCCAAATAGACAAACAGACAGACATACATTCGTTATATATACAGTGATGGGCAAATGTATGGAACCAAGTAAATATCTTGGAGTTTTCAGAGATATCAAAATGAAATTTGATAGTTAGATATCACAGTAAATTATGTATTTGCGTTGAATGTTTTTAACAACTTTGAGCTTCCGGTTTGACCGGAAGTAATGCCGATTTTAAATTTTATAATGAAACATCCGGTATATTATTTTAATTTTAAATAGAACATTTTATTGCAATTACAAAAATATAGAGTTCGATAGTTTTGTCAAGGCTAATCGAAATAACATGAAAAGAAAAGTACCATTTAATAATTTTCAATAATTTTTGATACCAAACCAGCTGAGTTAGCAAAAAAAGTTATTTATCTGTTATGTAGCTAATTCTTTTCTCTATTCTACTAAATTTTTTCAGATTTTTTGGAGCAAATTTTGAAAATAAGTCTAATAGGATTTTTTTCAAAACAAGACTTATTTTCAAAATATGCTCAAAAAAGCTAATTGTAAGTAACTTTTTTTTGCTAACTCAACTGGTTTGGCAGATTAGAAGGAAGTAGAATGTTATTTAAATCAGTGCCTTTACACTGATTGATGTTATCTTTTTCTTTATAAATTTCCATTGCTTCTCTTGCAACTTACTGTTAATATTGTTGGGTTTTGCAATTATAATAGTATCTTGAAATTTGACATCATAAAGATTTTATATTGTTGGTATAATTACATACATTTCTAAATTTATATAAATTTTTAAATGAATGAATTACACTTAAAATATTTTTAGTGTTATTACACAATTACTAAATCTCATTATTTTGATAAATTATTATAAATATTAGGAGTAATATGTAAGCTGTAATTTTACATAATTTAAAAAGTTATATCAACAATACGTAATTCTACATTTAGTATGTGCTACAATTTGCAGAAAGTAAGCAATTTTACATACTTATTAGATCATATTATTATTATTATTATTACAAAATTTTGTGGTAAAAATACAGAATATTTATAGTAAAATAAAATTACAGATTTTTTTATAGTATAATTTTACTGTAATTTCGATATTTGTTTTTACATTGTTGTAATCACAGAACTAACGGTAACTTATGTATATTTGATATAATTTTGACAGGTACTGATTGGTTTCAAATAGCAGAATATCTAGCATTTCCATCGTTAATTCTTATAGGTTACGGTAACGGGACCGGTATAACGGTAACAATCCTGTCGGAATGCTGGTGTGCATAAAGTTTTCGAATCATGAACGAGACGGCGCCGACGAATTGACGATGCACAGTAATGAACGACTCTTCCCTTTTTCTCTCTCCGTATACGAAACGAACATTGTTTCATTTCCTTAAAATTCTCATATTCGATTCGTTTAACTATATATTGTCTCTTCTGCATGTTAATACCGCATTTTCATTTTGTGTCTTTATATCGATCTATATACTAATATGAAACTTACAGTAAGTTGTGAATTGATGTATTTGTATTTCAACGAGATTTAATGAGTATTAGATTAACATAGTTTTTGTACTATTTACATAAATTACCGGTTTTATGAGTTTCTGCTTTTTATTGAGTATTGAGATTTAGTTTTTTATGTATTACTAAAAAGGAATATGTTTTTTATTAGTTTTACTTTAACAAGATTACAGGTAGCTGTAATTTCTGATTCGAGCCGTGCTCGCACCAGAAATTAAATAAAATCTTATTTTTAGTATTAAAATCTTGTACCACTGAACTGATATCGGCTCAGTCTTAGTGGTTTGGAGCCTACTATAAGCTGTAGTAGAGGCTGTTGGCTAACCATCCGCACCATTGATAATGCAAGTAGAAATTGTTAAGAAACTATATGTTCAACTTCTTGAGCATATAGCCCCCTAAGTTCCACCTAGGAATTACAGGAACAAATTATGGTTTTAACAAGATTAGAAGCATATGGGCAGGGATAAAAATTTATTTGTGAAAAATGTATTTTTACGTTTATGTGTAAAAAATATGCGTAAAAAATGTAAAATATGTAAATAATGTAAATTTTATTTTTTATTACGCCAGTAGGATGCTTTTTGTTTGCATTTGTCAAATCTGTTTCGACAATATTTATAAATTATATATATATATATATATATATATATATATATATATATATATATATATATATATATATATATATATATATATAATCACATGGAATAAACAGTTTTATTTTGTACCATTTTATTTAGATTTAAAAAATTGTTGAAAATCATCTTTTTTTTCCGTTTAGATGTATTTTCTCTCTTAATATTTGTACGGCCCTAATCAATTCAAAATAATGTCATTTGCAAAATAGCTATAATTAAACTATAGTATCTAACAAACATGGGTTTATATTTACCGATATCACACGCTATAGGGGTAGTAACCCCCATCGTAGCTGATTGAATTCGCGCGGTACTATTATGTCTTCGGAGCGAAGATACTACTACGCAACCAAATTTCTGGTACGAAAACCTAACCTAACCTTACCCACACACAGAGTTTCCGAATCAACGCCACTGTGCCATTCCCCGGGTAAACACTTATTTACTATGTATAGAGAAAGCCACGGATTCAATTACCACATGGCATCAAGTAAAGGTACTACACGGACAAGTAAACATCTGCGTTAATTTTCGCTGCGCAAGTATTGGGCGTGTTATAACTTTTTTTTTCGTGGGAAGGGTGTTAGCTTAAAACAAAATTGGTTTGAATTGAATTTATAAAAATTAAATTGGTATGGATCAGTAGTCAAATATATATAATTTTTTTTTCAAGTGTAACGTTACCAAATTGCCTATGTAGAAAGAGGTCATTATGTTACTATAGTACAATAATATACATTATTATACAGCAGTTAGTTACGGCGTACACCACTGGTGACAGCAATAAATATAACTATAACGTCAGGTGCATTTAATCTGACATATACATATTGACAAACTATTACGTCAAGCTAAGTTAAGTTAATTGACATTTGCATTGTTTATTTTCGCTTGATTTCGCTTTAATTTCGTTATTGAAAATGTGTGAAGAAGTGCAAAAAATGCAATTTGCACCGTCCAGGATGGTCAGAAACTGCATATTCGACTAAAGAAACACGGTCAAATGTATTTAATTGGACATCCCCGGTGGTTATATTTTAAATTATTAAGTAAAGTTAAGTTAATTGATAATAAATTCTATTGTTCATTTTTGCTTGAATTTGAATTTAACTATTAAAACTTTGTTAAGAAGTGCAAGCAATACAATGTATACCGCTAAATTTTACAAGAAATTGTATATTTGACTAAGGAAAAATTAATTCTCACAAATCACGTAATAAATTTAATATACGTAATTACATATACAGGGTGTAGAACGTGCCTGCCGAACATAGGACTTTAACATGTAAAATCATACTTTCGTAATTTCTTGCTCCCCTAATTATTTTACAAAAAAATGTTTCAAATAAAAGTTGTAGGGCATAGAATTCTGTATCTGAATCAGTAAATAAAATAATTTTTATGTACTTTGTAACGGCACAAATTAATTATTAAACTTTAAAAAATTACCTCCGAAATCGCAGTAGCCATGGAATCTAAACTCGAAATAAACATTCGTGTGACGGTTTATCTGTCAAATAATATTTCGCAGTATTGTTAATTGAATTGAGACAGTGATTTGAATAGTGTTAAATATTTTTCGGAAATGGACAATTACACAATTAGTGACATAAACGAATTTTTAAAGTTTTATTATAGTGGTAATAGTGTAAGACAGGTACGAGATTTATTTGCGGGTTTATATCCTAATAGGCCTGTTCCGGCGTTGTCGACGATTCATAAAATTATTAGTAATCAAAATAAATATGGATCAGTATTCGCTCCATGCCAGAGTTGTATTAAAAAAACAGTCCAATCTTGTACCAGAAGAGGAGATTGAAGCAGCTGAAGATAACGCCAACGAAATAAATGTACTAGCTGCGGTATCAAATAATCCGAGTACTAGTGTAAGAGAAATTGGTACTGCATTGGGTATACACTTCTCCACGGTCCAAAAAATATTAAAGAAACATAAGTGTAAGTCTTATAAATTTTCCAAACATCAAGAAATTTTTAAAGAAGATAAATTTAACCGTATGGTATTTTGCGAAGCAACGGTGGAATTAATGAATGCAGACCAAAATTTAATTAATAATATTTGTTTTTCCGATGAATCTACATTTACCATAAATGGAGAGCCAAATGTTCAAAATTTTCGTAGCTGGTATCAAGAAAATAATCATTTAGTTTTAAATAATCACTCTCAATATCGTGCGAGCGTTAATGTTTGGGTTGGAATATTGGGACCTAATATTATAGGACCGTTTTTTATTGATGGAAGACTGAATGGCGTGAAATATTTGGAGTTACTCCAGAGCGAAGTTGGGCCTGCTATTGACAACATTGCAGGGGAAGATGCGGTTTGGTTTCAGCAGGACGGCTGCCCGGCTAATGGTACAAATGAAATTACAACATTTTTAAATGAGAACTTCCCAAATTGTTGGATTGGACGCGGTGGAACATTAAATTGGCCAGCTCGATCCCCGGATTTATCTCCAAATGATTTCTTCCTATGGGGATATTTAAAGAATGAGATTTATAAAACTAGGCATCCAAATGCAGACTCTTTAAAACAAAAAATTACAGAAGTATGCAGGAAAATTACATGTCGGCAACTAGCAAATATGCGACGCAATTTTTATGATAGACTTGGATATTGTTCGGCAAATAATGGAGATTTATTTGAGCACTTACTGTGAAATAATTGTATTTTTTTCTAATAATTATTATTATCGATTAATTGTTATTGATAATATCAACTAAAAAAAGTCCTTTTCAGGACTACAAACATTTTTAGAAAACAATATGAATTTATTTTTGAATTAAATCTTTATTTAGATATCGGCATTTCCGAATTCAATTAACAATAAAGTACAAAGTACATAAAAATTATTTTATTTACTGATTCAGATACAGAATTCTATGCCCTACAACTTTTATTTGAAACATTTTTTGTAAAATAATTAGGGGAGCAAGAAATTACGAAAGTATGATTTTACATGTTAAAGTCCTATGTTCGGCAGGCACGTTCTACACCCTGTATAACTATTCTACAACTGTTAGTAAGATTAAAGTTACTTTGGATGCATTTTGATTTATCTTTAGTTTAGTTTAGAACGCTTGAAGAAAAAATCGTATATATCACTCGGAATAGGAAGTTCTTTTTGTGTTTCGCCCAGATTGCTTGCCCTTTGTTTGCTTCGGCCATAAATAGCTAACATCAACACAATAATCATCGCTTTCTACTCCTCGTTGTATAATTAAGTCGTGTGTAATTTTTGCCACTTTCATGATTTTTATCCATACTTTTTAATAATGTAAAAATGTTATTGAATATATTGAATAAAAAAATTCATTATTTAAGTATTTAACAAAAATAGAAAAAATCGTATTTTAAAATTCTGGTCTAACTAATTTATTCATAATATTAAAAGAAAACACTTTAGGATTTTAGTTCTGTACTAATTTTTATTAATAATTGACGTACATCATCATAAAAATGATTCAAATGACATATATAGTAAATAAACATATCATAGAAACATATTACTAGGTAACAAAATACATAACTAGATTATAAAATTTATAAATTTTTAATTGAAAGAAGCCAAATTTTATTTAAATCAGTTACTATTTCTATTGCTTCTCTTATCAATCTAATAACATTGTAAATATTAAAATGGAAAAAAGGCAAATTTTCCAAATAGAGATTTTAATATTTTTGCTCCAATTTGTGAACACCCATGTCTATAATAACCGGGTTGAAAATGCTCAGCATTAACGATCTGCTACCTTCGACAACGTCGAACAGAAAATTGTATTGAATTTTTAATTGAAATTTCGATATTACTCGTCTTCCAACATATCCCATGAACAGTCAAATTCTTTTCACTGATCCTTGCCGTTAGATTGCTGGCACGAGTTATATTTTATCTTGAGCGAGAAGACTGCAGGGATAGGCAGGATAACTGCGTGTTAGTGCGACAAAGTTGAAGCTAGGTGGAATACTGTCAAAAAGTTTTTATTAAGTGATAAAATGGTGGTCTCAGTGAAACAGTGACGAATACGATCACTTCTAGCCCGGTTTTATAAAATTAATAGAATAGTAAATAATTTTTATAGTAACTGTACTATAAACGCTTAGTAAATTTACTAGATGTATAAATTAACCAAGTCAATTACTTGCGCAAATATCATGGTAGGCAATTTTACTATAAAAGTTAATAAGTTCATTACCTACAAATTTTATTTTAGTATTATGTCCAGCGTATCATCTATTTTTAACTAAATTAAAACTATTTTTTATTCAAGTTCTGTATTAAAATTTATTTATTAATCGACGTGTCGCCGAAACTTATCGCGCGTTGAGTTTCGTTAAAAAGTCAATAAATTTTAATACAGAACTTGAACCTAAATGAGTTCTGAAAGATTTTTTACTATATTTTTAACTAATTCTTTTTGGCAGTTTCTGAATAGTTTCTTACGATTTTTATCTATTTTCAAGCTCTTTTTAACAACTAAAAAATCGAAATTTCGACGTAATCTATGTACAACTTTATCATTTGTATCATTTTACCTGATGATGATATACGTAAAGTATGTCAAAATGGCGATTTTTTAATTAAAATTAATAACCAATCTTGAAGCTTTTTTTTTTTAAATGTAATGAGATCTGAAAGACTTTTTTACTATGTTAAACAAATTTAGTTTGGATTAAGTTGAGGTATTTGTCACTATTCCATTACCGTTTTTGCAATTCACAGGGACCAATCTCATATTTTCGCTTGACGTACGCGCAATTTGTGGTTAATACTTGGGGGTAGAGGGTTGTAAACGCATAAGATGAGGGTAGGGTGATGAATGCTTCTTGACCCCTTGAAAACTTTCTCTATTATTCGGAATAGATCGTATCGGAATGTTATTTAACCTATGGATATGAGTGGCTCACTGGAGTAGTGACGAATACAAAACTTTCTGAGTTTAAAGATAGATTAGATAAATAGATAAACATAGATCAAATGTAGGATTCTTTCTTAATGTATTGTAGTTATAAAGTATTTTTATGTATACAGTGATGGGCAAATGTATGGAACTAAGTAAATATCTTTGGAGTTTTTAGAGATAACGAAATGAAATTTGGTAGGTAGATATTAATTATGTATTTGCGTTGAATGTTTTATTATTTTATGGTTTTATTATTAAATGGTATTTATCTATTTATGCTATTTCGGTTGGCCTTGGAAAAAAAGCTATCGTAATCCATATTTTTTAATCGTAATAAAATGTTCTATTTAAAATTAAAATAATATACAGGATGTTTCATTATAAAATTTAAAGGCGGCACTACTTCCGGTCAAACCGGAAGCTCAAAATTGTTAGAAACATTCAACGCAAATACATAATTTACTGTAATATCTACCTACCAAATTTCATTGCGATATCTCTGAAAACTCCCAAAGATATTTACTCGGTTCCATACATTTGTCCATCACTGTATAATAGATGTATAACAATTATTTGTTATTGCATATATATATATATATATATATATATATATATATATATATATTTAATTTACATAGAAAAATTAACTAAAACCAGTAATAAATTATGATAGTGTGATTTGACTGTTGATTGTTATTTGTTTGATTTTACTTTGTAATATTCTTTTCAGTTATTTTTTATTGATATTTATTAAAAAAAACTTTATGTTAAAGTACTGTATTAATGCTTATTTATAATCGACGTTTCGACTTATTATTTTTCCTGATGAAGACGGACATTGAATTCGTCGAAACGTCAATCATAAATAAATATCAATACACGTATTTTATGTTGATTGCTAAATATGTTGGCAATTTATTTGTTAACATTTTGTGAATAATTTGTTTTTTTAAATTTAACCATTCCAATATTTCTAACAAATGATTAATGCTTGTCAATCTACCACACTTCGAAATTACTTTCATAGCTCGATTTTGAAGTTTTTGAAGTTTATCAATATCGTTATTTTTATATAAAAAAGTAACTAATTTTCATATCAGTTTTTTTTACAAATATTTTAAACATAACTTACAAATTTTAATTTATTGTCAATAATCACACCTAGATATTTTATTTCATTAATAATTTCTAATATATTATGATTTATTGTAATTTTAATATTATTATTATTAGTAATATTTATTAAAAAATTCGATTACCGCGGTGACCAGTCATGAATAGTTTGCCCAATGTTTTCGGATATAAAATATTTGACAACTATCAAAATGAAAAAGAAAACGTGCTAGATTTTCGTCATAATTCCACTGAGATCGTCTGTGTCATTAAACTGCCTGGGTATGGTATGTTGGCCATGATTATAGGTCCTAAATAATTTTCATCGTGTTTTAGTTGTTGAGGGAAACTGTTATTGTTACACTGTGATTATCTTCGATCTGTTGTTTCATCCCACTCACTATACTTTGCTAAAGTTTTAGATTAACAACTTTTATCACATAATCTATTATTATTATCATCATTATTGTTATTATATTATGATGAAAGTTTCAAGACAATGATATCTTTTGTTAGAACATGAGTTATAAAAGATTTTATGTATCTGTATTAGTTTTTACAGTTTGTTTCATGGTATATAACCAGCAGGGTATATAACCGATAAAAAATTTGATTAATGGTTAACTAATATCTAAAACTATATTATAATACCGGTTTTTGTTTTTTAACCAATTTTTATATTCTAAACAGGTTTTAGTCGGTTTATTAAATACACTTGACGTTGTAGTTATATTTGGTGCTACCCACCAGTAGTGTATATAATATCTAAATGCTGTATAATAATATCGTTATTTTACTATTACTTTAATGACCTCTTTCTACATAAGCTATATGGTAATATAATATTAATATTTTGATACGCTTGAAGAAAAACAATTATTAAAAAAAAAATACAAGAATAAAATTACAGTTTGACAGAAAATATTATACATTAAATAAAAACTTTTTATGATTAGATTTTGTTTAATTATTTTATAAAAACGACGTTTCGACGAAACTGAACGCCCCTCTTCATCAGGTCAAAATTTATCAATGACAGTAGATAGCAACAAGTTACTAGGTAACATATAAGTAACTAGATCAAAATAATTATAGATTTTTAATTAAAAGAAGCCAAATTTTTTAATAAATATAAAATAATAATAAAAATAAAATTTTAATAAATTTTCTTAATAAATCTCTATTGTTTCTCTTATTTATCTGATGCTAATATTGATTGGTCTAGCAATTATTACTGTATCTTCAAATTTTACATTATGAAGATATTCTAAAGCATTTTCAGCAATAGCTGATTTATCTGGATAATTTAAACGAATTGATCTTTTGTGTTCTGTCAATCTAGTTGAAACAGTTCTACCTGTCTGTCCAACACAAACCTTATCGCATTCACAAGGCGTTCTATATATACCCGAAGATTGAAGAGGAATAATATCTTTTGCGCTCTTAAATATGCGTTGTAGTTTCATGTGTAGAAAATAGGAAACTTTAACATGTTTTCCTGATAAATATCTCCCTATTTTATCAGTGACATTTTTTATTTATAAAATAATTATACAGAATCTAGTCCTAAAACATTTTGCATTTAATACAATGAGTTCTGAAAAATATTTTACTATATTAATATTTGTACACTATTTACATTTATAAAATTAACTATTTGAAATATGAGAAACTGGTTAAGAAATGAAAACCGATATTAAAATGTAGTTACGAGTATCAATTCTGGTTAACCGGCAACCAACATTTTTATCGGTTACGTACTCTGATTATTACTATACTTTGGTAAAGTACGAGCTTATGTAATAAAATTGAATCTGTCTTGAGTTAAAAACCAAAAATCTTTCAGAAGCAACATGAAACATCTAATTAATGAAGTACGATGCCAATTACTTAGTTTCGACTTTCATGTAAAATATTAAGTCGTTAAATTCGCTAATTAAATTATATATAAATATTTACTTAAGAAACGGGGAATAAAATTAGTTTGGGAACTTATACACAAGCATTTTCCCCGGTTTGGATTTAAACTTTTCCAGATGAAATAGAATTTCATCGGATGATAAGTGGCTTTGTAGAACATAAATTAAGGAATGCGCAACCGTTTGGCACATAGAGGAACTTAGCGCAACAGCCGTGGCAGAGGGCGGGATAGAGGAAATGTAAAAGAGGAACTTGGAAATGAGTGTTGCCTTTTTCTCTGCCCCTCTTCTAAGAGCTAGAAGGTATACGCACTTAAGAAGGCGCCACGGAAATCGGATTAGGCCAATTACTACACCTTTCGACCAGTGATGTACATAAATTAATATTAAACGTATGCTTCTCGGCTCTGTCTTACCTAACCTTAGGTTCGACGAATGTTACAACGTTACAAGGATGTATATTTACATGTACATATTTTGGATATGTTTTAATTATCAAATATAGTAATATCTTATTTCGTTTAGTATTTTAGGGTATTTACTTATGTGAATTGTGAATTTTGGGAAGCAAAATATTTAAATAATTAGTAAATTTTCAGGATATAATTACTAAATGCTTTTGAGAAGTGGTGCTATCTGAGAATGATGAAGATTAAATGGACCAATAAAGTAACAAACACGCGTTAAAATATCAACTATACTATACAAAAAAAATTGTTGTAGCCACCAAAATTTAGTTACCGAAATAATTTTTTGTTCGGGTATCTAAATTTTGGTAACTACAACAAATTTTTTTTTTAGAGTTTAGATTGCCAGAACGTAACAGGTCAATTCGTTTGTCTAAATCATCCAGATAAATCTGCTACTGCTAAACATGTTTTAGAAAATTTTTATGATGTAAAATTTGAGAATACTGTAATAATTGCTAAACTAATCAATATTAACAGCAGATTGATAAGAGAAGCAATAGAAATTTATAAAGAAACAAATAACATCAATTAGTGTGAGTAGTAACTGATTTAAATAAAATTTGGCTTTTATTCATTAAATTGTATAATCTAGTTACTTATTTGTTACCTAGTAACCTGTTTCTATGTTCTGTTATTTACTGTAATGTCATTTATATCATTTACATATTTTGATGAAGGAGGTATTGAGTTTGTCGAAACGTCGATTTTAAATAAATATTAAAAAAAAAACGTATTTGTAAAAATCTTTGAAGAAGAAAAGAAATTATATATATATATATATACCGGGTGTCTACTTTTTTTTTGTTACATAGGGAATAAAATGCTAAAATTTTCATTTGGTGATAAATTTTCCCCTAATTATTATAGAACAAAAGTACAAATACAAAAGTTGTTTAGAATTCAAAAATGCATCAAATGATGCCAAATTTATCAATATAGGATGTTCTGATCAAGAATTAGAAGCAAATTAAAATTTCCATTTTTGCGCTCTTTACATCAAAGTGCCACGGAAATTAAACAAATAATTTCATTTCTTCTGGAGTTTGAGTTTGACAGATCGTATTTATTTTATTGTTACGTTCTGTATTATTATTATTATTATTATTATTATTATTATTATTATTGAAAATAATGAATAAACTTAATGTAAATGAAAAGCTATTAAGTATAAAAAGTATTAAGTATTTATTATTTATTACAATGAAAGGGTATTTTACTCGGCTGTACACTACGTACTAGCTGTGGTTTTAAATTGTGAATGTCTCCATTATAATTTTAAGTAATTGTTTAATTTATTTATTAACTTCAAGTTATAAAAACAATACATTTGAATTAGATGACTGGCATTATGCCTAATATATTTATTATAATAATTTAAACTTATCCCTGAGGATGCTGTAAGTTGTGCAGTGAAACGTCGGATAAGAGTTTAATAAATAGTAAATAGCTGAACTCCGTAAAACTTTCTTTATTTATTACAATATTCAATATACCTATAAAACAGAAAAATTCATGAATACAAGATATAGGAGAACAAAAACGAAACTAACAATTTAAATTAAATGTTCAAATAAATCGCCATTAACTGCCAAACAATAACCTAATCTGTTATAAAATTCGTGACGTACAGAGCTTAATTGTGTTTGTGTTATATTATTGCACTCTTCAACAATGGCATTTTTCAAATCAACAAGATTTTTGATATGTCGTTTATAAATTTTCTCCTTCAAATATGGCCATAAAAAGAAATCGCACGGTGCTAAATCGGGCGATCTAGCTGGCCAATTAATTGGACCACCTCTACCAATCCATGAATTTGGAAAACATTGATCCAAATATAATTTAATGTTGCAGCTGTAATGTGCCGGACATCCGTCTTGTTGATACCAGACAACATTATCTTGAGTTGCACACTCTTCTAACTGCGGACCAATATGATTTTGCAACATATCCAAATATTTTTCGTTGTTTAAATTATTTTCAATAAAAAATGGCCCAATTATACACCTGCCAAAAATTCCAGCCCATACATTAACTTTTTCTGGATATTGGGTACGTGTTGCTACCATTAAATGAGGATTTGTTTGGCTCCATATTCTAAAGTTTTGTGTATTAGGTTCGCCGTGTAAAGTAAACGTAGACTCGTCAGTAAAACAAATAGATTTCAAGAAGTTTCTGTCTAAATTGGATTTTTCCATAATAATGTTACTAAATTCGCTTCTAGCCATTTTATCCGCTTCAAATATCTCTTGGTGCGTGGAATATTTATAAGAATGATATTTTTCATTTTTTAGTACCTTATGTATTGTTGAAGGATGCAAATTTAATTCAGCACCAAGTTGACGCACACTAACATTTGGGTTTTCCGTTACACACAAAAGTATATTCAATGTATTTTCTTTAATTGCATTTTGATTTAAATTCTCCTCCTGATCTTCTGCGTTGATTTTTCTACAATTTTTACAACGTTTTAACACACTTCCAGTTCTTCGAATTGTTTAATTATCCTACGAATAGTCATAGCGGAAGGTATGGGACGGTTTTCAAAGAAAGCGCTGAATAAATCTCTTACTCGTCGTATCGAATTTCCAGTAAAATACCATTTTACGCACTGAACTTTTTCATTTACCTTAAGTTTATTCATTATTTTCAATAATAATGATAATAATACAGAACGTAACAATAAAATAAATACGATCTGTCAAACTCAAACTCCAGAAGAAATGAAATTATTTGTTTAATTTCCATGGCACTTTGATGTAAAGAGCGCAAAAATGGAAATTTTAATTTGCTTCTAATTCTTGATCGGAACATCCTATATTGATAAATTTGGCATCATTTGATGCATTTTTGAATTCTAAACAACTTTTGTATTTGTACTTTTGTTCTATAATAATTAGGGGAAAATTTATCACCAAATGAAAATTTTAGCATTGTATTCCCTATGTAACAAAAAAAAAGTAGACACCCGGTATAAGAACGTATGGTAAAAATGCTCACTTACCATTTTTAAATTCAAAATACTAATTTTCTTATAGGCACCCTAACTGATATTGGTCTAATGAAATACCATATATTTTCCTGATGTAATTATAACTTTCCATGTATACCAGCTTAAATGTGAACTCCCAAAATATATGATAATTTTTTTAAATATATAAACATATTCTAAATAATAATAATAATAATAATAATGAACTATTTTCGTTAAATAATTTTGAAATTAATTGTATATATTCACTCATGTGTGTAAACAAAATACAGTTTTATTAGTAACCGCTATAAATGATTGTAATAAAACGTATTTATTTAAGCTAATAAAAACTATAATTTATAACATGATGCAAATTGGATTTTAATTAAATTTAATTTTTTTGTTTCTACATGAATATATTAAAACGGAACAAAAATATAAATAAATATTTAATATTAATGTATCTATTGATGGTGCACGTTTAGAACAAGTGGATAAATTTGTGTATTGGGTAGTTTATTATCCAAGGATGGTTACTTTGAACGTGAGATTGAAACGAGAGTTCATACTGGTTACATGGCTTTGGGTTCTTTTGCTAGAAACATAAATATTTCCAAAGAAGCCTGTTTTAATTTATAATCAACCAATAAAGTTATTACAGAAAATATTATTGATTTTCATTTAAGATCAAATAATGAGTTAATAATACGATTGAAAAAGTAAAATATATTTCAATTTGATTACTTTTAAATTTCGATTGTTTCTGTTTAAGCAACTGTAAGTGGAAATTGCTTCATGTCAAATATTTTGCGAGAAAATCGAGATATTTCGAGAAATCTTGATGTAAACCAAACGAGGATGAATTGTTTCGTTCATTATTTGAAATATGCTTGAAAATGCTCCAGGGATGTCATTATATATTGTAAGATTGCTGGCCGCGTCTTAAAATTTTGACGAACGGATTTATTTTCTCTTATTACATTTCCAGACGCGCTGATACGTTATCTTCAAATGAAATTGTTTTGTTTCGTTTTGTTTGTTTTTTTCATTTTTAAGAATATTATAGCTATTTATTGGCTTAGCTATGTTTTGTTTTCAGTTTGTAAACTAATTATTAAACTAATTTATTTAAAGTAAATTATATAGTTTTCTATATTAACTTATATATATATATATATATATATATATATATATATATATATATATATATATATATATATATATACATATATATATATATATATATATATATATATATATATATATATATATATATATATATTAATAGTTTGAATAATTACACATCAAATTTAATTAGAAAATTAAATTAAAAATTGTCAACTGCCTCGTCTGGGACAATTGACAATTTTTAATTTAATTTTCTAATTAAATTCGATGTGTAATTATTCAAACTATTAAATTAATACTCTGCTGACAGGCAATATATATTCTAACTTATATATATATATATAAATATACTAAATATTTTATAATATACAAAATATAAATATTAAACAAATCTGATTTATAAGTCAATTCTGAACACTACAAATTTTTCGTTAATTCATAAATCTAAAAAAATATATATAATAGAAAAATATGTATATGCATTTTTTATAATGTCTAAAATATTATTATTTAATTTTTTTGGTTAACAGGTTTATTTTAATTTTAATATAAAATTTGTTGTGATTGACTATGTAATATTAGAAGTATTTTTTATAAATGACTTACATATTAGATAATAAAACTATACTTTTGTAATCTAATTAAGTTTGTACATATACGTAGATACGCAATCACGCTATGTATCCATATCAAAAACTTTTGTTTTATCTATCTATCTACCTATCATGCATAATTTTTAATATTTTTTATTAGTTAATTAACAAGTTTTTGCACTATAATATATTTAATATTTAAATATTAAACAGAATCATGCTGCTTGATAAACTATAATAAATAAATATTTTTTAAAATAATTTTTTTCAATATTCACTGAAGTCTTAGAATAAACTTATTTATTTATTTATATATGGATACTAAACAAGCATAACGTTTTATTAAATATGTCAATTTCTTCTTATACAGGAGTATAGGTCACGTTGTTTCTTTTATTAAATCGTTTTACAACCTAAATATACTATACATATACCTATAATACAAATGAAATCAAGTGTAAATTATATAATCATAACCATAATAATTAAAATAATAAGTAACTATATAAATGTAAACAATATAGAAACCACCAAAATCGAGCTGGTTTAATTACGATAACCTAAACAACTAGCACTCGAACTTCGGTCCCATTAGTTGTATAAATAAACACATAGAAAAATAAATAAACAAACTGAATAATAAAGCCATTCAATCTTGGTTTATCAAGAAATTATATAAGCTCTCTTAGACTAAGATAAGTTGTTCTGTTATTTGTGTGACACTGTGAGCAACGCGTCATTCGCTCGTATACTGTAAAGCGCTAATGCTTGCTAATAAATAAAATAATTTTTCTAATTTCAAATAAATGAAATTATAATTTGTATATCAGTAAATATCACATACATAACAATCACGCAATGTACCCAAGATGGTGTGACGTGTATCCATAGCAACCGCTTCGCCTCGCCTTTTTTCTAATGGCCGAAATCACGACGGGAGCTGAAAGAGGACGGGATGACAATCGTAATTGCAAACACAAACGTTGACAAGGTGTAGTGATCGGTTTAAGCGTATAGTACATAAGGTTCAAAATTAAACTTCATAATTTCTTTCTTGGAAGTTATTTTAAATAAAATTTTATGAAAGTTGTATAGTTTTCTCTTATATTTATAAATATACTATATTTAATTATTAAACAAATCTGATTTATAAGCAAATTCTGAACACTACAAATTCGTTAAGTCGTAAATCTAAAAAAATATAAGTAAATAAGGTGAATATCGTAATTTTTATTTTTAAATTATAATTTATTTCAATGTAAAATAGAAAAATATAATATGTATATGCGTTTTTTATAATGTCTACATTTTTTTTGTTTAAGAAGTTTATTTTAATTTTAATATAAAACTTTGTTTTTTGTTGTGACTGACTATATAATATTAGAAGTATTTTGATTATGACTTACATATTAGATAATTTTTTAATATATTACATAACCATATTAGATAATATTTTCTGTGATGCAAATTGTTTTATTTAATTTATAAATTAATAATAAAATTTTTCGTGTTTTGCAAATAAAATATAAAATTAACCATTATAGTATTTATTAATTTATCTTAAAAATATTTAATCATCTTCTTCATTATTTTACAAGCAATATTCCAGCAAACATAAAAATCTATTGCTGATTGAATTTTATTTATAAAAGTAAATTTTACAGACATTTTTCGTCACTGTAAGATTTACGGGCATGTCGTAGTAATTTATGAAAAATCTGTAAGCTACAAATGTATCCAAAATTCCAAGTTCGCATAATACGCGTTATGGGTCTTACATCAGTAACCTGAACCTTACAAATTTACTCTGAATTGGCCTAATACAATATTTACTTATGTCCTAAAACATTTTTATTATACTAAACTTAAGAATTAACTCTAATTTTAAAATTATATTAAATCTGTCTTGTAATGTTTAAAATTAATGTTTAATTGAATTAAAAATTGTTTTCAGTTTTAAGAAACAAAACATTTTTTATTGTAATGATTTTCTATTCAATTTTATAACATATATTTAAAAAAATCTGTTTATTTTCAAGTTAACAAAAAAAAGTTTTTCTTTGCAAAACATAATATGAAACAAACATTTCTCTTTGTACACGTAATTATTATTTTTTTTGATTAATTATTTGTAAGGTTTTCATTTAAATTTTTTGCTGTGTTAATTTTTGTTTTTTCTTGTTTTTTGGCCGGCTAAGTTCTTTGTTATTTTCTAAAAGAAGATTAAATGAAAAGAAAATCGACAAAGCATATTTCTTGTTTAAAAATTTACAAAATTTAAATTAATTTTTATTTTCACGTACTATTAATTTCAGAGATGTAAAATCTGAAAATGTATTTGATATACAATGGAATATGTTATTTTATTTAATATAAATTTGATAATTTATCTATTTAATTAGATATTTTCTATAAGATTATTTCTTTCATCTAAATGCGCAGTTAAAATTAAATTGTTATTTCAAATAAGGTTTAAATTAATTATCAGAAACTTTGGATAAATCAACAAACAAGGATATGTAAGAATAAAACGGCTTTAGGTTCTAGTTCTTTAATAATTTATTAATAAATTAACGTTTCGACAAACTGCACGTGTCTTCATTAGGAAAAAAAAGATAGAATTGAGATTTATAGTAAATAAACAGAACATGGAAACAAGTTACTAGGTAACAAATAAGTAACTAGATCATGAAATTTATATATTTTTGATTAAAGAAAGCCAAATTTTATTTAAATTAGTTACTAGTCATACTGATTGTTGCTTAATTTATTGAGCACTTTAATACGTTAATTGTTTGCATTTTAATGCATAGTATAGCACGGGCTATAGGCTCAGTTGCACAAAGCATAGTTAAATACTTTGTGAATTTAGCAATTCGATAACTTGCTATCTGACCAACTAATGAGTCAGTTCGAAGACAGTTGACAATCTAATTGCCTACACTGTAAAAGGAGTTGCCATTTTACATAAAATCCGTAATAAAAAATTGCATATTACGTCAGCCTGAGGGAAAGATTCAATTTTGCTTCGAGATCGAAACCACTTAGCGTTTGAGTGGAAAAGAACTAGTTGGTTGGCTCCCGGTCTTAGATTTACGGTTTTACGGACTTAGAAAATTCAGTCGTCAGTTTTAAATTTACGGAACTTAGGAAAATAACGGAATCAGTTTTCGGACTTAAAATAATAAATTTATTTTTCGACGGACTTAGAAAAATTTCGAGATAAATTTTTTGTCAGAAAAATTCGGTATTACATTAATGAACTTTAGCTTCACTGGCCTGGATAAAATTCAGCAGTCAGAATTGACGTAGTTTAGCGGACAGAGTTATAATGCGGCTGTCAGTAGTAAATTGTATATTTTTTTTAATCGTTTATTTATAGTTCTTGGCTTTTATAAAATCAGGCGGTCAACACAGATCTGTGTCTTGTTGAATCGTGGTCGATTCATATTTCTTTATTATGATTTATAACGTGTTGTAAAATCTATAACCTGGGTTTTTGAATTTAGATTATAGTACTGCATATTTTATAAAATATTGATTTTTGTTTTGATTTTATTTGTGCAATAAATAGTTTGTCGAATATTACAAATGCGTACTTTCAATTAAAACGTGTGCATGAACCTCGGACAAACGCGATTGAGCTATCTGCAACCCGTTCCCCTTTCGTGTATTACAGATTGTAGAAAGTACGAAGTTGGTGCCCGATCTACCCGGAAATAAAAGGGGAACCAAAATAACGGCATGGAAACCGAGGTGTTGTTACAATACATACATACGTACACAATCACGCCACGTACCCGAAAGGGTATGTCACAAACATTTTTTATTATCTCGAAATCAGTCTTCTCCAAACATTCCTATCCAAATAAGCAACTTTTGCGTCATCCACATTCATAATTCTTCTCACACATGCTCTTCTATTCCTACTACTTGGAAACTATGAAATATACGTATTTTGTATTCATATTAAAAAAAAAAAATTCCATTGACGTCTGTAAATTTACATATTAAACTGGGTGTAAATCAGTTGCCCCGGGTTTTTATGTTAAATTATCTAATTTTTTTTACGGTGCAGTTAACTTTTAATAATAATTCTACTACATGTAAATTTTTATTAACAAAGAATGTTAATTAGTTTGTTAAAATTATTAAAAACTAATCAGTGACTAAAAAGTTGAAATAAGTTAATTAAACAAGAAAGTTTTTATATAAACGACCAAAAAAAAAAAAACAATTTGCTTATAAAACAAAAGGTGATTTGACTCTGGGATTTTGAAAAATGTAAATTGGTAACCTGGTAATACAAATGCTAATAAAACGAAATGAGATTCCATTACCGATTGTAACTGAGTTTGGTAACCGAACACCAACTGTTTTATAACCATTTCCTGTTATCAATTGTTCTTGCCAGTGTTAAAGTGAAAGAGAAATGAGCAAATTTTTTGATAGAATGTTACACCATCTGGCGGCCGACTGTGTGTACTAAGAAAATTCATTTGTTCTTTTGTTTCCTTTTCCTATTTCTTCTAAAATTTCAAGAGTGTTTATAAGTTAAAACAATTTCTTGGAAGCGTTTTTAATAAAAATATAATATGGTTGACATTTTTAGAATTAAAATAAAACTGCTTTAGATTAAAGTTCTGTATTTAATTTGTTGTTCATGAAACTTTGGGTATAATACAAATATAATATGTTTAAGTTTCCTATATAGTTTAGTGTACTGGACAATTTTATCATTACTACAAAGATAGGTTAAAGCGGTAGCCGAGTACGTTTAAGCACTAGAAACTACTATATAATATTAGATTTCTTGGTTCAAATCCGCTGGCCGACGTTTCTGTTTGTCCTAAACTAAAAATAAAGATCTGAATCGGCCTCAGTATTTTGATTAACTGGTTTTCTTAAAATATCTGTAGTTTAACATAGTAAAATATTTCTCAGAACTCATTGTGTTAAATGAAAACTGTTTTAGGATTAGATTCTGTTTAATTATTTTATAAATACTACGTTTCGACGAAACTAAATGCTCGTTTTCATCAAGTCAAAATGTATCAAATAACAGTACGTAACAACAAGTTACTAAGTAACATATAAGTAACTAGATCAGAAGAATTATAAATTTTTAATTAATGGAAGCCAAATTTTATTTAACTCATTACCTTCACAGTGATTCATGTTATTCTTTTCTTTATATGTTTCTATTGCTTCTTTTATTAATTTGATGCTAATATTGATTGGTCTAGCAATTATTACTGTAGCTTCAAATTTTGCATCATAAAGTTATTCTAAAGCATATTCAGCAAAAGCAGATTTACCTGAATGATTTAGACTAATTGACTTTTTATGTTGTACCAATTTAGTAGAAACAGTTCTATTAGTCTGTTCAACATAGTAGTTTAGATTACTGACCGGAACTCGACGCTGCTTTATGCTCACGCACGACTTGCAGTTTTGAATAGTGTCTAAATGAATTATCCTGGAATAAGTACATGGTTCTTGCAGTCAAGGCTTTTCTAGAACTGTCATACCAAATATGATGAAAAACAACTACAGTGCATATATGTATGTGAACAAGTATTACTCTAACATATGGAATACAAAACAGTTTCAATGTTCTTGTAATCAGTTTACATATATATATATATATATATATATATATATATATATATATATATATATAGACATGCATGGAATACGTTATATAGCAATATTAGAGCATCTGGTTTTCATTTTTGGAATTACTAAACATACTAGCAAATGTAGTATGTTATCAGATAGTTGAAATGTATTTCCAATGTTATACCGTGGGAAATTTTGCCGGCAAATTGTTTGCCGTGCACAAACCAAGTGTCTTTATAATCCGCTTTAACGGCTGTAAAATGCCCATTTGAAATAGCATACTTAAATCTCATTTCTAATTCTTTTTATTGTTTTTTTTTTCAAACTTACTTGAAATACATGTAAAAAGTGTAGATGGTTTTCAATGATATTTAAGCATTTTTTTTGAAACTTTTATTTTTAAATGTTTTGAGAATGTTAATATACATTGTAAAATAAATATAGTAATTCTACATAAAGTATCACACGTATGTTATGCAGTGGAAGAAAACAAAAATGACTATTTCTCTTAACTTGAACTAAAGACAGTATTTCCAATTTTATTTATTCTTAAAATAAGTAAAAAATTATTTGTGATTGGTTAAAAATGTAATCTCCGAATTAGTGACAAGATTTTATTGACAAATTTTAAAATTTTTCCAACGATAAATTTATTCCAACATTTGGAAATACTGGAGCTTCGATGTGTGAATCATTTAGACAGGTTTAGTTATATTTTTGCTTAAAAACTGAAACTAAATTCAGTATCAGAATTTTCGTATTCAATCATTTCATAAACAATCTTTCAGAACTCATTATATTAAAATGAAACTGCTTAAGTTAAAGCTATGTGTTAATATTTATTTATAATCGACCTTGAGTTAATCGAAACGTCGATTATGAATAAATATTAATACAGAACTTGAACCTATAGCAGTTTTATTTCAAAATTGTTGTTCAGTGTTATTGTAAATATTAATAACATATGCATTTATCACTAATGACAGTTGTTAATACCTACATATATCGTTATTTATTTAATACATGATATTATTTATTTATTTATTAAAAAAATGTTTTTTTAAATTAAATATTAACGAACACAAAAACTATGAAATTTATTTATTTATTCTAATCATATTTATAAGATTTGTTGTCTAATAGGAATATTTTTTTGTAGCAAATGGTAAATAGAACAATTTAAAAAAAATATGATTATTTTATTTAAAATATCTAAAAACACTTATATTTTGTAAGTTCTTTATACAGTATAGGTAAAATAGCCATAAACGGGTAAATTTCGTTGTGATTCTAGCGCCATCTAGCAGTGAACAGTAGAACTACAAACAAAATTACATTTTCCCCCGTTGTATGTTCCTGCTAACAGCAGGTTTTAGTATTGCCGCAACAAATTTTAGTTTCACGTTATAACACAGTATGGCACCACAAGGCTGTGTAACTTACTACAATATTCCGGGCAAATTTCGGGTCGTTTCTCCGGATTCCAGATTCTAAATTACTTCACACATTGATCGTTTTCCTGCCCCACTTTCGGAAATCCGATCGTTAACGATGTAGAACGAACTTATTGCGCAAACGTGTACGATTGTTTTGGCGAATATAGCCGAAAATAGTCGATGTGGTATTTGCAAGTTTGTGAAAAATGAGAAAAATCAGTTTGCAAATAGCTTTCGGAGGACACACATGTTACTTTATGTTTTCCAGTTTTTCTATTACGTTAACAGTATTTTTATATATCCAAGTTAATTAATATAATATTAAAGAAATATTATTTTAATATTCTTTTTCAAACAAATTATTTAGTTTTAATTAAAATTATTTGTACAAAATTTGTTAAAGATAATATTGCTGGTTATGCATATTAACTTTTTTAATATTACAACTTTTTAAAATTTTTGTAAAATTAAATTTTTTTTATTGCTGTTTGTATTTTTTCATAATATTAATTTTTAATACATTATAAAAATACAATACACAAAGATAACAGAATTATTAAAATATTATATTGATTTGAGATAAAATATGTATTTTTGAAATTTTGAGAATATGTCTGCTTCATCGTGAGCTTGTAGCTAGTGGTTAGAACGTTTGCCGCGAAATTAGGAAACCCGGATTCAAAATGTCGGCAAAGCAAATACATTTTTCCAATTATCATACTTTATTTATTAATGACGTCAAAATTAAAATCACTTTTTAGGTCAAATAATATATATATATATATATATATATATATATATATATACTCAATTAATAAATTTTAAGCAAATATATCCCTTGTTAAAGCAGATACCTTTTATTGATTATTAAATAAAAATTTATTTCAATGTTTTGTAATAAAATCTTTTATAATTTCAGATTAGGCGACCCTAATTTGGACGACAATAATTCAAATTTAAATAAATGAAAAATTATATCAAAAATAATCACAATTTTGAAACAATAACTTATAAATTTATTAAATGAATATCAGGTGTTTTTCTTATGTTTTAATTTTTCGCTTATCTGAAAACATTAGCGTATCATTAATATAATCTTGAAGCCAACGTGATCGCCAATGTCATTCTGTAACTTGTGTGAGCACTTACGACACCTATACTAACACAGATTTGTCACATGTATACAGTAAACAATCTATCGGACATTTGAAGATCTAATGTTGCGAGACACACAAATATTGTTGCGTGAATTACGGGGAGGTCCTGTATTATACTTGTCTTTTATTTTACTGGCGTTTATAACCAAAAAAAATCAATTTACATTTTGAACTAGTTTATAACTAGATTAGGATAAATTATTTACAACAGTTAGTACATTACAATTCTCTATTTACTAAATCAACTTATAGACAGTAATGTAGCTTTTCTTTAATTCATTTTTATTATGCTTTTTTAACTTATTATTATGTTTAGTGTTAAATTGGCACATATACTATTATAACTTATCGGAATCTATAGTCATTAACATTTTTTTAAACAGACATTTTGCCAACTCACAAAATTTCCTATGAATGTCACTAGACAGAATCATCTCTCACATGAAAATCTTAACGAAATAGTATCGAATACACTATCTTGATTTAAATTGAGATTTTTATTTTATTTTATATATATATATATTGGAGTCTATTTAAATATTGTCAAATATAGTTTTTGTCATGAAAATTTGTATTTTCGGCTTAAAATTATTATACATAATTATGTATACGCGATACAAATATTGCGAACTAAGCTAAGATCTACATCATAATATAAATTAATCTGTCGTATCAGTAATGAGACGAAGAAAATAATCGCTACGTATGTCTAACAAAATCATACAATTAGTTTTCCGAAAGGACAGATTTTCAGGGTGAGAACTATATAAACAACATCGAACAAAATTGTTCATGAATGTCACTTGGTGAAATTAATATAATAATAATATTCTAAAGTTGAGACATTTTCTCAAAATTTCACAAGTTACTCAGTCATTGAATCGGCTGTTAAGCTATGCATCAATGACTGGCCAGATTAACCATAGATAAATAATTATTTATATTGATGCTTACTGCATTATTGTATAGATGGCGTTAGAAGTATTTATTATTTCTCTTGCTTATCTGTTGTATTACTTGGTTTAAATAGCCAGCCAGAATGAACATCGGTATCAAGTTGCCTTTCAGCAACTGATCAAAGCACCATACTGACGAGGTCCTAAAGACCGAAACACGTGTCTATGGTTAATCTGGCCAGTCATTGATGCATAGCTTAACAGCCGATTCAATGACTGAGTAACTTGTGAAATTTTGAGAAAATGTCTCAACTTTAGAATATTATGAGAACTATATAATATTTATAATATTTATAAATAACCTCCCCTTAAGGGGGCATTATGCCGAAATTTATAGTGACATATTCTTCACAACTTCACTAAGGTCCTCATATATATTAACCATTTTATTTTCCTCAGTTACCAATTTTGACCTAAAAACTCGATTATTCTATTCAACAGAATGGGGGATATCATTTGTCTTTATTACTTAGTGCAGTAAACTTTAATTGGATTTTGAAAAATAATGTTTGTCTCATTAGGTATTCATGAAATGATTAGGCAAGATCTTTAACTTCTCTCTGTTCCCATTTTCGACTATATCATCATCCATTCGTGAAAAGTTTGGCAAACAAATGTGTTTGTCTATGACGTTTCCTGTTTTTTTTGTTTTGCACACAGCGTTATTATATCATTTGTCATGTTTATAGGGTTGCGTTTATTGTTTTTTTTTGGCTAGCAATATGGTTATAATTTGTTGAAGCAATTATTATCATTTTATTATAAGAGATGGAAATTTTCGCAGTTTATAAAAAATTAAGGACAGATTGTAAATTAGAATTATATATGAAATATAATCACAATAAATATAATTTTTATCAATGAGTTTCCGTAATTTTGAAGATGTTATACAAGGTGACTTAATGCCAAGATAGATTGCACTAGAGTCGGTATTTTGTGAGGAAGAGAAAAATGGTATTTTTGTTTGTGGTCGGGCATCAGTATGAGTGTAAGAGCATATCAGGGTGTTGGTGTACTTGTAAGCGAGAGAATGAAACCGTTTGTAAGAAGTTATGCTTGTATTTCTTCGAGAATTTTTTGGTTACGAATGAAGGTAGGTTCGCACAGGGTTTTGGTTGTGTCTGTTTCTGATGTTGAAAAAAATCAGTTTTGGAATGAATTGAATAGTGTGGCTGACTCTGTTAACTCTGGAGAGAAATTGATTGTATGTGGTGATTTAAATGGTTGGGTTGGTGTATGATATATGGTAGTGAATGTTGGGTTTGGTTGCGAAAACATAAACGGAAAATGACTGCTGTGGAAATGAGATTTTTACGGGGGGTATGCGGTGTAAATAGAAAAGATCGAGTACGAAATAGTTTAGTATGATGAGTGGGAAATTGAAAAAAATGTTGTTGCAAAAGTTGGTGTTAGTCAGTTAAGATGGTTCGGACATGTTGAGCGAATGTCTAATTAACGTTTGGTTAAAAAGATTTATTTGAATGATTTTGATGGTATACATTTGCGTGAACGTCCGATGAGTAGTTGAAGTGGTATGATTGAGAGTGTTGTGTGTGAGCGAAAGTTTCCAAGTAATAGGAATAAAAGAGCATGTATGAGAGGAATTATGAATGTGGATGAAGCAAAAGTTTCTTGTTTGGATAGGAATGTTTGGAGGAGACTGACTTGAGATGATGAAAACATTTTGTGCCACACCTTTTTGAGTACACGGCGTGATTGTGCATGCATGTATGTATATTTGATGACGTTTGAAATGGTGTAAATTATATATAGGCAATCTGTAGCAGGAAAAACAAATGTTTTGAGTGTAGTACGTAGTTTACCGATTTTTTCGTTGTGGCGCTGCAAAATACATGCGGCACCTGCCCTCTACCACCATCTTTGCGTTTTACGAAATATTATTTCCATTCGATACTTCTACTGCAGCAGGCACATATTCGACTAGAAATTTTTGAATAAAAATTTTAGTCGTGGTGTTATTAATTGTCATTTTTCTCGCAAAAACTGACTGTTATTTTCAACTATTTCTGTTGGTTCGCGTCGACGTATATTTATGCTTAGGAATTTTGACTAAAAAGGCGCGTCTTTTTTGCTCTTCCAATATTTGTTTTCTTTTTTTGCACTGGCTAAATATCAAAAAATTTATCGAATACACTATATTGAAATTTATATTTAAAATATTAACAAATTACCTAATTATATGCTCAAAAACATAGAATATGTTAGTGAAATTCACACATATAATACTCGTCAAGAGACTAATTTGTATATTTTACAAACAAATAAAACAAATACATGTTTGTCTATTTATAAGAGAGGTCTGGTTGCATTCAACTATTTACCGAATGCTATTAAATGTTGTCTCAATTAGGGAATTTACCTATAAATTAAGAAACTCTTTGTAAATATGTTACATAATTAAACCACTTTATATATATATATATATATATATATATATATATATATATAGTGGTAAGTGGTCCGCGTAAGTTGGCTACATATGGAAAACTTTGTTATTATTGATTTTATGAAAAAAAGTTATTCTTCATAAATAGTTCTGCATGTTCTCAAACCCAAAATTCAACCATCAGATATTAAATTATATCAGTCGTATACGAGGTGTGTCAAAAAATATCATTTTTGTTCAAGAGTAAAATACCTTCATTTTTGACCATATCGACAATTTTTAATAAGAAAAGATGTTATGGAATAAAAATAATTTTTAAATATTCAATATTGTTTATTTACAATTAAAAAATATTATTTTTCTCTGCGATAACATTGAAAGTTTAAGTTTGAAAATTAATACATTAAATTTATGTAAAAATAATAGTTTTTATTTGTAAATAAGCAATATTGAGTATTTAAAAATTATTTTTAATCCATAACATCTTTTCTTATAAAAAATTTTCGATATTGTCAAAAATTAAGGTACTTTACTCTTGAATAAAAATTACATTTTTTGACACACCTCGTATACGACTGATATAATTTAATATCTGATGGTTGAATTTTGAGTTTTAGAACATGCAGAACTTTTTATAAAGAATAACTTTTTTTCATAAAATCAATAATAACAAAGTTTTCCATATGTAGCCAACTTACGCGGACACACTGTATATATATATATATATATATATATATATATATATAAGCTTAATGCTATTTATATATAATATTATATCATTAATATCAGTCTCAAATTTCAGTCTTTTTTACCGATTGTCAAATTACATATGATAAAAGAGGTATTGTAATCATATCAAATTTGACATATCGAGATTTTTTTACAGATAAGCACGAATTAGGCTTATAGTATAGTTCGGTGTTTAACTATATTTTCTTAATATTTCTTATTATTTAATAGAAAAAAAATTGTCTCTAAACATTTTTAGACGGACCTTTCTAATAGAAAGAACAAAGCAAAAAGAACACAGAAGAAAATTTAGTGTTGTCGAAATAGTAGCAACAAAGTTCTGTGACGTATGAGGCTTATGACTGTTAGAATGTGATCGAAGTTCTATATACAAACTTACAATAGTAGGATAGGAGAGATTAGATAGAGAGCGAAAATCGGGCTCCAAAATCAAATATGGCGTTAGCATGGGATTTGTGCATGAGTTTGTTTGTCAAGATAGCAATTTAGAATTCGTACTTGCTACACATACAAAACAAGGGATATGTTAGGACCTGCATGGAATAGCGGCGAATACGCTATCTTGATTAAAATTGGGATTTTACTGTTTTTGCCAAATTACTTCATTTGAATTATTTATTATTTATTTAGCTTATTTTTAATTATGAACGTTATGTTGACTACTTACATTAAAATATGTTGTTAGGGAATTTTTTTTATATAATGTGTTTCAATTAATCTCTTTTAGAACATGCCCTTGAAGAAGATGAAAATTTACACCGAAAGCTTAGCTAAGAATTTAGATGATAGGTTTTATTTAACATCAACAAATCTCACTACAATTGCCATTAATAATTATATATATATATATATAGTGACGTTACGCTTCGCTTTGTCACAAATATACGGTTTTGTTTTAGATTTAAAAATCTAAAACATATATTTAATTTGAATAATTGTATAACAGTGTAAAACTCGCTATGAGATAATACCAGTCAAAAATTTCATTTTCTATATTTTAAGTTCGTCAATTAAACGTGTTTCGATAAATTAAGATTTGAATTATTTTGTTGCAATATAACAAAATGAACGGAATATCTCATAGCGAATTCACAGCTGATGTGTACAAGTTGTAATGTGTTATGTTCTATTGTGTTAAGGCCAACTGTCAGTGAAATATGTTTTGATACTAGCAACGACATCTGTCTGCGCGTTTGGCAATGACCGGCTGAGGTTGTTTTCGATAATAATAATAAGAAGCAAAATGTGCGCTCTTTCTACACAAACAAGACAGCGCGTAGCGGGCGGTTATAACTAGTGTTGGCCAGATTTCGAGTAAAAAAAAAGATGATTTTTGGCTAAAAGCTTCATTCAGTCTCGCCTCGAGACCTAATCAGCTCTTCTCATAATGACTGGTGTCCTAGTCTCAGGAGAAGGAGTTCTGTTTGGTGTCCTGAGCGGCACAACTAGTCGATTGGTCTCTCAGTCCTAGCTTTAAGGTCTTGCGGACTTCGATCAGTAGAAATAATTTTTTGACTTAGAAAAATTTGGTCGTCGGTATTATAATTTTCGGACGTAGAAAAGTTTTTGAATTAATTTTTCGTCTTAGAAAAATTCGGTCGCGGTATTACAGTGTCGGACTTAGAATAGTTTTGAAATTAATTTTTTGTCTTAGAAAAATTCGGTCGTCGTTATTACAATTATCGGACTTAAAACAGTTTCACGGACTCATATAAAGCCTGGTTGTCGGTAATACCATTAGCTTCACGTACCCGGATAGAATTCAGCAGTCAGGATTAGACGCAGTTTCGCGGACGGAGCTAAAATTCGGCGGGCAGTATTAAATTGTAATTGTTTTAACAATTGTTGTTTGATATATATTTACTTTATAATTTGTAACGTGTCATTAACTTTGTAAATAGTTTTTTTTAGATTATAGTACTTTATGGTTTAATTTATTTCTGATATAATTTGAAATAAATATTTTTGTCGGCACCGAAACCAAGGTGGCGATACAATAAATATGTATATAAATATAAATAAAATGTTTAATTGGTAATGTAGGGTGTTTTATATAAAAAATAAAATCTGCTTATTTCTGAACTTAAAACTTGCGATATTAATACGAAAGTGTCGTATTTGTTACTATACCATAAGTAGGTGGAAATCTAAGCATTTGCTGTATGTCTTTGCTTTGCATATAACGACCAAACGTGTTACAATCACCACAGGTCTTGTACTAGTCTAAACAACATGTTTACAAAATATTAATGTCGTTAGTATGACCGACGATTTGTGACGCTGGCTCTCGGACTATAACTTGTTTCTATGTTTTGTTATTTACTGTAGTATCATTTGTTTCGGTTTTTTCTGATGAAGACGATCATTGAGTATTTGTAGAACTTTATTTAGTGTTATTTGTTTGTTTGTTTTTTTCAATAGAATTAATAAACAATACATCGTTAAATCTGTATTTTAAGATTATCATTATATAACTGCTTAAAATTGAACACTAGGTATATAAAATTATGCGCAATGCATAAATTCTATTTATCTTTAAGAACAAATCTTCTAGTCTATTGATCTTTTACACAAACTGACACCAACCACACTATTTGGACTTGATAGACCCAAACAAGCTTACTCAATCGCTTTGTGGCGGATGTCTGATGAACTCTTTCCGGTTAGTTTTTTTTTCTTTTTTTCGCGCTGGCTTCTCTGCATTTTTCGGTGTTTTCCGCTGACTTTCCGGCGGTTAAAGCAGATGGTGTCCCTGGCAAATATCGTTTCGGTGATTTCTGCTGACATCACTACGTACTAGCCCCTTCGATTTCATATTGTTGTGTATGCGTTTGCGTTTCTGCACACTTTTTGTTAACTAGTTTTTCTTTCTGTTTTTTTCTTTTTGTTTATATACATTTTTGTTGGAAGTTTTAACTAGTAATAAATCCAAATAGTACTGATAAGATTTGGATTTTTTTTCCAAAATAAATTTAGTTTAAATTTCGGTTGATTTTTGATGTGCGTGATATTTTTGTTACAAGATGATGGACAATGATAGCTATACTGTAAAATAAATTAGCGATATTACAAAAGAGAATAGTAAAATTTTGCAATAAAAATCTGTAATTTCATTTTGCTATAAATATTTTACATTTGTTAATTTACATTTGGTTCGATCTGCGTGTACGTCCAATGACGTATATACACGTAAAATAAACTATAATTGTATTTTATACCAAGTAGCAAAACGACGTTGTGGACCTTTCCGACTCTGTGACACCACTGGTTTGTGCCATACTTTTTTGGGTTTATGGTGTGATTGTGTCTGTATAAATGACTAATAATTTTATATCACTATAGATACTGAACAATTATATTTAAAACTAATTAAAAACTAATAAACACTAAAGCATTTGAAAATTTTGCCACAATGTAATTGAATAATTTGAATTAATTGTATTATATTTAGAAAATAGCTTATAAGTTTCTGAAACTTAAAATTAAATTAAGTAGCAATTAATAGATGAGATGCTTATAATATTAAAATAATGGAACACTCAAGTAAATTTATACGGTCTTCCATAGTCTAGTAGCTATGTCTCTAAAATTGCTGAAAACTTATTATAGATACGATAAACGATGGAAGGCTTTTTGCAGTCATGGTTATCTGTATCTAACACAATAATTAATATTACTTTTTTTTAATAATTTGTATTGAAAGGAGTTGGCAATATTAACTACTGAGTCAATCACAGATGATCATAATTTTCGCAAAATGTCTAAATATCTTATCGAAAGCTGTATATGCACACATTTAGATGATTTATAAAACTATATAACGACAGAACTATATTTTATGGAAATGTATATTGGAGGTCCTCTTTAAAAGTACTGCTATATATAAAGTTTTAATTTGTACAGAAAAAATTACATAGTTAAACATTAGCTAATTTAACATAGTGCAATATTTTTCAAAACTCATTATATTAAAATAAAAGGCTTAAAAGGATTAAATTCTGTATAAATTTTAATTCAGAAATCGACGTTTCGACCTACTGTACATATATCATCATCAGGAAAAATGATATAAATGACATATATAATAAATAAACAAAATATAAAAACGAGTTACTAGGTAACAAAATAAGTAACAAGATTATAAAATTTATAAATTATTAAAATAAGACGGTTTCAGTTATAGTTCTGTATTAATATTTATTAATAATCGGCGTTTTGTCGAACTCAACGTAGGTTTTCATCAGGAATACAAATACAAATGTCATTTGTATCTTTTTTCCTGATGAAGACGTACACTGAGTTCGTGGAAACGTCGATTATTAATAAATATTAATAGAAATACCCAATCTATTCTAATATAATGAGTTCTAAAAGATTTTTTAATATGTAAATGATTAATTAAAAAAAGCTAAATTTTATTTAAATCAGTTACTAGTCACATTGATTGATGTTATGTTTTACTTTATAAATTTGTATTAGTTTCTTTATCAATCTACTGTTAATATTGTTTTGTCTTGCAATTATTATGGTATTTTCGAATTTTACGTCATAAAGATTTTCTTTATTAAATTAGATGGTATTTCCAATAATGTTTTTGAATTAGATGTTTTGTCTAATATGATTAGAAATCTAATAATCACCTATTTATTATTATTTTTTAGATAAAACAACTAAACCATTAGAAAAATCATCTAAAGTTTCTTGCTATATACTGTCTTATAGGACTGGAGAAATTAGTTTTTATCGCTTTAAACATAAATAGGAACTAATAACATTGGTCTGATTTTAAAATTATTGTACAAAAATGTTTTTATTTCATACTTGAAAACTTACGAAAATTTCAATAAAATCCTGTTTGATATACATAGTGGGTCACGGAAAACAGTATACGCAAGTTTTGGCCAATTAACATCATTTTTGCGAAAAACGCTCAAACACGTCAATTTTAGTATAAAGGAGGATATCTAAATGGATATTACTATTTGCCTAACTTCAACCCTAAGATGGGGACGGATTGCACCGCAAAATTTTGTAATGGAATGGGGTGTCAAACACGACACAGTTCTAAAGGCCTTTCAGTTGGCTTTTTAACAGTTTTTTATTTTTCAAATTCGATTATTAATTCCAGGGAAAAATCGTTTAAAACAAAGTTTATTAAGTGTCCCAAAGTATAGACAGAAACTCAAGTATCGGTTTATTAAGTGTTCGAAATGACTACCACTAACAATACAATGATAGAGGTTTTGCTCGAAATGTCTCGTACGTAATTATGTAATTATGTCGCCGTATTTCAATCGGAGACTTCAACTATAGGTCAAGCGAAGTATACCAATCAGTTTAAAGTGCGGTTGAAACGCAAATTTTACACTGTTCAGAACCTCTATCATTGTATGGAAGTTAGTGGTAGTCATTTAGAACACTTAATAAACTGATACTTGAGTTTCTGTCTGTATTTTTGGACACTTAATAAACTTTGTTTTAAACGATTTTTCTCTGGAATTAATGATCGGATTTAAAAAATAAAAAGACTGTTAAAAAGAAAATTGAAAGGCCTTTAGAACTGTGTCATGCTTGACACCTTTTTCCATTTAAATTTTTTGGGGTGCAGTCTATCCTGCTCTTAAGGTTAAAGTTAGGAGAATACTACTAATCCATTTGGATATCCCCTTTCATACTAAAATTGACGTGTACTCGTATCAGTGTATCAGTGTATCTGTATATCAGTTTTCCAAATTGTATCACGGTTCAGTTCATCTCGTTTTCAAAAGTTTTTCTTCTTTTTAAAAGCATATCAAACGTGAAAAACACTGCTACTGACATTCGTCGTGACGTCATTGTATTGTTGTTTAGATTTTGTTTTTTTTTTTTTATTTCCTTCTTCAAGGAGACTAGGATTTATCTATGTAGATTTTTTTGAACTACTGCGGTCAAACACTTTATCCGATGGTACTTTGATATCAGTCCATGACGTTTTTTTCTTTTCCTTTTTTTTATATTGCTTTCTGCGTTTTTCAAGTCTTTGTGAAAATCCCTTTGTTTATTTACAAACTGAGATTTTATTGAGAGTTAAACAGTGAATTGCATAAGACATGTGGTGTTTGGTTTAATAGTTAAACGGAAAATGTTGAATGCGTTATTTCTTTAAACTTTAATTAGGCTTTGCAAGATCCATCAATATTAACAGGAGATTGATAAGAAAAGCAATAGCAATTTATAAAGATAAAAATAACATTAATCAGTGTGACTATTAACTGATTTAAATAAAATTTGATTACTTTTAATTAACAATTTATAAATTTTATAATCTAGTTCCTTGTATTTTGTTACCTAGTAGCTCGTTTCGATGAACAAAATAAGTAACTAGATCATAAAATTTATAAATTTTAGATTAAAGAAAATCGAATTTTATATAAATGCAGTTACTACTGATTGATGTTATCTTTTTTTTTATAAATTTCAATTGCTTCTTTTATCAATCTGCTCTTAACATTGATTGGTTTTGCAATTATTATAGTATCATTAAATTTTAAATGAAGCTACTGTAATAATTGCATTATAATGTAATGTCATTTTATGTAAATATCATTTTCTTTTATGAAGACTTACGTTGAGTTCGTCGAAACGTTTTTACTATGTTTTTTATTATTGTTTGACAAATGTAATTCTAGGAATATATTATAATGATATTTGTTTTATTAATTATTTATATATTAAATTTTCAATATTTATTTAAATATTATTAATATTTAATTAATTAATTAATTTAATTAATTGGTTTTACATTTCAGTACTAATTATAGTTTTCTGATATTTTATAATTAAATGATTTTTCGTTACCTGTAATTACTACCTTTATATAATTTTAATAAATATTTGTTAATAATTTTATTATGTTTAATATGAATAACTATTTATCTTATTAGCTTAATTTTATTTTTTATATATACTCCAAAAATTAATAAACTTATGATGAAATTACATTCATATCAACACTAATTTGATTTTTGAATTTTAATATTTATACATTAATAAATATTACTTGCCGGCTGGCACAGCCGAGCGGTTTAGGACGTGTGTCACTTTGTGTCTGAAACCGCTCGTACTTGTGCGGGCCCGGGTTCGAATCCCGCTTGGGGCATGGATGTTTGTAATGTCTTTGTAACGTCCAAATACACTTTATCAAAAAGAGAGCTTCTATTGGATTGATGGTCTTCGCTACCGAGTCCATTTGTGTGTGAAAAAAAAAAAAAAAATATTACTAATTTCTTCTGCCATAATTTACTAGATGGCATTTTTTTAAACTAAAAAATATATATTCCGTAAAAGAAAATATTTAATTATTTGTAATTAAATCTAATTAACATAAAATATTTAAAATAAAACGGCTTTAGTTTCTAGTTCTGTATTAATATTTATTAATAATCGATGTTTTAACAAGCTGAACTTGCGTTTTCATCAGAAAAAAAGATAGAAATGACATTTATAGTAAATAAACAGAATAAGGAAACAAGTTACTAGGTAACAAATAAATAACTAGATCATAAAATTTATTAATTTTTCATTAAAGGAAGCCAAATTTTATTTAAGTCAGTGTGAAGGAAGTTATTTAATTAAATGGAGATATCATTAAGATAATTGTTTTACATCATCAGTTTCCATAATTCCTAAGTGGAACATATGGGTCTATATGCTCAAAAAGCTGAACATTTTTTTAACAATTGTCAATGGTGCGGGTCGTTAGCCCACAGACAACCAAAGGACTTACAACTTATAGTGGGTTCAGATTCAGCCGATATGATAAATGGTACCAGGTTTTAAGACCAGAAATAATATTTAATTAAATTTCTGATGTGAGCGCGGTGCAAATCAGGTACTTTTGTGGTTTGAATCCAACACGCTACCTCTGGTCTACGGCTGCTTGTAAATTGTAAATTGTTTTACAACACTTAAATAATTTTACAAATTCAAAATGTTATTGCAATTTGTTCTTTTTATGTAAAATAAATGAAGGAAAATATTTAATATTTGTCTTGTAAAGCAATTTTAAATATAATTTGAAATAACATTTTTAATTTATAATCATAATTTTTTAATTAAAATTTATTGAGATTGACAATTAAAAATAAATAAATATTAATCAAATATTTAATTGAAACAAGCGAAAAATATTTTTATAGGTTTTTATCGTATAATATAAAATTTAATTTATTATATGTCCGTGGATGTCCGATAATTAGTTGGATGATTGAGAATGCTTCATGTGAATAAATGTTTACAAAAAAAGCATGTATAAAAGATATCATTCTAATTTCTGCATAGTGGTAAAAATTGATGCTGCACCCTTATTGGTACATGTACAATTTTAATAAAATTATAATAATTTCGAAACTAACATAAATAAAAACTTTATCAAGTCATTTTAGTATGCAAATTAGTTTCTTCGGGTCACGATTAGCGGCGCAACTGGCGTAAGTTGTGCTTATATCTTTGGTTTCAGACATGTTTCAGAGTTGCTGAAAATGTGCGCGGTTTTTTCTCTACATCAATTATTAATGGAAAATATCGCGAGGGATTTAAAGTTGCTGAGTTTTTTGTAAATTTTTCGATTAATAGTAGATACTGTTTTCTTTTTCGTTTTAGAGTTGCAAAGTTGCCGAAAGTTTTATTCATGTTGTTTTTTTTATATCGTACATGGATTAGATTGTAATAAATATGAATTGTATTTTCTTTTTATTCTAATAAAATAAATTCTACAAAAACTTGACTGAGTATTTGATATCCTATAACAACAATTGAAGAGTCGAGTGGATAGAGGAGATATGTAACAAAATGTAAAAACGGAGAAAAAGCGGTTTAAATTTTTCAAAAATAATGTCAAAATTTTCTTATGGTTTGATTTATTTTAAACTTTGCAAGTTATTAGACTAAAATAAGGCATTTACTTTAGCAATAATATAAAATTGATCACATTTATAAAAAACTAAAATTTTGAAAAAAAATGCACTTACCTCTTTTATCCATGCATAGAATTTCCTCACAAAATGGTTTTTTTTTTTAAGAAAATTATTACAAAATTTGAAAAAAACATACACCTTTAATTTATTCAAAACATTATTATTTGGAATAGTACTAAGCTTTGTCTTCTTGTTCGGCTATAATGACGTTATAAAACCATCTAAATGGTTCTTTGATAAACTGCACTTGGCTGTTGCTGTTGGATAAAGGAGGTGTCTGCATGTTTCAGCGAATGAAGGGGGCAAGTGCAGTTAGTTACCTCTTTAATTCATTACTTATGTTTAAAACGTTGTCACATACCCCCTTTAAGAATTTGGATATCCCTTTATTTAAAATATTTTGATGCCGCAGTCGGTGCTAAGTGAAAGAATATTATTTACCTCTTTTATTCATGAAGATAAGTCGATTTAGAACAAAATGTTACATACCTCCTTTATCCTCTCGACTCTTCAATTAACCCTACAGTCGACATTCATCACGTACATTTGTATTTTCCTTGTTTAAAAATTTTGCAATTGTTTTTGGTACATATTTATAAATTACTTATATAAAGAAAATTATAACAAATTTGATATTATCAGTTGGGAACTCTGTATAAAAATGAAATTATATAATGTGTGCGTGTACTAAAAGAATATTTAAAATAAAACGGCTTTAGGTTTTAATTCTCTTATTTGACTAATTTTGGATAAATAATTAATTTTTTTAAAATTTTGTAATTTTTTCTTGGAAAGTTATCAACTTTATATTTTAGTAAAGTTATGTAATTTATGGGGAACTAAGAGAATCTTTTGTGAAAATTTGGTTAATCACGTATAAATAATGCAGTCATAATAAGATGAAAATTTACACTGAAAGCTCGGCTCCAAATCTGACTACAATTCCCACTAATCATTTCTTTATATATATATATATATATATATATATATATATATATATATATATATATATATATATATATATATATATATATATGTATATGTTTCTGTCGGTAATACTTCTTTAAGCCAAATTAGCATAATTTAATTAAAATTTTAACATTCTGTTAATATACAGTATTTTATAATGTAGTTATAAAAGGGGATATAATAATAACTATTAAAATGAATATGTTTTTACTTTTATATAATAATTGTAGAAATTTAATAATAAAAAATTTTAATATACATATTGGGCATTGTATAGTATACTTGTATATAGTGTGTGATATATACGTCGAGCTTTTCCTGCTGCGCCGACGCGCGCACTCCAGCGTGCATTCTATCTCAGTTTGAGCGGGCTCCAGTTCAGTCTGGCCCCATACAGCGTGTGTCGTGCGTGATACGGATCGAATTGGATAACCGTGTCTTTTGGGTACAACGGTTCCAAAGCCGTGTTACGGATCTTATACTTTCTGCATGGTGTTGTGTGTGTAAATAAGTGCTTAAATGCCGATGTGCAATGCCGTTACAACACTCCATTCAACCCTTTCTGTTTATTATTAATAATTCCCATATTGATGCTGGCAGCGATAGCAATTGTTACGATGTTCTATTGTTATTATTATTGGCGATAATATTATCAGTGCGGTGTGCTACTGTTTCAGCGAATTATCGCTGGTGATATTCGCTGGTGATGGTTGATCCATTGAAAGTCTTTTGGGTACTAACCAATAGCACCTATTTAGGTAAAGAACAAATGAATTTTAATTCAGATTTCTCTATTGATTACTATTATTATTATTGCTTCTCATCTCATTATATTAATTATATTATTTATTATATATTTATTAACAAATTTAATTAAATTAAATAGCTATTTTATTTTATTCAATTAGATAATTAATTAATTAATAATTAATTTTTTTATATTATGTACATGAATAAATATTAATACAAAACTGCAACCTAAAGCCGTTTTATTTTAATATAATCAGTTCTCAAAGATTTTTAAACTAAATTTTGTCTATTAATTAGATGTTATAGTTAATGACATTAGTTATTTCAACATAAAAGAAATCTTTCAGAACTCATGATATTAAAATGGAAAGGCTATAGGCTTGTAGATACTATAATAATTACAAAATTCATCTATATTAACAGTAGATTGATAAGAGAAACTATACAAATTTATAAAGAAAAAGTAACATCAATCAGTGTACTATAGTAATTGACTTAAGTAAAATTTGGCTTTCTTTAATTAATAATTTATAAAAATTTTATAATCTAGTTACTTATTTTGTTGTCTAGTAACTTGTTTCTATGTTCTGTTTATTTACTGTAAATGTCATTTGTATCATTATTTCCTGACGTGCATCTTGCACGTTGAATTCGTCGTGTACGTTCATTATTAATAAATTAATATTAGCACAGAAATACAACATAAAGCCGTTTTATTTTAATAATAAAATGAGTTCTAAAATATTTTTTTTACCAAATTTATAATGTTTTATCTATCTAATTAGATGATTTATTTAATAACATTAGTTATTTCAATATAAAAAAATCTTTCAGAACTCATAATATTAAAATAAAAATGCTTTAAGCTGAAAGACACTATAATAATTGTGTGCTAATTTTAAAATTATATATTTGTTTTGTCAGCACCATTACTTTAAAACTAATATCGTGTAAAAGTTTAACAAAGCATTATATAATTATATTTTTCAGTAAATTAAAAATTATATGATTCTATTAAAATCAATCAATCTTTCATAATTATTAAAGAGTTTGAAGGCTGCATCAAAGTGCACAAACGCTTGTTTGTAATCAGCATAAAATGTTTTTGAACAAACGCAAATCTCGTATCAGCATTTTTTAATACGATTACCATTTATTGTAAAATATTTTCAATTAATTTTCAATTATAATTAAAAATTGTACATGTTTTTAATTTATTTTACTCGTATTATTCTAAATGCAATAAAATTATATGTTGGATATTTAATAAATTTTACATTTGTAATTAATAGCGGTAGAAATATTAAAAATTTAATGTTTTAATTATTATAAATATTTTCCTGCTACATTTACATAAATTTTATTAATTTGCTTTGTGTTTATGTTTTAAATTATAATAATTTTTAAAAGCAATATTAGCTAGATTTTTTTTCTTTTTACCATGTAACATCTTAACATCTTAAAAGTTTTGGCGAAAATTACTTAGAATACTCTCAGCAAACATTATATTAAATATATTTTTTATGAAATTATTCATAAAAGAGCTACTTTTTGCGAGGCATTATAAAAATCAATAAATTACATTATACATACATACACAATCACGCCATGTGCCCAAAAAGGGTGTGGCACAAACTTTTTCTACTACCCCGAAATTAGTTTTCTCTAAACATTTCTATCCAAACAAGCAACTCTAGCTTCATCCACATTTATGACACCTCTCATATATGCTCTTCAACTCTTACTATTTGGAAACATTCGCTCACGCAAACCATTCTCTAGTCATACCACTGCATTTACTCATCGGACATTTATGCAAACGTATACCTTCAAAATCATTCACATAAATTTTTTTAACCAAACGCAGTTGGTAATATTTAGTGTATATAGTAGATAGGAAGGTATAATTGAAAGGGATTTATATAAGCGATTGTTTTAAGTAATAACATGTATGAGAGATACAGTGCGATATTTTTATCTCTGAACATATGAACTAAATTACATATAAATTTCCTATGTTCAATTTAAAAAAAAAACATCAAACGCATGGTGACATCCCTGATAGTTATGCAACCAATCTTACATAATGTGACAGTTATTTAAAAAAAATGAATTACTTTCAACAAAATATTTAGAAAGCATTAAACTATTCGCATTATTTCAAGAAATCTGTTTAAAAATGTATAGTATTATTTATTATTATTATTATTTTTAAATTTAAGTGTTCAGCAATTTACAATAAATGACCATATTCTGTTAAATATTTCATTTTTTATTCAAATAAACATCATATTACGTAAGATTGGTTGCATAACTGTCAGGGATGTCGCCATGCGTTTGATGTGTTTTTTTTTTTAAACTGAATATAGGAAATTTGTATGTAGTTTAGTTCATATGTTCAGAGATAAAAATATCGCACTGTATGAATGTAGAAGACGCAAAAGTTGTTTGTCTGGATAGAAATGTTTGGCCGAAACTAATTTTTTTATAATGAAAATAGTGTGTCATAAACTTATGGAGTGATTGTATTTATGAACAAATATAATGTAAAGTTAACATGTGATCAGAATAAAGATATTATAATTAGTTATATTTCTAATAATAAAATATTTTATAATTCTGAATTCAGTGTTAATTTTTTTCAAAAAATGAATAGTTCAACTCATACGTTAAATATTCAAATATATAGTACGTTATTCTAACATATAAAAGTTAAATTGGTTGTTTAAGAATTTACTTTGAAATGAACTGGCGTGAGAAACATTTCTAACGAAACCACCTACAGGTAAAATACCTAAGCATTAAAAGTTAACAGATTTGATAAAACTTTTGATTAACTTACACTTGGTACTAGTGGCTTTAATTGCTTTTCGCTTATCAAATTCTTCTTCAATTTGAGTTACCGTTGCATTAAAAATGGATTTCGAAATACATGGGAATATTCTTTAATATTCGATATAACTAGAAAGTTACATTTCTCGCTTCTGAAAACTTTGTATTATTTTAGGAGATATAAAACGAAATTGATTTTGGAGTTATTGACCATTCTTACAATCAAGTTCTTTAGTAAAAAAGACAGTTGAATACCGTTGTTTGAATAATTATTAATGAATATTTAAAAGAAATATATTTAAAGAGATGCTTTAATACAAACAAGGTTTAAAAATATTTTATTTGTTAAAATAAAACGACTTTAAGATTTAGTTCTGTATTAATTTTTATTAATAATCGACGATTTGACGTACTCTACGTACATCATTATTTTTCCTGATAATAATGTACGTAGAGTACGTCGAAACGTCGATTATTAATAGAAATTAATATAGAACTAAATCTTAAAGTCGTTTTATTTTTAATATAATGAGTTCTGAATAATTTTTTACTCTGTTATTTGTTTGAAGCTGACATCAAATCTGTTTGAAAAATAATATTTTTATATAATATTTTATGACTAATGCCATTTATATATTTACTATTTTCTCACATCATTCGTTTAAATTTGCATACATATATACATAAACAATCACGCCATATACGCAAAATGTGTATCACAAACTCTTTTCACAATCCCGAAATTAGTTTTTCCCAAAAATTCCTATCTAAACAAGTAACTCTAGGTTCATCCATATTTGTGATACTTTTCTATTCTTACTACTTGAAAACTTTCGCTCATGCAAAACACTTCAATCTTACCACTTTATTCATTAAACATTTCATGCAGACATATTCCTTAAAAATCATTCACATACATTTTTTTAACCAAACGTTCATTAGACATTCGTTGAAGATGACCAATCCATCTAAGCTGACCAACATCAACAACAACATTTTTTTTTTTCAATTTCACATTCATTATTAGAGAAATGATATCTGTTTTGATATTATGAGGGTAGAAACTTTTGAAATCATTTGGGATTTGTAGATACAGATATTGCATATCTCTATATAATCTATATATAAGTTATAAGAATGGAACATACATTCATATATGTATATTGGAATCTCAAATAATTTCAATGCACAACAAAACTATCTCAAGTGGTTTATAGTGAACAGCGAACCTACAATACAATACCAACCTAAAACTCCTTAAGTTAAATCAGAAGCTCTGGCAATACATATATGTCGACACAATTTCTATGAAATTTATAACATTTACACACATACAAATATAATACTATACGTACACTTCAAATAAATTTTACAAAATTAGTTCACATACAATTTAATTCTATATATTTTTTTTACACAAATAGTGAAATTGTATTAATATGTAATAATTTCAACAAATTTAATTTTAACATAGTAAAAAAAATCTTTCAGAACACTTTATATTAAAATAAAATTGCTTGAAGTTAAAATTCTATATCAACATTTATTTAAAATCGACGTTTTGACGAAACTCAACGTCCGTTTTCGTCAGGATAAATAATATAAATGACATTAACAGTAAATACAAACAAGTTAATAGGTAACAAAGTACTAGGTGAATAAAGAACTAGATCATAGATTATAAATGATATTACAGTTAATAACAAAACATAGAAATAAGTTACTAGGTAATAAATAAGTAACTAGATCATACAATTTATAGATTTTACATTAATGGAAGACACTGAGTTAAATAAAATAAAATAATCAAATAATTATCTTAACATAATAAAAATATTTCAGAATTCATTATATAAAATAAAATGGTCTTAGGTTTAAGTTCTGTATTTATGTTTATTAATAATCAATGTATTCAAAAAATAAAATTTTGGCTTCCATTAATTAAAATTTTTATAATTTAGTTACTTATTTGTTACCAAGTAACTTGTTCCTGTGTTCTGTTATATACTGTAAATATCATTTTTATCAGATTTTTAATGACGACGGACGTTGAGTTTGTCGAAACGTCGATTATTAATAAATATTAATACAGAACTTAAACCTGACGCCGTTTTATTTTCAGTAATTGTCTTATTTTAATATAATTTTTATTAATAAATTATCTGCACTTAAGAATAACAAGAATTATTAATTTTACTCTAATACTAATTCTGGTTACTTTAAGCATCGCATTATAACATCGTCTAATGTAAACTTCGGAAGCGGTCGTAGAAAAAATATTTAATTTCGATAAAATGCCAAGCAAAAAATTAATGAATAAAAATATTTTTATTATGTAACATGTTTTTGGATATAGAAAATCTTTGTTAAATTTTTATATTATAATTTTAAATTAAAATTTTTCTTCAATGTTAACGTTGAATATAAAATTTTATTGCAATATGATATATATATATATATATATATATATATATATATATATATATATATACATATTCTTTTACATCAAAAGTTATTTTGAATCAAATTTATGGAAAGAATATTATTAGATAATATTATCTTCACGTATATCGCCAGCAAAAATTCAATCTCATCTATTTTAATATATTTTGAAATTTGTATTGATATTACATTTTTGCATTTTATATTTAAATTTTATTGTATTATATAACAAATAAGAATATTCTATTAATAATAATCATCGTTATTTTGAAATTCAAAAATAATGATATAAAATTTGTTTATCGAAAAATTAAATTAATTTGTTACAAATTACAGAAAATTTGTAAATTCAATGGATATCGGCCGTGAAAGCCAGAAGATTACTATAAGCTTATAGTTAAAAAACACGTTTACTTGTGAGTTAAAAGTAATAACCTCGGATCTAAAGAAATTTTTTTCTCAATGCAGTTACTTAGTGATAAAATAAAAAAACTTTTGTTGTTGAAGGATATCGAATACTCAGTCAAGTTTTTTGCGGAATTTATTTTATTAGAATAATCATTTGTACTCTACGTTTCGAATGACATGCATTCTTTTTCAGGAGTGCTGTAGCATCCTTGTTATTACAATTTGTTTTGGTATGTCATGTGTAATACTTACAATGATTTTTTGTTTTATAATAATGAAAAAACTTGACTGAGTATTCGATATCCTTCAACAATAATTAACCATACAGTCGATATTCATCACGTACATTAAAAAACTTTTGTTTCCTTGAAACGATAACGAATTTTTTGATATATTGTAATATTTTATTAAATTTATTTCTGTAAAAGTTGATTGCTATCAATAAATTGACATTAGGCAATCATATATTTCAGTACTTTGTGGTTGGTGTCCTATAAATCTATTTAGAAGGATTTCTTTAGTGAAACGAAGTATAGAAGAAGACGGATAGTGGTGTTTGTTGATTGGCGGGGTTGTGGAAGAGTAGAGCGAGGTAAGAGGATGAAAGATTTCTCATTCACCGTGAAATTCCTAAATCCTTCATTCGTCGCGTGATTTGATAATGAAACTTCTTGTTAGGAAATCATATCAGAAGGCATTTGGCGTTTAATTTTCGTTCGTCGACTCTTTGAAGTTTGAAAGGTAATATTTTTGCTTTGGTTACGCCTTGCTGAAGTAATCCTGCTACCGCTACTACTCTACTTCGGCTGGTGATGTTATGAGCGAGCAAGCAACGAACCTGAAGCTGAATACTGAAATGTAAAACAATTAATTAAATATGTAAATACCAATTATTTATTTATTGTTTATTATTGACACAACAGACCTGAGGTCCAAAATGTATCTTAACATAAAATACATACATGCAACATGTTACAATAATACACAGACATACATACAATCATATGCATACATTTTTACTCGTACTTATAACTTACACAGACAAAACAAAAATACAAATATACTTAGTAAATAATATAAATATATTAACTATATTTATATGTATTTTAGTAATATATACATTCAGTTTTACTAACATTTTTAACGCACATTTTCAACATATTTATTTTTTTAACATCCATCAATAATGCATACATAATAGTTAAATAAATATTGGAAATTTAATATATAAATAATTAGTGAAACAAATATTAATATAATAGTATATAACTAGAATTACTTTTATTTAACAATAATAAAAAAAATATAGTAAAAATATTTCAAAACTCATTATATTAAAATAAAATGAATTTAAGTTGTAGTTCTTTACTAATATATTCTTTATTTTTTTTATGAAGATGTATGTTGAGTTTGTCGAAACGTCGATTATCAATAAATATTAGTACAGAACTACAATCTAAAGCCATTTATTTTGTACCTAAAGCTGTGTACTGTTAAAATTTGAAAAATCTATAGCTGCATCAGGCTTTAAGAAAAGTAAAAAAAATCATAAGTAATTGGCTAATTTTAAAATTATTCCAAAGAAAAATTTATTGTAAATTTAGCTAAAAAAAAAGCTAAGCGTTTAGACAAATCATTTAAGATTTCTGTCTGTGTTTATATATGAATTTAAAAGTTATTTTTATAATCAAATCTGTGTCTGTCAATATCAAATGTTATGAAATAAATAAGTATATGAATATGAACTGAAATGTAAAAGAAAGTAATTACACTCTAATGGGCTTGATTCTTTTATTTATTTAGTGTAAACTTTCAACCAATTTTTTTTTGCGATGTACGTAGCTGAAATACAGAAATAAGACATTTTTTTGGTTTGAGTAATATCAAAATATTATTCAATTGGAAACAATGGAAAACAAAAGTTTACATCAAATTTCTCGTATTTCATTAATTTCGTTTTTCATTTTCACTTTTAACATCAGACACTTCATTCTGTCGATCCTCTTTCATTTGCCTTATTCCCCATTTTCATGTTACGCGTCAAATATTTACGGAAGTATAACTATCTCTATCTTTATTTGATTTTAGAACGAATTTTTGTATGTTTTTCATATATCTACTTATAACAAATATTATATTATTTTATTTTTTTGTTTCAATTAAGATGTTAATACTATTTGTCGTTACTATATAAAATTTCATATTAAAATATTGGTTAACTTTGAAAATTAATAATAATAGAAAAACTTTATTTAGCAAAAAATTGCTATATAAACAAAAGTATTCACATTCAAAATTTACAATTGTTAAATAAAGTGAACTTTTAAAAAATGCTTCATTACAACCAATACATCTTTAAATTAAAACGGCTTTAGGTTCGAGTTTTGTATTAATCTTCATCAGGAAAAAATATACAAATGACATTTATAGAAAATAAACAGAACATAGCAACAAGTTACTATGTAACAAAATAAGTAACTAGACCATAAATTTATAAATTTGTAATTAAAAGAACACAAATTTTATATATTTTATGATTTAGTTACTTATTTTGTTACCTAGTAACTTAACATAGAACTCAGAACTCATCATATTAAAATAAAACGGCTTTAGGTTCTAGTTCTGTATCAATATTTATTAATAAACGACGTTTCAAGGATCTGAACGTACGTCTTCATCAGGAAAAATGATACAATTGACATTTACAGTAAATAAACAGAACATAGAAACAAATAACTAGGTTAAAATAAAACTGCTTTAGATTAAAGTTTTGTATTAATATTTATTTATAATCGACGTTTCGAGGAACTCAACGTTCGTAGTCGTAAGTTCGTTAAGTACTTCAATTATTAATAAATATTAATACAAAAAAATTTAATCTAAAGCAGTTTTATTTTAATATAATAAGTTCTGAAAGATTTTTTTACTGTGTTAATATATTTAAATTTCGCTGTTTAACGAAACATTGCAAAAAATAAAAAAATTATAATAAATAAATTATTATTTTTTATTTTATTTATTTTATTAAATTTATGGTTTATGTTATCGAGCATTCAACTTTAATATACTTTGATCAATTTATTTTAAACTGAATTTAAACTTTTTATTTACTACATAGTGTTATAATTTATAATTATTGTATTTATGAAATATTTTGTTCACTAACCAATTTTACGAATAAAAACGGAATAACAGTCAACTACTCTTTAACATTTTCCTTCCAAAAAACGTTTTAAATAATATCAAACGATCGATCATTAAGTTTTTTTGTTTTGTTAGCTGAGAAGACAGATGAAAGCCACCTAGATGTTAAATGGTTTATTTAAAATATTCATGCCTCTTTGCCCATTTGTCTCGACGTTCCTTAGTGACACAGAAAAAAATGAGAAAAAACAGAGCAACAATATTGAAAATTTTTCGAAATTGCTTGCGCCGAATTGTTTATCTTGTTTTAAAAAAACTTTTTGTGAGAAAAGTGTCGAATTTTCGATTTTATAATAATGAAGAGAAATTCAGAAAAAATTGCTGGTTTATTGGACATAAAAATATACTGATATCCTATAAAACATTTTTATATTTAAAATAAAAGTGCTTTAGGATTAACATAATTAAAATCTTTCAGAACTCATTATATAAAATAAAACGGCTTTAACTCAACATGCAGTATCTTCATGATGTAAAATTCGAAGATACTGTAATAATATTGCAAGATCAATCAATGTTAACAGCAGATTGATAAGAGATGGAACAGAAATTTATAAAAGAAAAGATAACGTCAATCACTGTGAAAGTGATGATTTAAATAAAATTAGGTTTTCATTAATTAAAAATTTTGAAAACAATTTTTTTTTTATGATCTAGTTACTTATTTATTACGTAGTAACTTTGTTTCTATGTTCTGTAATTTATTGTACATGTCATTTCTATTATTTTTCCTGATGAAGACGGACGTTGAATTCGTCGAAACATCGATTATTAATAAATATTAATACAGAACTTAAACCTAAAATCGCTTTATCGTTAGGACTAAGTTCTGTATATATTTTATTTAAATATCGACGTTGCGATATACTTACTGTAAAAAAATAAATAATGAACAAGCAAAACCTAGAAACATGTTACTATATGACATGGTAAAATTTTTATAAATTATTAAAAAAAATATAACAATAATAGTAATTGATATATTATAAAAATATATTTTCTATAATTTGAATATATATATATATATACATATATACATCACTGGCGGCAGCACCGAACATGACAATCAATGTATGTGTATGTATATTGAAAATATATATTCCCGTAATTTCTAAATAGAACAGACTATATGCTCGAGAAGTTGATCATATAGTATCTTAACAATTTTTACTTGCACTGTCAATAAGTATAGGTCGTTACCTCACTGCATGGGACTTACAATTTATAGTGGGCTTCAAATCAATCAGGCGCAACCAATATCAATTAAGTGTTACAAAGTTTTTATACCAAAAATAATAGGAGTATTTTAGTTAAATGTGAGCGTTGCGCGAACCAGGGATTTTTGATACCGCTATTACTAGTCAACGGCTACTTGGAAAAGCCATATACGCTCAAGTAATAACAATAATTACTCGTTCATTGAATAATGTACTATTTTACTTAAAACATATTTCTTAAAAAGCTATTAAAGTTTTATTCATACTTGTACTATTATAAATAAAATGTTGTAAGAGAGTGTTAAAATGAATTTAAAAGTATCGTCAACTTATTAATTACACGACTGACCTTATAAAGTTGGGAACATCAATAAAAGTTTAAGAATCACTGATAGTAGTCCGACGAACAACTTTCGCACACAGCCCATACTGGAATATACAATTGGAAGAGATGACTAAAATTCCAGTCATTCTTGAGTTTTTCAGTCAAGGCAATATATTTGAAAAGTTTTCTTTGATTTTACATCTAATTGACTTTAAGATGGCTGCTACACTCCGTCTCCCCCCCCCCTCCCTTCTTATTTGAGACTTAAGACCACGCCAAGAACATCATGTTGTACTATTAAGTAAAATTCACATCGGCCCAAGTAAATTTTGTTTTATGTTTAGATTTCGTGGATCAGCGAAATTAGTTAACTGTTAATATCATAATTCCATATTATATTGAAATACCATTTAAAGAGATAAGAGAGAGAGAGTAATAATATATTAATATCTGTAATATAGTTACAAAATAATGTTTATTGTAAAATTATTAATGACAATAGTTATTTTAAATTATTATTATTTATTATTATTATGATTTATTATTATATTATTATTATGTTGGCGCACATTAAACTGTATCTAAAAATACCCCCTTGCCGCTGGATAAATAGATTTTACTGCAGGAATGCTACTTTTCATTATTTTCATATCATTTTGACTTTTTTAACAAGACGAAATCCAATATTTCTGCGAAAAAAAAATAATTTTTTTCTAAGTGATATTTATATTTATATATATTTTAAATGTGATATTTTTACGCCATTATATACAAGCAACGAATTTTTATTTTTCGTAGTGTGTGACTGAAAATTGTATTTCTTGCACCTTTCGTCACATTTAAAAAAATCTAATTCAAATTCATGCGAAAATAAACAATGCAATTGTCAATCGACTTGACTTGATGTAATAGTTTTCTCAATATGGCCATCGATGATGTCAGATTAAATACATTTGACTTTTTAGATATGTTTAGTGCTGCCACTAGTGTTGTATATAGTAATTAACTGCTATATAATAATGTCATTATTGTACTAGAATCATATCCTTTTGTTACATAAACAATATGATAACGTAATATTTATATTATGATACGCTTGAAGAAAAAGAAAATATTTTTCAAATTTTTTTTTTTTCAATGTAGTATCAGCTTTAAATAAAGTCGATAATTTTCTTAAATATCGTTTTTCCTTTTTTTATTTGATGTCAAAGACAAACTAAGAAAGAAAGCTTGCAAATTATCACGGTTTTTGGAAAATTTAACGGTTTACTGATTCTTCGTCTAATTTAAAAATAAACACGTTTTTATTCTATTTTCAGGTTTTTCTCGTCTAGGGTAGTATATGTGTGTTTCTTGCCACATCATTGTTTATTTATAATACGCAAGTTTTCAACTGGAAATGATAAATGGATGAATAAAAAGAACGAAGAATGAAAACTATTTTAAGATTTTCGTCTCAAATTTTTTGCCATGCTTCACTAATTTCTGCTGATGCTGTTTTTTGTTTTTGTGGTAATTTATGCGAACTTATCATAAATATAAGTTTAAATATGAATGGTTTCTATGAACAACATATGATGATCATAATATTGATACTAAAATAACAACATGTAATTTATAATTTTCAACAAAATAAAGAGTAATCAATTTTAAAATTTTACATAAAAAATAATAGTTATATAGTATATTAAAATATACAATTTCATGTGTGTCGGTTTTTCTAGCGTACATCTACGCTAGTGTATAGGGCCTACTATTTTAATTGCTAAAAAAAAGTCAATTAACAAATCGCTTTTATAATAAATAAATATAATAAAAAATATAAATTTTCGTGTTCAAAAACTCAATAACTAATTAGAGTTTTCTTTTAATGAATGTTGTACGACTATCAAACAGGAGTAAAATTAAATACATAATATTTATTTAAAACAAAATTCAAAGCATAACATAACGATACGAAAATATCAACGCAAACAGCAGAAACCGTTTATATATATATATATATTATATATATATATATATATATATATATATATAAATATATATATATATATGTATATGTATATATATATATATATATACATATATATATGTATATATATATATATATGTATATATATATATATATATATATATATGTATATATATATATATATATATATATATATATATATATGCTTCTTCGTTGTAATACTTATATGAAATATTTGAGTACAGATGTATTCGTACATATATCATGACATTTAAATTAAATTTATTAATTAAATTTCAATATCAACAAAAGACAACTCGAAATAATACTCTGAAATAATTTACTAAATACAGAAAACTTTATCATTACAATAAAATGGGAATTTAATATATATATAAAAGATATAGTATTCAGCGCTTGTTCTGTTTGATTGAAATAAAATTTACAAATAATTTTTGTAAAATACTGTGACAGACTTATAAACACCGAATAGAATTTCCAAAAATAGTGCCTTCGCAATCATTGATCTTAACTTTTTAATTAAAAATTTATAAATTTTATGAACTAGTTACTTATTTTGTTACTTAGCAACTTGTTTCTATCTATTTAGATAAACTTTTATTTTGATGTCTTTTAAAATAAAAAAGTTTTAGGTTGTAGTTCGGTATCAATATTTATTAATAATTGGCGTTTCTACTAGATTGACAGAACATACGAGGTCAATACGTCTAAACGATCCAGATAAATTTGCTATAGCACAAAATACGTTAGAAAATCTTTATGATGTTCGAAGATACTTGAATAATTGTATTACCCATCAATATTAACAGTAGTGACAAGTAACTGATTTAAATAAAATTTGGTTTCCTTTAGTTAAAAATTTATAAATTTTACGATCTAGTTACTTATTTTGTTACCTAGTAACTTGTTTCTATGTTTTGTTTATTTACTATAGATGTAATTTATATTTTTTTTTCTGATGAAGACATACGTCGAATTTGTCGAAACGATGATTATTAATAAATATTAATATAGAACTACAACCTGAAGCTGTTTTATTTATGAAAATATTATTATATTAAATCGCAACAGTAGTCAAAATGTAATACAGTATAAATTTGACGTCATTACTTTTGGTGATGTGCGCAATGTCGCAATCTTCTTCATATTAAAATCGAGCTGTATCTTTCAACATCAACCCAAATCTCTTTTCATCAAAAAAACAGAAAATAAGCAAATCCCAAAAATAAACAAAACCAAAAATATAAAGAAAAACATTAAATATTAACGTTAATGTTTTCTGTATACACAAGAAACAGTGACAAATAATAATGACTTGAAAAATTTTTTATGTTCTTCAACGAAAAGAAAATACCAGTAGTTAAGTAGAACGGGCCCAGGCTGGCCACATCGGATTTCTTCCGCCTGTAATCAGCTTTTGTGCTGAAACAAAAGCTCAACTGGGAAAGCTGTTTGGCTCTGCATGGTGTGCGGAAGGAAACGTTTCGACGGGAAACCAGTAGAAAAGGACAAATTAAGTCCATTGGGAGCAGCACCAACACACAAATTCACTACAATCTAACTCCACATATATATGTATATGTTATATCTACATTAATTACCGCCAAACATTCCTATCCAGACAAGCAACGTTCATCCACATTTATAATACCTCTAGAATATGCTCTTTTACTCTTATTACTTATAAGTAATAATAACAATGAACAAATAAATGTTCATAAGTGTATCTGTGAAATTAATATAATAATACTCAAAGGTTGAGGTTTTACTTTTTTCCAAAAATTTCAAAGGTTACTCAATCATTGAATCAGCTTGTTAGGCTATGCATTAATAACTGGACAGTTAACCATAGATACGTGTCAAATCATCATACTGATGAGCTCCTATGGTTAACACACGTGTCTATGGTTAACTGGTCAGTCCATTGATGAACAAACTAGCAAGCTGATTCAAGGATTGAGTAACTTGTGAAATTTTTGGGGAAAAATCGCAACATCTGAGTATTACTATAAGTAATTACATTTAATAAAATGCACATATTAATGAACAGATCATAAGTAATGTATAAATTCGTAATTTTAAAAATTATGACATGAAATTTAAAAACAAAAACGAAATTTAACAAAGTTTCAGAAAAAACTCTCTTAATACCCAAAAAATGTTTTTTATAAATTCAATAATTAAATTTTTATTACAATAACAGTAAAAAATTTATCAGAACTCATTATATTAAAATAAAACAGCTTTACGTGATAGTTCTATATTAATATTTATTAATAATCGACTTTTTTTTTGATGAAGAAGTACGTTGAGTTCGTCGAAAGGTCGATTATTAATATTAATACAGAACTATAATCTGAAGCTGTTTTAGACTAATGTGTGTCTAATAACATTTTATGCAACTATTTTATTTATCAATTTTAAAAATTGAAAAACCTTTTAAATCTTGTATCTATATTCTATAATTTACTATACAACATGCCAATTAATTAAGTCAGTATTTCAAACAACAATTTCATTGCAACCTTTTAAATTCTAACCTTTCCACTAGCATGCCATCTCTTTTCCACAAAACCATTCAAACCATAGTAGAAAACCACACAGAACCACGCGCAAAGCTCTCCACTGAGATCCGGATGTCCGTGGTTGGAAACAATACCATTTCTATCTCCCCACAGCTATCTCACTTCCTTCTCGTAAACGCAGCACGGGAGAGGATAAAATGGGGGGGGGGGGTTGTGGTAGGTAAATATATGGTCTAAGCTTTGCTCCTTCCTTTTAATTTTCTTTTTCCACAAACGCCCCGCTTGGTTTGAGCTATTGGTTCCCGGGAAATTGGTAAGAAACACGATTGAATCCCGTGTTAAGGGATTGAATCCGTTCATCGCCTACTACTAGACAGATATAATATCCCACACACACAAACACACACATTTAATACGCTTTGATTTTTGAATAAAAACTATTTCGTCTATGTCTAATACGATTTTGTTACGTTTAATTAGTCTGTGCGGATTTATTGGTCGAAAGAAAATTATCGTTTTTATTGATTGGAGGAAATTAGTTTGATACAATTATATAGATTTGAGATAATAATCTACTGTAATAACTTTTATATTTTATGTACTTAAATAAGCGTAATATTAAAAAAAATACATTTATTTTCTCTTTTTATCTGTTAATCTTTAATTGTGTTCAATCAAAATATGAAATATTAATATGTTTTTATCAATTTTAATCTAGATCTCTTGAAATTATATTGGCCCAGAATTTATGGCCGAGGCTAAGCAATCTGGGCGAAACTAATTAAATAACTAATTAATTAATAATATTAGAAATATTAATTTTTATCTCGTGCCATATTCATGAATTCCGTAGCAAATAATTTTTTTTTTAAATTGACTGAAAAGTAGAAAATAATTATTTAAATAAATAAATAAAAAAAACCATTGAATATACCATGTTTTTAAAACGGACTAAAAAGTATAAAATAATTTCTCCTAGGCCTATACAGATTTAAACTCCATATAGATTTATAACCCAACACAGATTTATAACCCCATACAGATTTCTAACCCCATAAAGATTGTCCTGAAAATTTGTGAATTTTTAATAGCTATGATAATACTTGTAAGATTTAAAACGAAAAACGTGGAGCTCATGCAATAGAAAATAGTAAGGAGTGTAGGGAGTAGCTGTCGTTGCGCTTTACGTTTTTTGTTTTAAATTTTACAAGTATTGTCGTAACTATTAAAAATTCACAAACACAAATTTTTAGAACAATCTGTGTGGGATTATAAATCTGTATTATGGGGCTAGGAGAAATTATTTTATATTTACTTTTTAGTTCGCTTTAAAAACGTGGTAAATTCAGTTTTTTTATTTATTTAAATAATTATTTTATTTTGTATTTAGTAAAATGCATATACCGTTATTGTTATCTTATAACCGTCAAGTTTCTACTTGATGCAGTAATAACCGAACATTCAAAAATTTTCTTTCGTGTACTTGTAATAGCCGAAACAAATCTTGATTTGTATTCAAATAAGTTTTAGCGAACAATAAATGAACAGAATTTTGCGATGAATATAAACAAATAGACAATTTATGAAAATCAAAGTTATTTTTTACAAAAAAATACCAATTTCATTTCGAAAGTTATTTCACACCCAGTTTATCGTAAACGAAAATATAAATATATCCTTCAATATCCTAAATCTGCGATTGTAGCGCCATAAGTTAATACGACTGTGGACCGGTCTGTTTCATCCGTCATATAAAAAAAATGATCCCAAGCAGATCTTTCAAAACGGAACAGGAGAGAAATATCGCCTCTCATATATAGGATTAGGTTTTATCTTTGCCCCAAAGATCTTAACACAACCGGACAAAGATTACTCAAATATTGTGGTTGCTCCGAAAACTGGGGCGAAAAAAATGTGGGAATGTAAAGGTGTAGTTTGGCATGGAAAGGAATAAGATGGGAAAAGGAAACTTTGATTATGATGGTCGATCGTTTTTTTATGCTTGCACCCGATATAAATGCTTAAGTGATTCGGATATGACCGGGTGAGGTTTTATTACGTGGTAGATATAATGATGATGATGATTATATTGCTACATGATCATTAAAAGAAATGGGAACAGCTTTTTATTTTTATAACATTATTTAACAAGAATTATAATATTATACACTCTAAAAAATATTATTTAATTTTACCTAAAAACCATGAGACACTATGATGCTCAATATTTCTAGGTATAATTACACAAATGCTGTAATTTTACATAATTGTTTAAAAATACATAATATCATAAATATCACAAACATTATGTAATATATTATCAACGGAATGGAAAAGTACATACTGGGTGTCTCATTTTAATCCGCCACTTACAAATAACTTTAAAATCGTGCATCGGACAAAAAATGTACCGGATTGTCGTTGATGGATGGCGCTGCAAACAACATTTTTTTTTTCAGTTTATTAGTTTTTAATTTGAAAAAAAAGGTGTAACTAAGTACGATATTCAAGTTCTTTTTAGTTCTTTGGGTTGGAGGGGGTGGGGGCAAAATCATTGAATCAGATATCCTCCTCAAAACCATTAACTTTAAGTTAATGGTTTCCAGGGGGATAACGTTAAGTTAATGGTTTCGAGGAGATATCTGATTCAGTGATCTTTGGCCCCCCTCGTCCCAAAAAACTGAAAAGAACTTGAATATCGTACTTAGTTACACCTTTGTTTTCAAATTTAAAACTGATAAACAGAGAAAAAAATGCTGTTTGCAGCGCCATCTATCAACAATAAAAAAAAAAGTCTAAAATAAAATTTACATACTTTTTAATGGTCTATCCGTATCTGCAATAAAAAATAGGGGGTTCTATTTAAGATTTAAAAGTTGCCTCCCGTTCGCGCCACTCAGATGGTCCAGGGGGGGCAAGGGTCCCTGCATCAGATGTCCCCCTCGAAACCATTTACTTTTTATCCGGTACATTTTTTTGTCCGATGCACGATTTTAAAGTTATTGCAAGTGGCGGATTAAAATGGGACACCCAGTATGTATGTATATAATATTACAGTTTTTTAGTTAAAGTTTCTTTTAGTAAGTTTACAGAACATCAGTAAATTTGCTGCCAGGAATTTATCATAAAAGGCTAAAATTTGTTTAGTTCTGTAATATTATTGTTCCGTATAATTACATACCTTTCTAAATTTAAGTACATAAAGTATATATATTTTGAATTGAATGAATTAAACTTAAAATATTTCATTAGTATTATTACGCAAAATATGTACTAAGTCTCATTATTTTCATGAATTATTACAGATATTAATATATAAACTGCAATTTTATATAATTTAAGAAGTTATACCAACAATACATAATTTTACATTAAGTATGTGATGCAATTTGTAGAAAGTAAACAATTTTACATACTTATTAGGTCAGCTTTACTTTTTTTATGTGATTATTATGAATTATGTAAAAATTATAGAATTTTGAAATATAAAATTTATACTTCAAAATATACAGAATATTAATAGTAAAATAAAATTACAAATTTTTATAGTAAAATTTTATTACTATTTTGGAATTTTTTTTACAGCGTATTTGCAAAAATATATCTTACAAGCTAAAGCTATATGCAATCCGTGAGTTTAATAAGCAACATGCACAAACGTACAAAGTTATAAAATCATGACATAAATACTTTTTTTTTATTTAGAATCAAACAAATTCACATGCTAATGTTACCAATACAAAACTAAGTCATATTACAAGCAATATTTTTTTAACTTTATTGTAAAATATATTTTATGTATAAAATTAATATTAATTTTTACACAAAGAATAGTGTTAAATCAAGCAGAGGTTTTACTATATACATTCAAAAATTTGTAAAAGTAATTATTTTAAAATAAACGTATTTATAATAGAGTTCTTTTATTTTAATTTGGAAAATTTTTTTATGAATAAATTCGTATTTAATAAGTTAGTAATTTTGCAAACTTTACTTGCAAAATCTTTTGGCAAACTTATGCCTCTTTAAGTAATTGCTGTTTCTTTACTCCGCTCGCAACATTAATAGAAACTTAATCTTGGAAAAACTCAAAACGTCAAACATTGAAAAGTGTTGAAGTGTGCGTACTTCTTTTTTTCTTTCTTATTTTGTTCCGTCATCATTGCCATCAATGTCAGTTAACTTGGCAACATTGCTTTCAATTGGGGGGAAAAGAAGTGGAGACATGGGGGCTGTTAAAGAGAATTAAAAATAAATTGATTTCGTTCCAAACTGTGCAGTTAAGTGAGACGGACAAAACGACCCAAAAGAGTTGTAATTTTTTTACGTGCTTCACGAACACCAAAAATTTACCAAGTTTTTTTCTGTGCTACAATGCGTTTTTCATTTCATAATGTTATATGAACTCAGGTTTGATTCTTCTTAATTGAAGAGTTTTAATTATTTTAAAATTTAACATGGTTCCCGTTTGTAGTATCGATTTTTTAGGTGTTTTTCAACATAGTTTTTGGGAACTTTTACAAAAAATACGGTAAACAACAATTATACCGTCGGAAAGTTTATTTATTGAAGTTTTGAATAGTTTTTTTTTCAAAAAAGTCAAATTTTTACTTAAAAAAATGGCGTCAGAATGATCAGGTCAAAATTTAGATTTGCCAAATGGTCGCGTTCTACATTTTTGAAACAAAAACAAATTAAATGTTTTTTTTTTTAACACTGACAATGGCGCGAGTCGAAACTTAAGTCTGTTAACGAATTAAAGTTTAGTGAAATTTAACAAAAATGTGTATTATTGAAAACCTTTTATCTAAATTAAATGTTAGTACTTTTAACATAAGTAACTTTCGTTGGAACTTACAAAATGTGTTATTTTTACCCCTAAACAAAAAAAAAATAAATAAATGTAAATCTTTGTCATAGAGCTATATTACTCTGTGACTAATTCTGACTAACTGGTATGTATTCAGTCTTAGAATTAATAACGGCAATTAAATCGTGCATTATTTAACATAATATTATGCAAAAATAAAATTTTGCCAAACTTAAAGTTGAGTGTGAAATCTGTTTCCGATATAAATTATACAAGCATTAATCATAATCCTCGGTTTTGGCTATAATGTTTTACAAACAACTGTTTAGTTTTGCCAATGTGTAAGACGGAGACGAACAGATATATCAAGAAAGAAATTATAACCAAACTTGGCCCTGTTATATTCGTTTTAAGCATAGAAGTTTTTCGGTATTTTTTTTTTGATAGCAACACTTTTCGTAAATATCCTTAAGTATTTTTTCAAATGTATGCTTAACGAATAAGAATAAACTTGTTAGGCAGATAAACTTTTTTTACGATAATACGTTGTTTGTTCTTAAAATTGTGTTGTTTTTTTTAAACGTGTAACGGTGCACAAAATTATTTTATTTAAATATTCTATTAAAATGATAATTCATATTTTTTTTGTGTTTATTTGCAACGTGTGGCACAAACTCGTATCCTAACAAAATTTAGATAATCGCTTATTTTATTAGTTAAAAGTTTAATACTAACATAGTAAAAAATCTTTCAGAACTCATTATATTAAAATAAAATTGTTTTAGATTACAGAACTTTAACCTAAGGCACTTTTATTTTAACTTAATACTTTTTTTTGTTAAATTTTAACACCGAAAACATATAATTAAATAATTTTTTTGCTATGATATTATTTTAATTTTAAATTTTGTTTATTTAAATTTATGTAGTGGTTTATTTTTTCACCAGCAATGTGTTTCATGCTTTTGGTTTTTTAAAATTTATTAACACGGAACGCAGTCAAATAAACTAACAAAAGAATAATTATTAAAAATTAACACCGACCAATATAGTGGTAGATGTTGTCGATGTGGTTAAAATATTTTTCATTATGTACATATATGCGTATATTTTTGATTTGATTTCATTAGGTAATTTGAAAAAATATGTGTTATTTATATTACTAATAATAATTCATATTTAATGAACCAAAACATCAAATTTTCATAAAAATAACAAAATTGTAACCTAAAGCCTTTTAATTTAAATATATAATGATTTAAGGGTTGGGGACACCTGTCTGAAGGCTTTGAAAGTAGGCAAAGTATGGGAATTTTTTTCATATAGAAATAATAAGTATATGTTACTACGGTATAGTTGAACTACGTTTTCAAATTTTTATGTCAAAAAATATTTTTGTTATGCGTGGATTTGTCAGCCTCTGTCAAAAAACCCTGTCCATTTTTCCTATTCTTCGGGAAGTTCTGAAACATAACAAACATGTTTTCTTAGAATATCTTAAAACTAAAATAAAAAAACTAAATTCTAAAAATTACGAAAATGACGGCTGTTTGAAAAAAGTGTCGTTTTTTTAGTGTAAAAATCAATTTTTGAGATGAATAAAAAAGAGATAAAAAATCCCATGTATCATTTTAGAAAATTTAATTTGAAATTAGTTTTTTACTACCCGATATGTATGTTATACCTGCTCTAAAACAACTCTGTATTAGTCTCTGTAACTCCGTCAAAAAATTAGAATTTCCCAAAATCTCTTTGACACGTTTTCTACAAAATATAAGCTTCCAGAAAATACAAAAATAAATAACTTAATTTTTTGAAAGTGTCAAGATGGTGTTCCTCCTTACTATAATAATTATTTTATGATTGTTTAGTATATTTACAATTTTGTTTTCTTTTTTAGGTGAGTGTCATTTACATGTCCTTATCATGTTTCACATTTGCTGAATTTTTTGTAAGTACAAAAATTGTATTTTTTTTATTTTTAAAATTTTGAAATTATTAACCAATATTTTGACTGCAATATCTGATATTACAAACTTATATTTAGAGGAATATTTTAGTTTGTTTTGTTTTTGAATGTAAATCAAAAATTGCCTTAAAATCGGTATTATCATTTTGGACGACTAATTTCAATGACTCTTTCTTAAGTTCACATCTAAATTATCAAATTATCATTGATTTATTAAAGTTTAAAATATTTAAAATAAATAAAAACAGTTTTCAAAGATCTTACTCTAAGAAAGGCAATAGAAATTTATAATGAAAAAGATAACATCAATCAGTGTAAAGAGACACTGATTTAAATAAAATTTGACTTGCATTAATTAAAAATTTATAAACTTTTATGATCTAGTTAATTGTATTTTGTTACCTAGTAATTTGTTTCTATGTTCTGTTTATTTACTATAAATGTTATTTGTATCTTTTTTCTGATGAATATCGACATTTTGACGAACTCAACGTCCGTCTTCATCAGGAATGAGGATACAAATGACATTTATAGCAAATAACAGAAAATAGAAACAAGTTACTAGGTAACAAATAAGTTTAGTTCGTCGAAAAGTCGTTAATTAATAAATATTAATACAGAACTATAAGTTCAAACCGTTTCATTTTACCATAATGAGTTCTGAATTATTTTTTTACTTTATATTATAACAGAATTCAAACGAAAAAGGTCATTAGCAGGTCTGAATTCTATCATAAGTAAGATCTTTCAAAGATATTTTTATCGATGTTAATTCAACTTTAGTTTAGATTTTTTTACTATAGGAAAACTAAAGTAAATAGCTAACCGTTTGTTTTTTTTTCAATTACAAAGAAAAAATCTGAAAGTATATTAACAAAGAACTGAAAGATTGGAAAAGAGAAATCACTTGTCAAATCTATTCATTTTTGATAGTTCCCGATAAGAAAAAAAAGGAATATTAATCCTGGTAGAATGGCCGGTAATTTTTTACGCTTTTTGTTTAAATGTCGACTTTTCTTTATATACATTATTGCCTGCTATTAAATGTAAAGCCACTCAACTTTTGTTAATTATAATTATGCTTTTAAAGTTCTCATTTTATTCTGCCTTTTTTTATTTGTTTGTCTTTGTATTCGTTTTCAAATAATAGGAGATAGATTAAGATTGAATAAATTTTTCATTTTTTTGTTAATTTAAAAAAAAAGTAATTGCTTTTTTGCTTTTTCGAATGAATAATAATTTTAATTTTTTTTTATAATAATTACGTTTTTTTCTGAACTATTTTTCTTATTGGAATAAAGATGCTTTAGGATTTAGTTCTGTACATATTTTAATAAAAAATCGACGTTTCAACGTACTCTACGTACACCATCATTTAATATGTTTATATACATTTAATAATGTCATTATTATATTTATTTAATTCTACTCCATTAAATAATATATTTATTACTACTTTTTTCTATGGACTATAGTCTTCACATTGATTATGTGAAGGCATTGTTTCAAATAAAATTTAGCTTCTTTTAATTAAAAATTTATAAATTTTCAATCTAGTTACTTACTTTGGTACCTTGTAATTTGTATTTATGTTTACTTACTGTAAATGTAATTTATATCGTCGATTATATTAATAAATATTAATACAGAACTACACCAAACTAAAGCTGTTTTATTTTAATATACGAAAATATTTTATTTGGAAAATTTGCATGGAAAATATAAGAAAAACAAAGAAAGAAAAATAGTTTTGTAGTAGTACTATAGTAAGAGTTGTTTACGTATTTGAAACTTGAAGCGGTCCAATTAAGGTCCAGTGTTTGTTTGCTTGCCGAACAGACCCTTTCGCATAGTTAAACAGATTAGTGACGACCTTAGTGCCACTTACGACCTTCAAGTGGCTCCTCTTGAACTTTCAAAATCCGACTTCGAATTCCAATCGACTCGTATATATACCTTATAACTGTACGATAAAAACTTGTACACCCTCACAAGCACACATATTTATGTGAAGCGCTCTTTGAGAAATATATATTTTTCATTATTTTATTTTACCGACTGGGTCATTTTTATTAGTTTTTGTTGTGATATATAATTTAGAAATCATATTTTTTTAAATATATTATTTTAGATGTAATATCTGAATATCTTTATGTATTAAAGCAGGGGTCGGCAACCTTTTCTGGACGGCGGGCCATTTTCAAAACAATTATTTTTTAACGGGCCGCACAGTCAAATGTAATGTAATATGTAACCATTCTAATATACCAGACCCGGCACTAGTGACCATAGATGCTGATGTGACGCAAAAACATAAAGTAAAAAAAATTTAATATAAATATTACTATTATTTAAAAAAATAAAATGAAAATTAGTGATTAACAATTTTATTCAGTAAATACACACATAGGAGAATAAAGAGATGACAATTTTTGTAAAAGAAAATTATTTATTTTATTCTATTAAAAATAACATTATAATTTAATGAGATTTTTGTTCTTGAATGTGTTTCGATAATTTATTTATGACGGGTTGGATTTGGGAAACTGAAATCCTCAAAACGTTTTGCAAATTTTCATCCGTCAATCTCGTTCTGTATTTCGATTTTATAAAATTCATTTTTGAAAAAATTTTTTCGCATAAATAAGTGCTCGAAAAAATGCAAATCGTTGACTTTGCAAAATTTCTTAAATTAGGAAATTTACTTTCTGAAAGATTTGAATAAAAAGAAATTAAATTATTTTCATCAAAATTATTTTTATATATATTGTTCGATTGTAAATCAATTAACTCTAGTTGTAAATGTTCTGTCGCTTTTAAAATATCAAATTTAAAAGGATTTTCAAATAGTAATATATCATTTTCTTTTGCAAAAAAAATCTTGAAAGCGATCTTGAAAATTTTTATCCAATAATTTTAATGAATCAATAAAAATATCACTTGAAATACACTGATTGTCACTGTTTGTTAAAAACGTTTGCAAAGTAGAAAAATGACAATAATTATTTTTTTCAAGCTGAGAAATAAATAATTTTATTTTTAGTTGAAAACCTTTAATTTCTGTGAATAACTCATTGAATAGTTTTCCTTTGCTTGCAATGTTATATTTAATTTATTTAGATAAGTTGTAATATCGACAAGAAAAGTTAACTCGCTTAACCATTTATGATTCGATAATTCTGGTATATTTTTTTCTTTTTTTGTCAAAAATATTTCAATCTCGTTTCTTAACTTAAAAAATCACGAGTAGTACGTAAACGAGGTGACGCGACAGGCATGGCGACATGGACTTGTGGCGATAGGCAGGCGAGTATGAATGTATAGTGCGTTACAAGAAAATTTTTTTTTTTTAATTTTTATTTTAGCTAGAATATAAAAGTTATATTGCTTAGCGGGCCGCATAAAAACTTGCAAAGGGCCGCATGCGGCCCGCGGGCCGCGCGTTGCCGACCCCTGTATTAAAGTATCTTAGTTTTGCTACTAAAACATATATACCGAACTGGATAAAATACTTTTAAAAAGTATTTAAATGCTAATATAAATACTAATTGAAAATAATTTAAATACTTTTTGATAATTGGATTTATCATGACTGGATCACAATCGTTAAGGAGAAAAATTTTGTGGGTTAAAAATCAGTCTACGAATTGTAAGTTAAACATTTACTTTGATATTAAATAAATAAGTCAATATCAAACTTTTCGTTAAATATAACAATTTATTAAAAGGATTGTAACGTGTAAAATTTTGTAAAAGCTATCAAATATTGCCACGTTTTTCTTCCTAAAAATTTGCTTTATGTATTTTTTGGTTTTAACATGAAATCAAATTAAAACGAAAATTTTAAACTTATCAAAAAGTATTTTATTTTTGACAATATTGATAAAATCCATAATGTATTTTGGCAGATGTCTACTCTATCAAATAAATGCATTACTCTTTTAAGAGATTTGTCAATTTTACTTGCAATTTTACTTGAAATATGTCATGATCCTTCATCTTCAAAAGTAAATATTAAAAATACATTTTACATTTAATATTATTAAAAATGATTTCAATAAAAATTAACGTCACCTTCTATTTTGATAAAACTTGGTCAAAAAATTCTTCTAACAATAACAATAACGGAAAAAATAATAATAATTGGCGGTCACTTATTATTATTTCTCCCGTTATTGTTATTGTTAGAGGAATTCTTTATATACACACACACACAAATACACACGTTTTATACATATATACGATTTTACGATATACGAAGAGGTTTTTAAGGTCAACCGATTTTGACAGCCAATTATTATTATTTATTCCGTTATTGTTATTGTTATTGTTAGAGGAATTTTTGACCAAGTTTCATCGAAATCGGAGGTGAAGTAATTCATCGACAACTTGACCAAAATTGATTAATAAGTTATTAATTATTAGTTATTTAAACATATATTGCAAAAACAAATATTAATCTAATTGCTACAATAAATATGTCAAGTTGTAATATATGCTATGTCATGTTTTTTTTTCTTATTCCATTTCGGACCTACGGAAATAAATTTGCAAGTAGGTGGGGTTAGAAATTTTCACGTACCGAATTCGACTTTTTGCATACTAGGTTGTCGTTTCCGGTCGAAATCGTGCCATTTGTCATAAGTCGACCACTTCCGGTACCCGTAAATTGCTTTCGTTCGAAAGATAGCGCTATGCATCGCACTTCCTTTCTCTAGTATTAAATCTATCGATGTTCTGTAAAATAAATTCGTCAACATATTTGTATTGCATTGTAATTTGACAAGTTTCTGAGATTTGATAATATATTTGGTTTCTATACTATTGAAAATAACGGATTGTTAAAATTAAAATTTTGAAATTCTACTAATACTCTGCTATGTGTAATATTTCTTAGAAAATCTTTTTACTTTTAACAGAATTGTTACAGAATATACCCAATTATATTTCCGGAGATTTTATAGTATGTTCGAGTGTATTTTGTATCACTTTTATTGAAAATACCAGTTTGTTATAATAAGAATTCTAAGATTCTGCACGAAAAATAGTTTGCTATGTGCAACAATTTTTTTTACAGAATTATAGAATATTTATTTTAACAGAATTAATACGGAATATACCCAATTATAAATCCGGAGATTTTATAGTAGGCTTGAGTGTATTCTGTATCACTTTTGTTTCGAAGATTCTGCAAATAATTTTCTATGTTTATTATTTCTTATAGAATCTCAAAATTTTTTAATTTGGCGGGCTGTTACTTTTAACAAAATTAATATAGAATATTTCCAATTATATTTTGGGATATTTTATAATATATTTGGGTGTATTCTATATTTTTTCAGTCAAAAATAACGAACTGCTAAATTAAGATTTTTGAAATTATGCAAATGCTTTGCTGTGTACATATTCTCTTACAGAACTTTAGAAATTTTGTTGTAACAAGCCATAACTTTCAGCAAATTTGATATAGAATACACATAATTATAATTTTACATATCTGTTAAATTTTTTTTAAGTATATATATATATATAAAATATTATCTAGCATTATAAGTAATAGATAAATTTTGACGTGACAGTTGATAGCTATGTGTTACTGATTATGTCAAAACAATTTTGACATTTAGGTTAAAATATCGGATTTGCTTATATTATACGGGTTAAACTTTATACATAGATTATGTATGGCAACATATTTGTATTAGTCCAGATAAGACATACATATATAAAATCTATTTGTATCATGTTTGGAAATGTCTGGTTTCACTTGTAACGAGGGCTGAGAAGTTGGCGTCCAGATGTTGAAGAATTTTGCGACTCCGACTTTTTTACCGTTAAAGCAAAAAATTAACCAATATGAAACCACCTGAAAACAAAAAAATATTTTTTCTCTTATGAGCACATTACTGGAAAAGACATTCATTCATTCATTCAAATATACTAAAATTCAAACAAACGAACCAAAAAAGAAGACAATATACTATTAAATATTTTTAGTACAATATGATGAATTACATTGTATCTTTTTGATAAATAAATTCATTACATTGCATTTGCAACATTTAAAATAATTAGTAACATTATTTTTGTGAATGTTTTTTATTAGTTTACTATGTAATATTATAATCAACGAATCCAGTTTCTTTAATATGATAAAACATAAAAATCATTATCGAACTAGAAGTTTGGAATCAAAGTCAACTGACTTTTTTGTCAATTACACATTCCTGCTTGTAACTATAATATAAAACATTAACCAAAACTTTCATTTTGAGTAAATTAAAAAAATGGAGTTAGGCTAGTTCTGCATTAAGGTGACGTTATGAAGAGGTAAATGCAAAGTAAATTATTTGAATAACAACATTTGTAGGGAGTTAATACAACAGGGGAGTTCAGAATGAAATGTGATAGGTTGTTACGTATGTCGTGTTATAATCTAGACAACGTGTTGTTCGCAAAGAACATAATACGCAATAAACACGTATTTTCTGCAATGTCAAGAGACCTTCCACACCAAACAGAAGCAAAATCTGTCATTAAATTATTTATAAACAAGATTAGAAGTATATGGGTAAACCCATATAGAGACTACTTTGACATTTCTCGGAAAGTTGGCAACACTGTATTTTAATAATATTATAATTTATGTGGGCACTAGGAAAAACTGTTCTGAAAATTTGATCAAAATCGAATAAATGATGTAGCTACAATAAATTTTAGTAATTTTTTTCTCGAAAAGTTGGCAACACTGTATTTTGTTAAAATTACATAAATTATATGAATACTAGGAGAATCTTTTGTGAAAATTTGAGTAAAATCGGTTAAATAACATAGCCATAATAAATTTTTTAAAACTTTAGTAATTTTTTTCTCGGAAAGTTGGCAACACTGGATATTAATAAAATTATATAATTAATGAGAGCACTAGGGAAATGTTTTCTGAAAATTTGAACAAAATCGGATAAATAACGTAGCCAATATGAATTTTTAAAAACTTTAGTAATTTTTTTCTCGGAAAGTTGGCATAACTGGAAAAAAATAAAACCACATGACCATCTTGGGTACTAGACAAATTTATCCTGAAAATTTCATTAAAATCGGTTGAACCGTGTAGGAGGAGTTGCGGCCACAAAATTTTGACTTACGACCGAGCGAGCTGACGACGCACACACATACACCCACATAAACTAAGTTCAGATTCGTCATCTAGAGGCTATAGGAAGGATTTCTATACAATTTTTTTTTTTTTTGAAAATGTTACAGACACCGTACCAAACGCTATACTACTTTTCCTTGCAGTCAAAGTAGTAACAAGTTGATATAGTGGCACCTTAAATATTAAACATTTCTTCTATAGTCCACACTCTAAAAAAAAAAAAATTCTACAAACCATGAGACACTATGAAGCCCAGTTATTTACTCAACTTCTGCACATTTAATATATAAGTATATAATAACAAACATTATGTAATATGATATTACCAATGGGATGAAAAAGTACGTATGTATGTAATATTACAGTTTTTTTTAGTAAAATCTGTTATTGTAAATTTACAGATCTTCAGTAAATTTTGTCAGGAATTATTTGTAAGATGTATTTTGAAATGAACAAATTACACTTAAAATATTTTTTTAATATTATTCCCAAAGCTATGTACTAAGTCTCATTATTTAGATGAATTATCACAGATATTAACATGCAAGCTGTAATTTTACATACTTTAAGAAATTATACCAATAATATCTAATTTTACATTAAGTATGTGATGCAACTTGCAGAAAGTTAGCATACTTTTACATACTTATTAGGTCATTTATACTGTTATCTTTTTCTTTTTACTACTTTGACTGCAAGGAAAAGTAGTAAAGCGTTTGGTACGGTGTCTGTAACATTTTCAAAAAAAAAAAAAAATTGTATAGAAATCCTTCATATAGCCTGTAGATGACGAATCTGAACTTAGTTTATGTGGGTGTATGTGTGTGCGTCGTCAGCTCGCTCGCTCACTCGCTCGCTCACTCGCTCGCTCGCTCGGTCGTAAGTCAAAATTTTGTGGCCGCAACTCCTCCTAGACGGTTCAACCGATTTTAATGAAATTTTCAGGATAAATTTGTCTAGTACCCAAGATGGTCATGTGGTTTTGTTTTTTTCCAGTGATGCCAACTTTCCGAGAAAAAAATTACTAAAGTTTTTAAAAATTCATATTGGCTACGTTATTTATCAGATTTTGATCAAATTTTCAGAAAAGATTTCCCTAATGCTCCCATTAATTACATAATTTTATAAATTTTCAGTGTTGCCAACTTTCCGAGAAAAAAATTACTAAAGTTTTAAAATTTTTATTATGGCCATCTTATTCAACCGATTTTACTCAAATTTTCACAAAAGATTCTCCTAGTATTCATATAATTTATGTAATTTTAACAAAATACAGTGTTGCCAACTTTCCGAAAAAAAAATTAGTACAATTAAAAAAAATTTATTTTGACCATTTTATTTAACCGATTTTAATCAAATATTTATAAAAGTTTTTTCTAGTGCCTAAATAAATTATAATATTATTAAAATACAGTGTTGCCAACTTTCTGAGAAATGTCAAAGTAGTCTATATATGGGTTTTGCCATATACTTCTAATCTTGTTTAAATAAAATTTGGCATCCATTAATTAAAAATTTATAAAATTTGTTTGATCAAATTACTTATTTGTTACCTAGTAACTTGTTTCTATGTTCTGTTACTTACTACAAATGTCACTTGTATCAGTTTTCCTGATAAAAACGGACGTTGAGTTCGTCGAAATGTTGATTATTAATAAATATTAATTAGGCAGTCCAGAACACGTGATCATATGTCATATAATATGGTTGCCTGATGAACATATTCAAATATTGACATATAGGACATATAGTATAACACAAATTTTTTGCGAATTATTTCAAATATATTACTTGGTTATTAGTTTAATTTATGAAAAATAGTAAAATAGTAAAAAAAAAATAGTAAAATAGTAGTAATAAAAAATTAAATAATATGTAGAAATTTATATGCATAAAATAAAAATTAAACTTATTTTCTGGAAAATATATTCATATTTTTTAATAAAACTGTACAATATGCACGAAATCAAGTAAAATGCATACAACTGTCATATAAACATATACCAATGTTGTCATCAGGCAACTATATTGAATTATGGTGTGACGTCATTCTGGACTGCCTAATACAGAACTTAAACCTAACCTCATATAATGAGTCCTGAAAATTTTTTTATTATGGTAATACAATTTTTATTTACCTGTTTTATAAAAATAAAGCAAATGATTATTGTTAACAAGCAAAAAAACTCTAATTAAAAAAGTTTTTCCTAAAATCAAAATGTGTAAAATTATAATTAATTATTATTCAATTGCTTGCTTTCAAAATATTAATATACCAATTAAAAAAAAAGGAATTAAAAAGTTTTCTCTATTAATTTCATACAAAAGTTTTATTTGACTTTTTCTGTATTTAATATCAACTTTCAATAAAAAAAATACATCTCGTACAACCAACCAAAACTTTCTATTATTTTTTAAAAAGTTTTATATTCAAGAAGTAAATTGTTTAGTTTATTCAGCGAAAACTTTTGCTTTTCTCAAAAGAAACTAAGATTGTAAAAGTAGCTTCTTTAAGGTGGAAGAAAAGCTCTTTAGAATAAAACAGAGGAACATGATTTTATTTTAGTAAAAAGGATACAACAATTCAAAAGGAATTAATTAAGAATTTGAAACGTAAATAAAATAAGGATTTTGACAGGAAAACATTTTCTCGATTCTTATTACTTTTCTTGTGAATTAAAAATGCGAAACACGTTTGTAATTTTAATTCTACCGAACATAATTACATCTAATCATTAGGTTACAAAAATATTAGGAAACATTTTTTCGAAGCCAACCTGTAAAAAGTTTGACTTGACTTTATTCTTATTTATTAATACTTTTGCTAGAAACCTAAATGCTGTATACACAATGCTGTTTTGGTGCCTACGTTGATGTATGGCAGTGCATGTTTGGTTTGGCATAAAAGAAAACTGACTGCTGCGGAAATGAGATTTTTACGTGGAGTATGTGGTATAACTAGGAGAAATCGGGTACGAAATAGATTAGTGTATGATGAATGTGAAAAATGTATTGAGCGAATGTGTAATGAATGTTTGTTTTGAGTAGTTTGAATGGTATGATTGAGAGTGTTTTGCATGAGCGAAAGTTGTCAAATAGTAAGAATAGCAGATCATGTATGAGAGGAATTATGAATGTAGATGAATCTGAAGTTGCTTGTCTGAATAGGGATGTTTGGAAGAAACTAATTTCGAGAAAGTGGAAAAAGTTTGTGCCACACCATTTTGAATACATGATGTGATTGTATATGTATGTATAAATATTGCATATTTATAATTTAAAAATGTTTACTAGTTTCAAAATTCTTTAAAACATATTTATTTGATATTCTATTTAATTGATGATTGTCGGCGTCCTTTCTAATGAGCGCCCTTAAATATTGTGCAGTCAAAGCGAGCAATAAAAATTTAAATAAATTTATCAAGTTTTCTCTTTTTCCAGAATCAACATAATCGTAGGTAACTTGATTTATTTGAGGTCAAAGTATATCTCACGTTTATTCGTAAATTTACTATACCATAGGGAAATAAAAAAGTGACGATCGGTTGGGGTGGGGGGGACTACTATGGCCATGGAAGTTTGAAAAAAACATTCTGATGAAATTGTCGTGCTTTTCAAACCTGGGATTATGCTATTTGATTTCGGGAAATTGATTTCTTTTTATCCCAGGTTCCTTAAAAAACAACTTTATCCCGTTTGCGTATATTGTAAAGCAGTGGTTTCCAAATTTTCTTGTAACGGAACAGTTTACAAATCGTAAAATTTTAACAAAATATTTATAGAATGATTATAGATATAAATAATAAATAAAAAAAAAAACATTAAGAAAAAAAAATCACAAATATTTATTCTCAAATGTTTGAATTGATTGCAGCATTTACAATCGTGCGGAACTTTTATTAATTTTCAAAATTTATCACAGAACATTTGGTTTAGGTAACACTGCTCTAAAGCATATCGTACCAATTAAAATTAACGTTAATCCAATTATTGTAAAATTACAATTTTTCAAGCTCGTTCAACATTTGTATTTTCCTTTTTTTTGCGTTAGATGATACGAAAATTGAAATTGATTTATGCATATTTTGTCAGCGCTCATTTTAATTACAAGTAATATTTATTATTCGGTAATCATTTATTCTGTTTTTGATTAGCGAACATTTAGTGAAAACCAAAAATGTTTCCTTACAACTCATTGATTATTTTGCAAACGAGTAATGTATTGCTAATAAGTTAGTAAATAAAGTCAATATGTTTTTTCTACAATTATTAAAAAACTGTATTTTATTTCACTATTTTTTTAGCATTTATGTTAAAAATGCAAAAAGATAGAAAGCATGTAAAATATTTTATTCTGGCGAAATATTGTATTATAAAAGTAGATTAATTGAAAAATAATTAAAATAAAATGACTTTAGGTTGTAGTTCTGTATTAATTTTTATTAATAATGGACGTTTCGACGTACTCTCCGTACATCTTCATCAGTAAAAATAATACAAATGATATATAGAGTAAATAAACAGAATATAGAAACAAGTTATGTAGTAACTTGTTTCTATGTTCTGTTTGCAATCACATAAGCAACCGTGTGTGTTTTATTGGTAATTCCTTCGCGGGCTAGCGTGCAAAGTTTACCGTTCGAGGTGTACTAGGTTACTGGTTCTATCGGGCACTCCCATCGAATGGGACCTTAATCAACTTTTAGAACAGATCCAGATACTTCTATGTTTTCTTTGAATATTATAATAGAGAAGTATTTTGAAAGAAAAAAAAACAATAGATGCTCAATAGTTTTAACTAACAACTTTAATTTGTGGAAGTCTTTGATACGACAATAATTTTTTTTACGTAAATGTTAATACAAAATATTGAATTACTTGAAACGCAAAACATTCTTGTGATGCTTCTCATAATTGACCATTTCCGGAAAGAAAAAAAAAGGAAGCATAGCAGTGGAAAGTGAATAATATCTTCAATAATTCCCACACAAAATCCTAACCTACAAATTCGTGTTCAGGGATGAGTACGAGTAAATTAGATGCAAATCTGACACATTATTATTCAAGGAATTTGATGCTATAGGGCCCCAACATTGTCCCATAATACTTTCTACAAATATGTGGCCAATAATTCAAATAATATATCCCTGTTTGTAGAGACGATTAAATTTATTAAATTATTAAAGTGGACCCCCACTATAGATTTATCTAATGTTTTCTGTTTGTAACGACTTAATTTTTTGTTATCCAACCATATGAGGTTTTTATATGAAATAATGGCAAATACGCCTTGATTGTACTTGAGACTTTTTACTAGTAGATACATTATAAATAAATTAGCGAAATCACAAGAAAATAGCAATAAAATTTTACTATAAAAAATCTGTAATTTTATTTTACCATAAATATTCTATATTTCTACTTCAAAATTCTGTTCTTTTTACATAATTCATAATAATCACAGAAAATAAGTAAAGATGACCTAATAAATATGTATACTTATGTAGAATTACTTATTGTTAGTATAACTTCTTAAATTATATAAAATTTCAGCTTGCACATTAATATGTGTAATAATTCATCAAAATAATGAAACTTAGAACATATTTCAAGTGTAATTTGTTTATTTCAAAATACATTGTTTATGTAAATTTAGAAATGTATGTAATTATACCAACACAATAATATTACAGAACTGAATTTTTTTTATCTATTTATGGAAAATTATTGAAGTTCTATAAATTTACTAAAAGAGACTTTACTAAAAAAAACTGTAATATTACATACATATATGTACTTTTCCATTCCGTTGGTAATATCATATTACATAATGTTTGTAATAGTTCTAATATTATGTATTTTTAAACAAATATGAATAAAATTACAGCAGTTGAGTAATTCTAATTAGAAATACTGTGCAACTTAGTGTCTCATGATTTGAAATTAAAATTACATAATTTTTTTTTACGGTTGGTGATAAATTTTCTAGTTTTATTTTCTCAATCTTTCAAAAACTTATATAATATCGTTCGGTTCATTCGACAACTGATGCGATATTATTTGTCGGTGACAAATTATAAAGTTTTTATTAGATTTGAATGGCGAGATGCATTAATGCCAACTGTTCTATAAGAAAAATACTAAAAATATTACTGTTTTTTTTTTATTATACTTTTATACTAGTATTGATATTCTCATCTCTATAGCATTCAGATAAATTTACTGTAAAGGATAAAAGAAAAGTTTCCAAGTTTTTTTTTTTACAATAACTAAGTAAGTAATAAGTTATTTGTTAAAAAAAATTTAATAATGGTGTCAGAAATAGATAAATATTTATAAAAAATATTCTGTTTTATTTATAACATAGTAAAAAATTCTTTAGAAATCATTATTTTCGAATTAAACGGCTTTAGGTTCAAATTCTGCAATAATTTAATAATCAACATTTCAGCGAATTGAACGTGCGTCTTTATCAGGAAAAAAGCAAGAAATGATATTTATAGTAAATAAACAAAACATATAAATAAGTAACTAGGTAACAAAATAAGTAACTAGATCATAAAATTTATAAATTTTTAATTAAAGAAAGCCAAGTTTTATTTAAATCAGTTGTAGTCACACTGATTGATGTTATCTTTTTCTTTATAAATTTCTATTGCTTCTCTGCTGTGTTAATATTAACGTTGATTGATAAGAAAACCAACAGAAATTTATAAAGAAAAAGATAACATCAATCAGTGTGACTAGTAACTGATTTAAATAAAATTTAGCTTCCTCTCATTAAAAATTTACATATTTTTAATAACATAACATATATGCAAATAAATATAGTTATTGCTCATTTAATAAATAAAACGTGTCATATATTTTTAATTTTTTACGTACGTGAAACGTATATACATAAAGAATTATACTTTGTTATATTTTCTAATAAGAACTGAATACAATTGAATTTAGTTACGAGTACTATCAATAAATGTGTGGTTTCAATCAAAATATTACCATAAACTTGTTTGAATGTAACCAGGGTTATCGTGCTAGCTATAGTATAATTGAAGCATAAATTAACCTATATACATATGTATAACATACGTCAAATTGTAACGAACATTTATGGTACAAAATTGACAGCTCTAACGCATCTCATGAAATTTTGGTTACCAGCATACAAAGTATATACCAGTCATACGACATATTACAAATATGCATTTGAAATTTGCAACACACATTGTGCATGAGGCCATGACAGACAACGTATTTTTAATTCGGATATTCTAATACGAGAAACAATGACGAATACTTTGTGAGTTTTGAGTTAATGTCGTTTCAAGATCAGAAATAACTAGTAACCAGTAAATGTTTTCAAATATATAATAATGATATTGACTTTATTACCCAACAGTTATATGACAAATTAGTTAATATGTAATAATATTAATACATATGCAAATATATTTAAGCTATTAATTAGTGAATGTAAATGATCATGAAAAACATCAAAATTAGATAAACAATTCTTAAAATTTCTGCATATTGGTGAGTTATATAAAATATTTGTTCTAGAAGAATCACAATAAAATGTTCTAGTAGAACGAGATGAAAGTTTTGGAACCGAAAAATTAAGTTTTTTAAATGAGCTAAAACCATATTATGCAGTAATTTGTACAATAAAATTATACTAGTTTTAATTTGTCTCTGATCAAGAGATTTAAAGCCAAATCTACACTGTAAATGTTTTGGTCAAGTTGTCGATGAACTACTTCACCTCCGATTTCGATGAAACTTGGTCAAAATATTCCTTTAACAATAAAAATTACGGGAAAAATAATAATAAGTGGCGGTCAGGTTAGGTTAGATTAGGTACTAGGTAACGTTAGGTTTGGTTAGATAAAATAATTCAAAATCTAACCTACCCTAAGCCAACAGACCCTAAGCCAACAGTGACGCAGATGATAGGGTTTCGTAGCGTTTATAGTACAAATTATTTAAATTTATAGTGCAAATTATTCAAATTAAAGTTTAGGTTGTACAAAGTGTAAAGTAAGTATCTAATTTATAGTGAAAAGTATTCAAACTAACCAAGTGCATTCTATTTTAATTCAAGTGCATTTATATATATTTTCCTTTTATTTTATGTAATATTTCAATTCCATAATAGTTTTATCAAATTTACAGAATACATCTAGTAAATTTGCATTACAGAGGAAATTATATGATTTTTACTGTGAAAAACAATGTAAATTCACAAACTTTTTTTACAGTGTAATATAATATTATTTTACTTGAAAAATCTCAATTATAATAGTACATACATACATAATCATCAATATTTTTTTGTACTGATTCTAATCCATGTATAAAATAACTATAAACAGGAAACCAAATCAAAAATCCGTATTCCAATTTAGATCGTAGATAGCTGTAATAGAATATTTTTACAACGTCATTGAAATTTTCGGAATTTCTAATAATAAAACTTAATGAATTTGTGGCAAATTTAATTATATTATTTATATGAGTCGAAAATGTAAATTTTTTATTAAAAGTAATACCCAAATTAATAATATTTAACAAATATCTGAATGTATAAAGTGATTGGGCATTACTCCTACTAGTGAAAAATAGAGAAATCGCAATTTTGAACAATCTGTCGTATTCATCATTATTCCATTGAGGTTTTAATATGTTATTCAAGCGATGGATTAACAATAACAACATAAATAAAACTTAGGTGCGCTAATGTATGCTAATATATATATTATATTTATGGAATATGGAAACAATGAGATTTTAGTATATACAAGATTTGCTGTATATACTCATATGTGGGGTAAATACATAGAATACAATAACTCAAAAATCGATGCGTGGAAAATTTATATACTTTATTCAAAATTTCCTGTTTTGATAGCTAAATCATTCATCACTGCTTTTGTATAAGAGTTATTGTTCATAATATAAATTATCGATTTAATGTAAAATATGTAATTATATTACAAAAATATTTCTACAAAAGTAATATACAAGTAGCAGGAATATTGAATAATCTTTTTTTTTTGTTAAAATTACCAGTATTTTTTGAAAATTTTGATTAAATTTAATGCAAGATATGTTAAGAAGAAAAAAATCTTTAAAATACTACAGAACATAGATACAAGTTACTTGATCATAAAATTTATAAATTTTTAATTAAGAATATTTTATTTAACTTAGTGAAGGCACTGACTTAAGTAAAATTTGGCTTTCATTAATTAAAAATTTATAAATTTTATATTCTAGTACTTAATTTAGTTGTTATTCAGTAACTTGTTTCTATGTTCTGCTTTTTACCGTAAAATGACTTCTGTGGAAATGAGATTTTTTTACGTGGGGTATGTGGTGTAAATAGAAGAGATCGGGTACGAAATAGATTAGTGTATGATGAGTGTGAAATTGAAAAAAATGTTGTAGCAAAAGTTGGTGTTAGTCAGTTAAGATGGTTTGGACATTTTGAGCGAATGTCTAATGAATGTTTGGTTAAAAAAATTATTTGAATGATTTGGTTGGTATACGTTTGCGTAGACGTCCGATGAGTAGTTGGAATGGTATTATTGAGAGTGTTTTGCGTGAGCGAAAGTTTCCAAGTAGTAGGAATAAAAGAGCATGTATGAGAGGAATTATGAATGTGGATGAAGCGAAAGTTGCTTGTTTGGATAGAAATGTTTGGATGCGACTGATTTCGGGATGTTGAAAAGAGTTTGTGCCACACCTTTTTGGGTACATGGCGTGATTGTGTATATATGTATGTATATCATTTGTATGATTTATCCTGATGAAAACGGATGTTGAGTTTCGTCGATACATTTTTAATAAATTTATTAATACAGAACTTGATCCTAAAGCAGTTTTATTTTAATAGAAAGAATTTTTTTTCCTATATATTTATAAAAGAGAGTCAGTTCTTGTACTAAAAGTGGTATACATATACTTATAAACTAGGGAATGCAAGAGGTGAGAGTAAGTATTGGTTGATCGCTAGTGACACATATGTTTATTAGATAAAATAGCGAAAACACAAACTTTACTTTTAGTTTTAAACCAGAAAATGAACCGACTGAAATTCAAAAGTTTCTAGGAATTCATTTCCTATTTCTTTTTAGAAAAAAAAATCTCTCTACATATTATATTTTCTTTAGTATTTGTTAAAATCGACTTTAAAATCTTGTATCAGCCATTGTATCTAAAAGATTCATTAAACTTGTATCTTTACTATATTTAATTGATATATCTGGTCATGAACTTTAGCTTAAATCTTTAAATTTAAAGAACTTTAAGTAAATTTCAATTCTGGTCACAACTTTAGCTTAAATCTTCAGCTTAAAGTCCTTTAAATTTAAATGTATATGGGAGGTGCTTTAACAGTTAAATTTGAGGTTACTTTAAGTAGTTGTCAGAAAAGGTTGAAATTTATATTGGTGTGAAAAATATTTGCATAAAAATGAATATAGAAATGTTTGCAGTTTTCCTATATCTAGATGATTTTGAAAAGAAAGTAATTAAATAATATATATGTTTCGTTAAATGTAGGCTTAATAAAATAAAATTATTTTTATAGGAACAATACAAGAATAGAAAGAAAAATATTACGAGACAATTTAAATACATTCGAAATAACTAACAACAAATTTTTAATTGATTTTTGCTTAAAAAAATTAGTAGTAATTAACATTATTAATAAATTGAAGCCATATATATATATCCGCATCTGAACGATCCGATTCCATACCATTCCACCTAAAAGTGTTAATAGCAATTTACTATTATGCAAATGGACACGTTTTGACGTTTTGACAGTTTTCCACTTAAAGATAACATACTGCGCATGTGCACAGCATTGCCAACTTAGGAATAAGATTCTTTAAATTGCTAAGCTTAAAGATGCATGACCAGAATTGCTTTATTTAAATTTCTTTAAGTCGTTAAGTTAAAGTTTGCTTTAAGCTAAAGATCTTTAAATTTAAATGTGATGACCAGAATAGCGGCAATAATCTACTTAGAAAAGCAAAAAAAAAGCAGAGTACATTCCAAACTTGTAAGTTGTGTAACTGTATCACTAAGTTTACAACTCTCAGACTAGATTTAAAAACAGTGACCTAAATTTCGGTAATGGTTTTACAAGTTCTAAGAGTAGTATATGACATGAATATTTGTCTATGTATATGTGTTTGTAGTACTAGGGCGCTAAAATGCAAAGCCAACCTTGACTAAAAGGACAAATTGTCCGTTAGCATAAGCCTTATGTTACGCTTGCTTTACGGTTACGTTGAGTTACGTTAGGATGCTGTAACGTTTTATAGGGCTGAGGGGGACGAATAAATGTATATATGAGTTTACGCAGTTGAGAATTTCAAGCGGGAAATGAGTTAGTTTAGCCCCCGTCATGGGGTACTTATAATTAAGAAGATTTATGACGTTACCGTGTTTTGTTTATGACTTGTAATTATATGTTAAAGGTACTACTATTTATTTTAATTGCGACAACTGTAAACCACTAAAAACACTTATTTTTTATCGGAAATATTCTTATAAATTTCGAAGGGAATAATGATAACAATAAAAAATAGTTTATGTTTGTACGAGTACATAAATTAATTAATTAGAAGTGAGTATGATATAATTTTACCCAATATAACAACTCTTATTTAAATAATATTTTTAAAATATTTGATAATTTCTAACATAGTAAAAAAACTTTGTATTGAAATAAAAAAACTTTTAGGATTAACATAGTAAAACATTGTATTAATATTTAATCGATGTTTCGACGAATTGAACGTCTAATGAAGACGGATGTTGAGTTTGTCGAAACATCGATTATTAATAAATATTAAACTTAAACCTAAAGCAGTTTTTATTACAAGAAATATACAACTTTCTGGTTTGCTACTTTAATGTGAATTTAATACTAATCCGTTATTAAACTACAATTTTAAACTAAAATAGTAAAATTTAAAATGGAGTTTAGTTGTAGGTAAAAAAAGGGAATCTTTTGTTCCGTTATTAAACTACAATTTTAAACTAAAATAGTAAAATTTGAAATGAAGTTTAGTTGTAGGTAAAAAAAGGGAATCTTTTGTTCAATTTTTTTTATGAAATATTCCTCGCACGTGTTCAAAATCAATCTTTATAAAGTCGATCAACGAAAGATTTTTTTTTATGTTTATAAAAACTTTTTTTTTATATTTCTGTTGGCTAACTTTGAAAGCCGTTTTTGCACCGAGGTTTAAATATTTTCTCGCACAATCATGTTTTTATACGTACTTATAGCTATTGTTGATATATCACATAAATTGAATGTACAAAACTTTTACAAGTTTTTTTAGCATCCAACAAAATTACAATGCTGTTATAAGTTATAACCTAACGCGTGCGACAGGTAAAAAAAAAACATTATGTTTTTTCATAAAAGATATTATTCATCTTCAATTTTCGGGTATTTATATATTTTCGGTTATATTTACTTTTGAATTAATAACAAAAACGTTGATTTTATAGTAAACATAGATATCCTATTTATAAGCTGCCAGTTTTTGAGAATAATAAATTTTTAAACTAAATAAAAGTATAAATCTATAAATTAAAAATAGTGTTTAAAAATGTTAACATTTAAATTGGCTGAAAGAATTAAAACTAGTGATATTACTCAAAATTTAATGAGTCATGTCAAAAATTCAATATCTAAATTAGCTTTTCCATCTGGAATGAGGGGAATAGTGAAAAGATAATATTGACAAAAACGTGATACTAACCAATTTTACTGATTGGATATAATCGATATATTTCGATATATTAGGACCCCAGTGGAACAGTGATGTATACTTTATTAGTTTCTAAATAATGCTGCTGAACACGTTCGCTACCTCCACTTCAAAAAAAAAAAACTTATGTGAGACGCTATTTCGAATTTTTTATGAAATTTGCAAGTAAAGTAAAGTTCAAACCTATTAAAGATTACTTGTACAAAAACGACATAACTTTAAAATAAAACCCGAGACCGCACAGCACATATGTGAGTTTCACGTTCTGTGTCTATAAGATAGACTGAGAAATTGTACATGATGTAATCTGTAATATAAAACCAATCGACTTATTTGTGAGTAACCTGGTAACAAACGTATTAAAAATTTGTTATAGTGACCACTATTGTTAAGGAAAAAATAACGTGTGGTTAAAAATATTTATATAAATGATTTTGAAGGTATACGTTTGCCAGTGGACGTTCGATGAATAGTTGGAGTGATATGATTGAGAAAGTGGCTTGCTTGAGAGAAGATTTTCAAATAGTTCGAATGGAATAGCATGTATGACGGGAATTATGAAAGTGGATGAAGCTAAAGTTGCTTGTTTAGATAGGGATGTTTGGAGGAGGATGATTTTGGGATAACGGAAGGAGTTTGTGCTGCACTCTTTTGGATATATTGCGTGATTGTGTATGCATGTAAGATGCAGTATTTTTAAAATTATCTAGATGAGATAATAGATATTAACACATAAATTTATCTGGATAATTTAAATTAGTAAAAAAAAATTATTTTTTTTTTAGATATATGCATATGAAGAAATCGTAATGTTTTTTACTAATAAACAATTTCAATTTGTCAAAGTGATGTATTCGCCATTGTTTCACTATGGTTCTCATATTATCTATAACAAGAATCAACATTTGTTATATTTTCCAAATGCATTTCGCATGTATAAATTTAGCATAAATATAATTTCGATCTACGTATAACATAATTATAGCGTTCCATTCATTTCACATCATTTTAATATTAATTTATTTCGATTTTTTCACCCCATCGTATTGCAAAATTGACGTTGATTCTATGCGTTTCTTTTTTTACTTTGTTTGATTTCAACCAGACCCGAATTGCGTGCGAAATAAAATTGCAAACGGATATTTGGATATAGTGTAGTACTTTTTATTAAAGCATAAGAACGCAACGGTTTGATGCTAAGGGATTTGAAAGTTACCGGGTCCTTAGGTTATCCCAACCGGAAATCGTAAAAAAATAGTCCGAGAAAACTGAAGTAGCCACTTAGGGAGCCCGACCCCCTATTGGGATCTGTCTCTTAACGATCTGGTCCGCCTCTTCTTGGAATTACATAGGCGGCGTTGGATTTACTGAGGTTTTTTTTTGTTTTTTCTAGATTTTTAGTTTGCTGACCAGACTGATGCAATATTCAAAACTTTTATTAAAATTAGAGACACATTGAAAACAAAATTAAAATTTGATCATTTTTTTCCAATACATGGTAACCAATGCTACAATTCTGCTTGAATTTCGTAAGATTTGTAGGATTATGAAATATTCTGTTTTTTTTTTCTATTAAAAAAAAAAAGAATAGAATCATTCAATAGAAATTAAAATTAGTATTTTTTAATGTAAATTGAAACTTTACAGTTAATATTGCTATATATATTTTTACCGATCGTCGTATCACATATGATAAAGGAGGTATTGTAATCATACCAAATTTGACATATCGAGATTTTTACTGATAAGCACAAATTAGACTTATAACAAAGACAATATAATATTATATTCTCTTTGCTTATTGTAATACGAATCAACTGTTTTTAGCGTAATGTCCGTTTGTAGACAGGTGTAAAGCAAATTCGGCTGAACGGATTGTTAGAAAATTTCATGTTTAGTCTTCGGAAGTGAATATCTCCTTTAATTAAAAATTTATATATTTTATACATCTACTTACTTATTTTGTTACCTAGTAACTTGTTTCTATGTTCTGTTTATTTACTCTAAATATCATTTGTATTTTTTTTTTCTGATGAAGATGTACGTTCAGTTCGTCGGAACGTCAATTATTAACAAATATTAACCCTTTAACGGCGGAATTTTTTTATTTGCTAATTTTTGGCGATTCCCACAAAAATGGATAAATAAACATATATTTAATTATATTTTGGGCGATATTAAAAAAAAAAATATATGTTCAACATAAAAAAGTGCCGTTACCATATGGTAACGCTAGCAGATTTGAGGATACAAATGATTGTATAATTAAAATATTATTCGATAGTCATTTTTACAAAGTACCACAGCTATTGTAATAACTTTTATTTGATAAATAACTACATATGATTAGTTAGAGTGGAAAATTGAATTACATTCAAGACATAAACCTACATTACATTTAGAACACATGGTACGCACACTGGACGCACATCCTTCTCCCGCGCAACGTCGCCTTTTCTTATCATTTGTTTGCACCAATAAATGGTCCAATCGGTCATAGCGCAATTCATCCGAAACTCTGTTCAGTGTTACACTTGATTTCGAAATGGATGGTCTTCCTGCTCCCTTTGAGCAAACGCCATACCTTGTCAAATAGGTTTGCACGATCTCTCGTCTAAAATTTAACTGGCTTATACCAGCTCTATTCTTACATTTTCTTATTATTTGCCATGCATTTACAACAGCAACATCCAAGAGCCAAGTAAATATAGGCCACCACCATTTTTTTCGTCTTATGGCAATTCTGTACCTCGAAATATTTTCATCCATGAGGTCGGTTCCGCCCATGAAGTTATTGTATTCCGCTATAATTGATGGTCGGTTGACTTTAATTATTTTCTTCTGTTGCTGCGAAAACCTTTTGACTAGGCTTGTAGGCTCAGCTCTATGACACGTGGATGCAGCTGACACAACATTATTGTCCAACCATTTTAGAACGATAATGCCATCTTCCTTGTCAATTATGTGGCTATATGTCCCTCTAGAGTTTTTCTTCATGAAATCCTTTTTTGTTTGAATAGCGCAAGATTTAGGAATTCTGTTTTCTCGTATAGTCCCAGTACCATCATATCCTCTTTGCTTCAAATAATACAGTAAATTGAATGAAGTAAATAAATTATCTGTATAGAATTTAAATGGCAATTTTGCAGTATCAGCATCAAATTGGTCAATCATATTTACAAATGGAGCTGAACATTTTCCAAATTCTTTTTCATATGTTTCGTTCCCTCTAGGATTCTTGCCTTGGTACATATCAAAGTTTACTAAATAGCCAACAGATGTATTTAGACACCACATTTTATAGCCAAATCTAATGGGCTTTCCTCTGATAAATTGTTTGCAAGAGTGCCTGCCGAAATATTTGATCATAGATTCATCGAAATCAAGGTGTTCTTCCGGAATCCAATTTAATAAAAATTTTTGGGCAAATTTATCACATAGAGGGCGCAATTTCCAAAGTTTATCATTGAGGTTGGGTTTGGTATTATCAGCACAGTGTAAATATTTAATAATTTGCCGAAATCGGTCGCGTCTTATAGCTTCACTAACCATAGTATTTCTCATATCCTTACCCGAATCCCAATAGAAATCTTTACCAGGCAATACGTTATAACCTGTTAAAATTAGAATGGCAATTACAATTTTTATTTCATCTCTGGTGATCTTTGGATCAACATGGTTTAAAAATAAGGCATATTTTGTAGATTCATCGACGAGTAAACCAATTATTTCTTCATCAATCATAGATTCAAAGATATCTAAATTTGACATTTTTTCATATTTGGAAAAATCTGGTGTTGGAAAATTTGTTACGCGTGGAATAATATCGCCGCTAATCCAAGAAATGTTATCCAATCCTGGTCGTCGTTCAAGCAATATATTTAAACTTTTTTATCCTCTTCATTGTTAACATTTTCTTCTTCTTTATTGTATTCATTATCGATATCATCCATTTCATCTCTCAAAGCATCTACGTCTTTATTCCTTAGTCTTACTTCAGCTAATGCAGAAAGTTGCTGACCACTTAAATTATCAACTAATCCTGCTTCATCCTCATCAGCTGAATCTTCGTCCGTTAGAATGTTGGACTCGGGTGGTTCAATAAACACTTCGTCCACATCAGCGTCGTCATCAAATATCATCTGCAACGCCTTTTCTAATGTTAAACCATCTCTAAAAATAAATAACTATTTTACAAACATATATCTTGAAGATACGTTTCTTGTCTCGTATAACCTGCGAGCGTTACCATATGGTAACGCTATTTAAAAATCCATTTTTTTTAATCCTTACAGAAAAAAATAATATAAAAATGTATATGGAAATTGTAAATTATTTAGTCTATTTTTAAGCAATTATAAATTTGAAGTTAACTTCTTTATGTAAACAATGAAAAAAATACTTACTTCCAGTCGATGTCCATTTTGATCGTAAATTCAAAGGTGCATAAAATTCGACTTCGAAAACAACCACTATTTAGATAAATAATAATCAAACTTTTACACAAATGTTATAGCAACAAGATGTGGCACTACATAAAACGTAACCTCCGAACGTTCTGACAGTTAGTAAACAAGTGGCGCCATATAATATGTAACTAGAATTTTGTTACCGTATGGTAACGCTAGCCGTTGAAGGGTTAACACAGGACTATAACCTAAAGCCGTTTTATTTTAATAAAATGACTTCTAAAAGATTTTTTACTATATTCTGTATCTGAATTTGTACTTTCATAAAAATTTTACAACAGTCCTCAAAAATATACTTTTTGAGATATTCGTACACTAATTGTTGTTAATGTTTTCTTTTTAGATAATTTATGTACATTATTTTATAATCTATGTTTGTATCGTTTGCGCCATTTAATTGGGCTGTTGCCTGTTTGGTGTAATTAAATAAATAAATAAATAAATAAATAAATAATTGCCTACAGAAATCTAAATGGGCCTTTATTAAGTAAAAAAATATACAATAATATGCTTAACAAAGGAAGTCAATATCAAAATTGCTCGTTATTTTCGAAAATAAAAATAACAAACAACAAACAAAATTATATGTATTTCCAAATATAAGAGGAAATAACGATATTTGTTCAGTTTGTAACTTTACAAAAACATCTGAATAATAACATTTGTAACTTTACAACAAAAATAAACACATTTAAAACATGTAGACGCACCAGTACACATATGTCTATATCCGGGTTGCATTAAAAGTTGATTTTAATGAAAGTGTATGTAAAAAGTTTCTCCATTGAAAAAGTGAAATAAATTAAATTGTGAGGAAAAAAGTGATAGAAAGAGATCGGTAAAAAGTGAGAGAGAAATTAAAATTAATACAACAGCTTCTAAATAAGGTACGATATAAGAGGGTTAAATTTAATTTAAAATTTTAACGAAATAACAAGCAAAAAATTCAATATATATATATATATATATATATATAATATATGTATATATGTGATTTAGGTTTGTAAATATAGGTGTATAATAGAAACAATTTCAGTTTTTTATCTATATAAATTAATTAACGGCTTAGTTAATGACTCAAGCTCTCTGAATTATTTAAATTTTCATATTCCTCCCTATAGACTCATAACTTATATATTTTGTATTTACCTACTCCGCGCACTAACATCATGCATACTTCTTCTATCTATAAAATTTGTCAAATCTACCATTCAAAATTTTCAAATATTGATATGTTTCAACATTCAAAAACAATATTTTATAATTAGTTGTTTAATTGTCATTAATGCTCGGTAATGTTCTACTTGCGTATATTGTATTTTATAAATATATGTATTTTCATCAGGATAAATGATATAAATCATTTATCCTGATGAAAACGGACGTTAAGTTTCGTGGAAACGTCGATTTTAAATAAAGATTTTAAGATTTTAAAGACAGAACTTTTCACCGTCTTTAGGCTAACGTCAGATTAGCTACCAATATTTTTATATATGTGGTGTCTTTTTATATTATATTTGAAGACAGAAATTAAAATTACATATCTTAATTTTATAGAAAAACTATTTATAGATTAAAAAAATTGACTAGATTTTGTTTTCATAATAAATAAAATATTAATATATTAGATATAAAATTAAAAATTTGTTGTTTCTTAGGCAGCACATGTTTTATATGTGATTTTTATCTGTTATATAAAACATATGGTTTTTTAAAAATACCAATTTTTTAATTTGAAACTTACTATTATATATCAACGTATGAATTATAAATCAAATAGACATTTTATCTTGAGACGCACTGTATATACCTCAAAGATGTATGTATGCTAGTTTATATACATATATACTAAACATTATGATTTGAGAATGAAACGGCAACAGAGGTAAAATTGAATGTGGAGAAGAAGAACCTTGGTTGTTGCCCTGGGTTACAGGTCGCGAAATTCAATTTGTGCCCTTTCTCTCTGCGGAAACACAATCATTCATTTGACATCGTATAGAAGAATAAACAATGAAGTTATGTTATAAAATATTACACATCAGTGCTTTGGTATTTGATTACAATGAAAATTATATTATAATAATTAGAAAATAATAATATATTACGTTACGAGGAGCTGAACGGGATTTATATTGTGTTGCCGGAAAGGCAGAGCTCAAAGCCAAGCAATCATATGTTATTTCCTGTATTATTTTTTTTGATGAAGATATATGTAGAGTATTATATCGAAACATCGATATTTAAATTTTTATGTACTGGGTGATTCATAATTAGTGAATCAATCTGAAATGGTGGATTCCTCATGTCAAAGAAGACAAAATGTCTATATAAATATGAACATATATACTTAAAAAAACGGTTACCGAGATACAGGCTGTTGCTTGTTGCAATAGCGAAATAATTGTTTCCAATTATTAATAATAACAAAACATATTAAGTTAGCCATGAGTTCACCAAAACAGAATGTGCATTAAATCTAACAGATATTTATTAGTAGTATTTGAGTTGTGTGTAATTCCTTGAACTTATGATTCAACTGATGCGTCGTCGCTGTAATGTCTGTATTCGCGCTCATGGACAACAATTTGATTATTTACTGTATCTGATATTAAAAATAATAATGTAATATTAACACTTATTGAACGCTGCTACACCTAATATGTTTTGTTATTATTAAAAATTGGAAGCAATTATTTCGCTGTTGCAACGAGCAACAGCCTGTATCTCGGTAACCGTTTGGTTAAGTACATATGTTTGTATATACATTTTGTCTTCTTTTGACATGGAGAATCCACCAATTCAGTTTGATTCACTAATTATAAATCAACCTGTATATATATATATATATATATATATATATATTAAAGCTTTTTTTATTTTAATAATAAAAATATATATATATATGTATATCAATTTTATTGTTAAAAATTATTAAATGTCTTACTTCCTGCATTCATAAAACTTTTTAGTATATTACAAAGATCATTAAATAACGAATTCTGGGATTCTCTAAAATGTTTGACAACTTTTATAAACAGTAACCATATAACCATTTTACATAATCTCATATTTATTTCATAACAAAATGTATGAATGTGTTAATATATTACATGTAAATAAAATTGAACTCTGTAAAAAATTTCCTTATTAAAATAAAAATGCTTTAGGTTTAAGTTTTGTATTAAAATTTATTTATAACTAACGTTTCGACAAAACTCAACGCTCTGAAACTGATACATCAGTTTTCCTGATGAAGACGAGCGACCTAAAGCACTTTTATTTTATATAATGAGTTCTCAAGGATTTTTTACTATGTTTCCTTATTGAATTTGTAGAATTTTTTGAACTGATATGCTACGGTCGATTTATCTTAATCGCAGATTCTTAAAACTTACTAAGTTTCCTTATATTTATAAAACAATAATTACTAAACTGCAGAAATATGAAAACAATATTTCTTTTCCAATTTAATCCGAAACGTAGAAAGGAAATGAGAACAAGATTATATCTCGCGACGAAACAAAATAAACCAACTTATGAAACAAGAAACAATAATCAGATCTATTACACTCAAGTTATAAAAATCGACTTGGTATTAGATGTATTTTGCGCACAGCACCCGCCATTTCCAAGATTAAATTAGACGATATTTAAATTCCACTTTCTCAGTGGTTTACTCATTCTCATCTTGTAAGACCTAACCCCGAAACAAACATGTGATTTTTGATACGAAACTTAAACAGTTTCCCGTGATAAGTTAATTAAAGAAAAATCTTGATACCGAGGCACTAGTTTTCTATCAATATCATGCTTGCCCTAAAAAAAACATGAAATACTATTGTGTCCAGTATTTCTAGGTATATAATTACATACATTACAAAGGTAACATCAATCAGTGTGGACTAGTAATTCGATTTAAAAATCAATTGGTTTCCATTAATTAAAAATTTATTAATTTTATTTTTTGATGAGTTCGTCGAAACGTCAATTATAAATAAATATTAATACATAACTTTAACCTAATGTAGTTTTATTTTAATATAATGAGTTATGAAAGATTTTTTTTACTTTGTTAAATATAAACAAACAAGTTTATTAAGGAATATAATTGATAAATTCCTGTTTCAATTAGTGGTTCAGATTTGCATTTCTGTTTATAATAGTCAGTGTACGAGTTGATTTCGTTGTGAAGAAACGCAAATACGGATTATTGGTGTTTGTTATTAATTTTATTTATTAATAATAGGTGTATATTGACTATATTGACAATTTATTGTGGATTTCTCTTGAAAGAAGGTGATTTAGGTTTGTGATTTTTGCATAATAATCGTACAATTCATTATTGTTACAAGCTCATAATTATTTACATATTTTAGTGATTGTTTTTATTAATTATAATTGACAGTAATTTTATTATTAATAATGTGTAAGAACTTTAAATAATTTCATTACAATAAAAACAAATGATTATGTTAAAGTTGAAGTGGAAATATCAATCCGCATTTTTCATACACAGAATAAAAGTGTAATGAATAAAAAATAAATGAATAAATATGTAATTTTACTTACAAAACATGACATACTGGGATGCCCAGAATTTTCAAGTTTAACTACTCAACTGCTCTAATTTTACATAATTGTTTAACAATACATACAAAAAACGATTAGAACTAAATACGGAAGAAATAAACAGGACAAATACAAAGGTAATTGTTCATAAATAAGTGATTAATTGTCGTACAAACTAATAAAAATCAAATCGAATAATTATTTTTTAACTTATAACTTTTATCTTCAACACAATCACTTAATTTAACCAAGTTACTTTATCAATATTTTTCATATATATTAGGGTGGTTGTTATTTTGGCAATGTCAAAATTTCTTTGATCTCACCCCCTAAAAAGTTTCAAAATGTTAAAAAATACAGTGTTCAAAGTTAGAGCAATTTATGATTTTTAAAGTCACAAAATAGCGTTTTTAACTAATTTTACCGCTTTAATGACAACTGTCAATTTTTAAAACCGTTTTTCAATTAAAATTTTATCAAATATAAGGGTCAGTAACTTCAAACATAAAAAAATTATTTTTAGAACGTCGAAATAGTTTTTTAAATAATTTGACAGGTTTAAAGATAGCTGTCAAGTGTCAAAACTATTTATAAATATTGTAATTTTGTATAACAAACTAAAATGCATTAGGTTACCGATTTCTAACCCAAAAAACCAAACCAAAAACCGTGTCAGCCCAAGTCTCTAAAATGTGTTTTTAAGTAAATTGGACAGTGAAATCCGTATTGCGGCACGGGTTAATATTAAAATAAATTGCTGTAACTTTGAACACCTTATTTTTTAACATTTTGAAACTTTGTAGGGGGTAAAATCAAGAAAATTTTGACATTGCCAAAATAACTACCACCCTAATATATATATATATATATATATATATATATATATATATATATATATATATATATATATATATATACAGTGCGATATTTTTATCTCTGAACATATGAACTGAACTACATACAAATTCCCTATGTTCAATTTTTAAAAAAACATATCAGACGCATAGAGACATCCCTGACAGTTATGCAACCAATCATACGTAATATAATGTTTATTTGAATAAAAAATAAAATATTTAACAGAATATGGTCATTTATTGTAAATTGCTGAACACTTAAATTTATAAATAATAATAATAATAAATAATACTATACATTTTTAAACAGATTTCTTGAAATAATGCGAATAGTTTAATGCTTTCTAAATATTTTGTTGAAAGTAATTCATTTTTTTTCAAATAACTGTCACATTATGTAAGATTGGTTGCATAACTATCAGGGATGTCTCTATGCGTCTGATTTGTTTTTTTTAAAATTGAACATAGGAAATTTACATGTAATTCGGTTCATATGTTCAGAGATAAAAATATCGCACTGTATATATATACAGTGCGATATTTTTATCTCTGAACATATGAACTAAACCACATACAAATTCCCTATGTTCAATTTAAAAAAAAAAACACATCAGTCGCATGGAGACATCCCTGACAGTTATGCAACCAATCATACGTAATATGATGTTTATTTGAATAAAAAATAAAATATTTAACAGAATATGGTCATTTATTGTAAATTGATGAACACTTAAATTTATAAATAATAATAATAATAAATAATACTATACATTTTTAAACAGATTTCTTGAAATAATGCGAATAGTTTAATGCTTTCTAAATATTTCGTTGAAAGTAATTCATTTTTTTTTTTCAAATAACTCACATTATGTAAGATTGGTTGCATAACTATCAGGGTTATCTCCATGCGTCTGATGTGTTTTTTTTAAAATTGAACATAGGAAATTTACATGTAATTAAGTTCATATGTACAGAGATAAAAATATCGCACTGTATATATATATATATATATATATATATATATATATATAAATATGTAACCAGCTGACTCTTCCAAAACAACTGCCATACACTCGCGCAAAAACGCAGCCAATTTAGTGAGAAATGACCTATTTGATCAATGTTCCTCTAAACGTCTAAACGTTCGAGTAGCCTGCAAGTTTGTTTTTGAAAGACTCCAAGACGAAACACAGTTGAAACGCGCGTTACGCTACGAACTAAAGAAGAAGTAATAACACACAACTGGTCAGACAGTTAAATACTCTGTATGTGTCACGTCACATCCCTTCGTAAGTTATTTCGCGTTAGACTACATTCGTTAATTGAACTGGACTCGTCCGGCCAAATAGGAAAATGTTCATTTCACTTGCCACATAAACGTTTCTCGATAGACGTTCAGTGTATAGACAGGTAAAGAATGAATTTATCTAGATAGAGATACATAGTATATTTTTATTATCTAGATACGAACGATATCAACATAGTGAAAATCTTTCAAGCACATTATATTGAAATAAAACGGCTTTCTTTATAGTTATGTAGTAATATTTATTAATAATCGACTTTTCGACGTACACAACGTACGTCAGGAAAAATAAATCAAAATACATACCATATAACAGCTCTTTCAAGTTGGCATCCCCACTTGTCCCAAAATGAATAAAAATGTGCTTATAATTTAGGACTAATTAAAGACTAATTTGTACCCACAAAATTAGAATTTGTACCCGCGTAGTTTCTCCGGAAAACAGATTTTAAAAGTGCGGGTGCTAGCTTGAAATCAAGATAGCACCCCCACCATTCCTAATTAAACTGTTAACTATTGCATTAAATACATTAAATTAAGGACTAATTAGTACCCACGTTAAATTTGACATTATTTAAACGAATAACTAATTATTTAAATTATTCATAAATAAAAAGTCATTTGTCAATAAAGTTGGCACCCCCACTTATCTCAATATAAATAAAAACATGCCAATAATTTAGGACTAATTAAGGACTAATTTGTACCCACAAAATTAGAATTTGTACCCACGTAGTTTCGCCGGAAAACTGATTTTTAAAGTGGAGGTGCTATCTTGATTTCAAGCTAGCAGCCCCATCATTCCCAATTAAACTCTCAACAACTGCATTGAATACGTTAAATTAAGGACTAATAAGTACCCAAGTTAAATTTCACATTGTTTAAACAAATCACTAATTATTTAAATTATTTATAAATGATATATCATATATTATAATTATTAATATATAATTATATAAATATATTATAATTATTAATATATAATTATATAAATATATTATATAAATAATATAAAAAATTATATCAATACGACTTCCACGATTGCCTCATAATTTAATAGTCGAGGTCTTCCAGCTTTGGGTTTCATTTTGATAATTAATGTCGTCCGGTCAACGCTGAATATGTGCATAACACGAACAAACGGAAGTTTGAGAAAAATTTGCTATTTTACAAGTACTATATCATAGGCAAGAAGGGTAAATGAATGTTTCACTTGCAATATCACTGGCAAATGTGGCGCGACTGCCTGCAGATCCTAATTAATAATATGTATAGCGCTCGGTTTAAAATAGTACCATTACTACCTAGTTCATATATCGGTAAATAAATTGAAATTAAGAAAACAAAATTATAAGTAATAAGTAATAAGTTAAAAGATAAGGATTCTTTTTCTAGATGAATTATCTTAATAAATTCCAGCACTAGCTGGCATCTGACCAATTTGGTTTATTTATCTCTGAACTGGGAATTCGCCCGGTTTTCCATTTTCTTCTACCGCATTCTTTTTTTTTTACTTTGTCGTCGTTCATTCTTTATCTATTTCAACAAGAATTTTTTTGTAAGTTTTTGTACTATATAGGTATCTGTGGTACTTCAATGAAGGTTGCTGTTGAAGATGGATACAAAATGAAATTAGATATGCATTTTGTTTTCGGGTTCAATCAGTATCAAAAAATAATAATCAAAATTGCTAATATCGCTTTTGAAGTCAAAATAAACAATTATGGAAAATAATTCACACATAAAAGTTTGAAAAAAAGTTATCTGGAAAAGAGTTTGAAATAACGTTTTTATATATAAAAATAAATTTTTATTATTATTAATAGATATATGCAATTACAATTAAAAATTATTTTAAAAAAATGTTTTGTATATTTATATTTACAACTCAAAATTTGTATAAAAATAACGTAGTAAAAAATTTTTTAGAACTCATTATGTAAAATAAATAGGTTTCAGTTCTGTATTAATATTTATTAAAAATCGACGTTTCGGTGCACTCAACGTTCGTCTTCATCACGAAAACTGACACAAATGACATTTACAGTAAATAACAGAACATAGAAACAAGTTACTAGTTGTTTGTATAATTGTAAAATAATTTTAAAAAAATGTCTTGTATAACTCAAAATTTGTATGTGGACCATAAATATCATTTTAAAACTTTTTTAAATAATTGTTTTTCAAATTTTTGACAAATAAAGTAGGTTTACCTGTAATTATTTAAAATAAAACGACTTTAGTTATAGTTCTGTATCAATATTTATTAATAATCGATGTTTTGACGAATTATAAACATATATTTTCATCAGGAAAAAATATACAATTGACACTTACAGTAAATAAACAGAACTCTAACTTAAAGCCGTTTTATTTTAATATAATAAGTGTGGAAAGAATTTTTTACTCTTTAATTATTTTTTTATTGCTTAATTTGACTTATACCGGAAGTGATATCAGTACTTTCTGGTTAGTACAAGTTTAGTTTTTAGTCAAGCACCTGTTAGTATGGGAATAATAATTTTCAAAAAACAAATAATGTTTTTTTCTATATAATGACTTTTTGGCGAATACTGTATTTATAATATATCAGCTTTAATAAGTGTAAATTAATTATCAATCTACCTAATGTAATATATTAAATTCTTAATACATCATTAAAAGTAGCATTAATAATTCACCAGGAAATGAATACTTTCAACTTAATATAAAATTTTAATGTACCATAGAAAGGGTATAAGAAATATTTAAGTGTCAATTTCTTGTAAGGTTATAGTGTTGCTGGTTGCATGAAAGACTAAAAAAAAAATAAACAAATTAAAAATGATAATCGAGGTGGTTATAAGTTCTTTAATGATATCACAAAATTTTTATAACCGTTGCGGCTTATACCAACCGGTATATACACGAGCTAATCTTAAATGGTTCCTATTTTCTTTTAGGTCCCTCGTTTTTAAGAAAATAAATTGCATTTTTTATCGGTAGCATAGCGCAGGTTTTCGCCCACCGCCAAACGACGCTACGAAATAAGCAGGACTGGGTAAAATATTTATCTCTTTAATAGAAAATTTATTCAATGTTCTTTCCAATTTCTTAGGGGGTTTGGTTTTGTCTGCATCCAAGAGCTGGCTGTACCAAATTGGTAGGTTGTGTTTCTAGATGGTGAGGAGGAGGGGGTATTTTTGGCCCCGGTGTTCCAGTGAAAAGCAATTTGGTGTATTTTATATTGTGGTGAAAGTGAAACAGTTAAGAGGGCGTGAATATATTACCAATTTTTATTATTTTAAATGTCTGTTCTTAAATTCATCTTTTATGCATTTTTTTTATTGTTTTAATATATTTTTAATATTTTCTAAAAAAAATTATGTAATTTCAAACCGTGAAACATTAATTGTTTAAAAATACGTAATATCAGAACTATTACAAACATTATGTAATATGATATTACCAGCGGGATTTTTGTTAGTTGAGTTTCTTTTAGTAAATTTATAGAAATTTTCCATAAATAGGTAAAATTTGTTTAGTCCTGTAATATTATTGTTGGCATAATTACATACATTTGGAAATTTACATAAAGTATGTATTTTATAATTATTACAAATATTAATATCCAAGCTGTAATTTTACATAATTTAAAAAGTTATACCAATAATATGTAATTTTACATTAAGTATGTGATGCAATTTTCAGAAAGTAAGCAATTTTACCTACTTCAATCATATTTAAATAATCGTACTCAGTTTGTTGAAATACATAACATAAAATCAAATAATTTATCAACAGATTGTGGCGTGCCACAAGGATCCATCCTTGGGCCCCTACTTTTCATATTATATGTTAACGAGCTACCTAATATTGTGAAACATGGAAATCTCGTAATGTACGCAGATGATAGTACACTGTGCACAGCTGAACAATCTTTTGATGTACTAGTTAAAAACACAAACATATCACTACAAGAATTAACAATATGGTGTAATGATAACGAATTAATCTGCAATCCAAAAAAATCTTTCTTAATACATTTTCAAGTGTCACAAACAATAAACAAAAGTCCATTAATAAAATGGACTGGTAAATCAATTAATAATATAAATGCCCATAAAATATTAGGTGTACACATAGACTATCAACTAAATTTTAAAATCCATATTGAGCATCTACGTAACAAATTATCAAGTTTATGTTTTGCGATAAAAAGACTTAGACAAATAGTTGATGCAAATACGCTGCGAATATTTTATTTTGCACAGATAAACTCAGTATTAAGTTATTCGATTATCTGCTGGGGTAACTGCCCGACAGCTAGTAGAGTTTTCACAATGCAAAAAAGGATTGTTCGCTGTATGATGAATGTAAGACCAACTGCATCATGTAAACCATATTTTAGTATGTTAAAAATATTGCCTATACCATGTTTGTATATATATAACATTTTAATATTTGTTTATAAAAACTGGAATAAATATACAAAACACAGTGACAATCATGCCTACAGCACAAGACACAACAATAACCTACAAATACCAATACATAAATTAACATTGTACAAAAGGAATCCACAATACACTGGTGTTATTCTTTTTAATGTTCTTCCTATAGATATTAAAAATTCCAAATGTCTTACATCCTTCAAGTCAAAACTGTTAAAGTTACTGTTGACACATGTATTCTATTCTATTGATGAATACCTGCAGTTCAACGAGAAATTAAGCGACTTATAATATTAAATTCCAATACTGTCCGCAATCTATATAGTGTAATGCTTTGTATATTTGCTTTCTATGTCTATATAGTGTAATGTTTGTATATTTGACTTTTTTCTATGTCATTTGTTTGATTTAATGAAAATAAAATTATTATTATTATTATTATTATTATAAATTGATGTTTAATGTGAATGTTAAATAATGGCTGCTTATTTATTAAGCAAATTTAATCAGTATATTTGAATTTTATAATACGAGATATAAAAATTTATATCAAAAATAGAAATACTACTCATATTTTATTAGAAGTAGAATAAAAATTTATTTTAAAGCAAAAAATAAAAGCACTTTTTATAAACAAAAAATATGGGAATAGATTTTAACATATAATATACTATTTGTTTTAATTTTATATTTGAACAAAACATCTAAATGTTATAAACAAATAATTAAGATGTATGTAGATTTTTAACATTCCTGTGTATAACAAAATGATTATAAAAAAGATTTTGCTTTACTTATTAACATTTAGAGAGCTTGAGATTAGCAATTGTGATATATAAAATTTCATAATTTAACTATATAAAATCATTAATGTTTTTTTTTTTTAAATTATTTAAATTTGATTACTAAAGACCTAACCGATTATTAATAGCATAATCTGTATATTATACACGATTTATAGCAAAGGTCAAGATATAAATACTTTTAGGTATTCCAATCATTTGACATAATAAATTTTATATTCAAGGAGGGATTAACTTACATGGGTTATCATCCTTTACAATGCAAAATCGTTAAATCGTAAAGCAGCAGTACATTTGCTATAATAAAACAAATAACTATAAACTTTGGGTATACCTATTTTCTCTCTCTCTCTCTTTTAGTACGTAAGGATTTTCCAAATTCTCTCTTTTTCTTTCTTTACCTCACTCGTTCTCTTTTAGTACATACATAACCCTAGTTAACCTAAAACCCTATGATAGGTCTTTCGACTAAATGTCTGGGAATAAAATATGTTTGAAGTAACTAATTTTTGGGTGGATTTGTCTTGTGTTTGCAGTGACTAAATTTATTCGAATTGGCATTGCTGACAAGAATGACAATCCACTGTATTTCGACAAGGCCTTATATGAGGCGGAAGTGGACGAAAATGAGGACATACAACATACGGTACTCACCGTCACCGCCAAGGATCACGATGAATGTAAGTCTCAATTTGATCTTTTTTTATTTTTTACTGAAATATAGTCATTGGTTGGTTTATTGTCAGAATAGATTGATTAAAATTTGTTCAAAATGAAATAATTAAATATAGTTTGATAAATTGTTTAGTAAAGTCTATAAATGAAAAAAATACTATTAACTTTTTGATTTTTTTTTTATTTTTACTGATATAACCATTGATTGGTTTACTGTAGGAATGAATTGGTTAAAATTTGTTTAAAATTAAATAATTGTTTTCACTAATATAATACAGTTTAATAAATTGTTTAGTAAAGCCTAATGAATGAAAAAAATATTATTAATTTTTATTAATATCCTATTGGCTGGTTGTAAGAATAGATTTTTATTGATTTCTATTTACTGAAAATAAAATAATATTTGTATTAATTTATTTCAGTCTGATAGATTGTCTAGTAGAGTCTAATGAATAAAAAAAATGCATTGCTATAGCAATACTTGAAATACTTTTTAATGTCTCTTTTATTCTATATCGTAAACAGTTAGTTAAAAATTATAAGAGAATATTAATATAATAAATATTTATATAATAAATTAAATAAATTAAATAAAATATTAATATTTTTGAACTCAATGATATCAATTTTAATTTTAAAACTTTACGTCAAAGTAGAAACTTTTTAAAATTGGATAATTTGTTAGAAATATTTTAAGATTTTAAACAATAATTGTTATCAAATTTTAATATTTTTTTTATTAATCATTAACTTTCTACTGCTGACGTACACTTTTTGTAACATAATTGGTGCCATGGTGCCATTTTGAAAAGTTTTTTCCTGATTACATGCCCGTTGGTTTGAAAATTTTAATATTTTAAAGTATGATTTGTTCGATATATCTTAACACCCCAGTATAACGAACTCCTTGAAATTTTTCCAAAATAAAAAATTATCTGATTAAAATAGAATCTAAGCAAAAATATACTAAGAAAAACGGTGTTTTATAAAATTTTCCTTAATTTTTTTAGTAATGAACATAAACAAAGAACATACAATTTTTTTTAAACATTATATATAAATGAATAATTAAAAAATAGCCAAGATTAAATATGTAATAATTATAACTAAAAAAATGCAGGGCTTAAATATTTATAAAAATAAATACTTATTCTATACACTTTTTAGGCTAGTCTGTTGTAAAATTCCTTTGTAACATGGCTACTTTTTTGTTAATATCTCGGTTGGCCTTAAAATAAAAGCTATCGAACTCCATATTTTTGTAATCGTAATAAAATGTTCTATATAAAATACATAGTGTTTCATCACAAATTTTAAAGTCGGCACTACTTCCGGTTTAACCGGAAGCTCAAAATTGTTAAAAACAATCAACGGGAATACATAATTTACTGTAATATCTACCTATCAAATTTCATTTCGATATCTCTAAAAACACCAGCGATATTTACTTGGTTCCACACATATGCCCATCACTGCAGTACTAACGTTAACGGTGACGTGGTGTCAATATTTAATTTGCAAAATAAACAAAATTAACCGATTGGATTTTGGTAAAAATACGTGCACCGATGCAAAAGCAACTAACTTAAAGGTAGATGGAGCTACAAAGGCATAGTTTTAAAATTCTTCAACTGGCGTTAAATTTAAAATTGCTTGGGTGGCACCACGTCACCAGTACAAGGTTAAAACAATAAATTGTGGTGCACTTTGTAAAATGGTTATTAGTTACAATTTATAAAAGTTTCGAACATTGTACAAATTTCCAAAATTTGTTCTTTAATGATTCGTTTTATTTAATAAAAAGTTTTATGAATAAAAAAAAATAATAATTGAATACTAATTGAATAATAATTGTTATTTATAAACACTGAGAAATAGTAAAAATAATAATAATATACTGAACTTCAAACAAACTGAAACGTATGTAATAATCGAAAGTTTACAAGCAAATATTTATTTTCACAACAGCAATGTTGATACCAAACAAGAATATTATCGAACGCAAGTCTATATAATATATTGTCTTTCTTGGGGGATGTCGTTTTTAAAATTTCGCTTTTTGACAAAACTGTTTTTAATATATAATGTAGGGTTTTTTTCCGGACGTGTTCGAGCGACTTTTGCGGGTTTAAAGATACATGACGAACTCACACATACACATTACAAAACCGTTTTCCCAGCGAGGAAAAACTTTACTTCGCGCCATTTGTTCGTACAAACATGCGGAAAATTTTTCACAGCGCGAAAATGTTTATAGCTTTGGCGACTTTTACCCGGACGATTTATTTTTCAATTTTTGAAAGTGACGTTTTATAAATTATTTAGATTTTATTTTGATTTATTTTACACCAATGTTTTAGTTTGTTTCATTTACATAAAATTTTGTTTTCTAGACATTTTAACTGGTATTTTTTTTAACAAGCTTTATAATATAAAGGCATAAATATTTTATATTATTCTATTATTTATTGTAGTAAAGTATTTTGCGCCACTAATTTAGAGAGCGGCTTTATTATCATTGTGAACATTACATATTATACAAAACAATTCTACTCTGTCTATTATGCCCGTATGCATAAACATTTTCGTTTAAAATAACAGTTTGTTAAAATGAATATTCTTGGATCTCGTGAGAAATTTCGTTGTAATATACATAGAAAGATTTCTTACGGAATTCAAGAATTTTCATTTTAACGAACCGTTATTTTTAACGAAAATGTTTATACATACGAGCATAATTGAGAGAGTAGAATTTTGACACAAATTATACTAATTTCGAATTTTTTTTTTTTGCAATAAGTGACTGAAAATTTGAAAATATTAACCTCATTTTTACCATGGCATGATTTTTACCACGTTGACTGCAAGGAAAAGTGGTATAGCGTTTGGTACGGTGTCTGTAACATTTTCAAAAAAAAATAATTGTGTATAGATATCCTTCATATAGCCTCTAGATGACGAATCTGAACTTAGTTTATGTGGGTATATGGATATGCGTCGTCAGCTCGCTCGCTCGCTCGGTCGTAAGTCAAAATTTTGTGGCCGCAACTCCTCCTAGACGGTTCAACCGATTTTAATGAAATTTTCAGGATACATTTGTTTAGTGCCCAAGATGGTCATGTGGTTTTGATTTTTTAGAGTGATGTCAACTTTCCGAGAAAAAAATTACTAATGTTTTTAAAATTCGTTGTGGCTACATTATTTATTCGATTTTGATCAAATTTTCAGGAAAGGTTTTCCTAGTGCTCACATAAATTTCGTAATTTTAATAAAATACAGTGTTACCAAATTTCTGAGAAGAAAATTACTAAAATTTTTAAAAATTTATTACGGTCATGTTGTTTAACCGATTTTGTTTAAATTTTCACAAAAGATTTTTCTGCTATCCATTTAATTAGATAATTTCAACAAAGTACAGTGATACCGACTTTCTGAGAAAAAAATTACTAAAATTTTTTAAAATTTATTATGACCACGGTATTTAACCGATTTTAATCAAATTTTCACTAAAGATTCTCTTGGTGCCCGCATAAATTATGCAATTTTAACAAAATACAGTGTTGTCAACTTATCGAGAAAAAAATTACTTAAATTTAAAAAAAATTATTGTGGCTACATTATTTATGCGATTCTAATCAAATTTTCAGAAAAGTTTCTCCTAGTGCCCACATAAATTATAATTGTATTAAAATACGATGTTGCCAACTTTTCGAAAAAAAATTAATAATTTTCTAAAAATTTGTTATACCCGTATTATTTATTCAAATTTAATCAAATTTTTACAGAAGATACCCTTAGCGCTTATAATATTATACAGGGTTACCCAAAAGTCCTGGAACGGTTGAATATCTCGAAAACGAAACGACGGATCGCTAAGTTATAAAACACGCCTTTCTTTATTTTTGGAGAGGTATTGAACCGTGGCACTGAACTACCCCCACCGCCCCCGAGGAGGCGGGGGTGGTGGTGGTGTGACATGAGAAACTTAAATGGGACCCCCCCCTCCATTTTTATTGTATTTTTCGATTCTCTACCAAAAACTGTTTATGAAAAACCTGAAAACCCTACCCCCACCCCCGCACCCACACCGTTTTGGGGGGTTAAAAGCGTACAATTTTTGTGCTATCTGAAGCCGTTAAGAGCAGTGCTTAACAGTAATTTGTTAGAAATGGTGTACGAAAATGTCCGTACAACGTTGCTAATGTTGCGAGGAGTCGGGGAGAACGTTCGATCGTATGCAGAATTAGCAAGACTATTTAACGCTGCTCACCCGGAATGCGATCCAATCTCAAAATCGACTGCACAGAGAACGGTGTCAGGTTTCCAAGACACGGGAAGAGTTAAAGATCGTCCGCGCGGTGGCAGACCATCAACGGCTACAAGTGAGGACCAGAAGATAGAAGTTCTGCAGCACTTCGTCGAAGATCCCCGTGCATAAGTTAGGAAAGTGGCACAAGTGCAAGGCGTCGGGAAATCATCAGTTCTTCGAATCATACGAGCAGAGAAGTGGCATCCATACAAAATACACTTTGCTCAAGAGTTTTCGGAGGCCGATTTCCGCAAGAGACAGGACTTCTGCGCAGACATGCTACATCGTTTGGCTGAAGATCGCAATTTCCTGGACAATTTGGTGTTTTTAACCTAACCCCCAAAACGGGGTGGGGGCGGGGGCGCGGTTTTTAGGTCTTTCATAAACAGTGTTTGGTCGAGAATAAAAAAATACAGTAAAAATGGGGGGGTCCCATGTAAGTTTTTCAAGTCACCCCATCCCCCCCCCGCCCTTCGGCGGCGATATGGGGGTAGTTCAGTGCCACCGTTCAATACCTCTCCAAAAATAAAGAAAGGCGTGTTTTATAACTTAGCGATCCGTCGTTTCGTTTTCAAGATATTCAACCGTTCCAGGACTTTTGGGTCACCTGTATATTAGCAAAATTCAATGTTGCCAACTTTCGGTGAAAAATTTTTTTATTCATGTTTCTTATCATTTATGTGATAATGTCAAAGTGGTCTATATATAGGTTTACCCATATACTTCTAATCTTCTTAATTTCGTTAAAGTATATGCGCAACATACGTAACATTTAGTATTAATGAAAAATATTGTATTATTTTTCGAGTAAATTAATTTCGGGATCGTGCAAAGAATAATACCAAATAAAATTTTAAATATATCTATTATTTATTTTTGTTTCACAAAATTTAGAAATAAGATATAGTTCTATCTTAATATTTATATTATTTAATATAACACAAATTTATTAAACATATCTATCATTTATATAAAAGCAATGGGAAAGTGCGTAACAATTTTGTAATTTACTGTACGACATTTTAAAATCGGTATGCTGCATTTCCGGCAGCCATATTTTGTGCTGGTGCTTACCAATAGGGTGGGAAATAACGACACAACACACGTACACACATTTATATATATATATATATATATATGTAGAACGAAGCAAAGCAAAGATTCAATAAGCAAATGACAACAAATATAAGAGCAAAGTTGCCTGGATCTGTTTACATCTATGAGCGTCTTTTATGCCATGGATTAAATGCAACAGTGTTTTACGTTTTCGGAAACAATTTGTAAAATTCCCTACGATGTGTTGCGTTAGATTTTGCAAATTCCTTGCGACGTACGTCGTAGCTTACATTTTCCGATATTGTAACGCTTTTGTGTGTGTGTGTGTGTTTTCCTTTGGTTATAAAATGGAGTTTTTGCGCTGAACTTTTTAATATTATCACGCCTTTTTATTATCTAACTTGAATGTAATTTACGAATGTTTATCTTAAAAATTGTCACGCATTTTTATGCGTTATATTTGATTCGGAAGTTTGTAAATGCTATAGTAACTTTTTTTATACAATATAATTTATATATCTTCTTGATATTTACGTGTAAATTCTTGACAGAAACAATTTCAATATTTTATTTTTTATTTAATATTAATTTATTGACTCAAATAGATAAATGTTGATAGAAGAAGTCTGTCTGTCTGTCAACTTACATCTTCATCAGGAAAAAAGATGATGATGTACGTAGAGTACGTTAAAACGTCAATTTTTTAATTAAAATTAATACAAAACTATATCTTAAAGTTTTTTTTTTTTTACTAAATAAGTAAATTTAAAAAAAATTACCTTGTTACTCCAGATAAAGTGTAAAAAATGTAAACACTTTTTAGAGAACATATTTTAAATATTATTAAATAGTAAAAAAATACGGTAAGCATGCATACATACATACATACATATATATATATATATATATATATATATATATATACACACAATCACGCCATATACCCAAAAGGGTGTGTCACAAACTCTTTCCACTATTTTGAAATCACTTTTCTCTAAACATCCCTATCCAGACAAGCAATTTTACCTTCATTCACGTTCATAATTCCTCTCATACATGCATTCCTATTCTTACTACTTGAAAACTTTCGCTCACGCAAGCCACTCTATCAATCATACTACATTTTCAACTACCCATTGGACGTTCACAAAAACGTATAGCTTCAAAATCATTCATATAAAGTTTTTTAATCAAAAAGTTTTAGGGTAATAGTAATACATAGAAAAAGAGTAATATATTACATTAATAATACTTTACATTTAATTGCTTTCAGAAATTTTCACTTTTTTACTCCAAAAATTTGAACGATGTATCATCATCGAAAGATTATTGCTTGCTTTCATTTATCATCATCATTATTTAAGATTCGTTCAGCTGTTCTTATGTACGCAACATAACGCAACTTTGGCACCATCAAATAATAAACGTATATATCTTTAGGGTCGCTGGTCTGTGGGTGGGGAATGGTTTTTACTCTAACGACCAAAACATTCCATTAGAGTGAGAATTAATCGGCCATCAGTCAAAGTGAATTAGCCAACAAGTAAGTGAACGGAGCAGAAATTAATTGGTGAGCAGGTCATGGAAAACCGAACGAAATGGCGTCAGTGTGCTAGTTTTACCCGTTTGCGTCTCTGTTCGTCTGTTGCATATATGAGGGACCACAGTGAAATAGTAACGAATACGCCACCTTAAACGAAATATTGTTTTTCACTACGCATACTGCATATATATATATATATATATATATATATATATATATATATATATATATATATATATATATATTATTAATAATAATTACAATAACATTAATGTATAATAAATTTATTGTAAAGTTGTCATATTTCGGTTATGATTATAAAGTTCTTCAGGGTAAACACACTAATATAGCAAATTAAGAATTAAATTACAGTAATGTTCGAATTATACAAAGCATATTACTCACATGATTGATAAAGGTAAAAATGTTTTTACATAAGTGTAACTAATATTCTTAGCAAAAAATACATAAATTATACAGAACATCAGTCAACTGGATATTTTAAATTCTTCGTTGTAACTATTTGTCAAATTAATTAAAATTTGTTAACTAATACAATTATAAACACTGTATAATAGTTATCAAATAAAATAAATAAATAAATAATAAATGAAGTATAGAAGTTATGAACACTTAAGCTGATATTACAAGCTCGGTTTTTGAGGTGCTTTAGTTCACTTGTTTAGTTTTATGACAGTTACGTTATCTTAAAATCGATATTATTTAAAATCAATTTTAAAACACAGCTCGTAATATGAGCCTTAGTTTTTAACTTCTATAATTCATTTATTCTTTATTTATTTTATTTGATAACTATTATACCTTACAGTATTTATTTATTGTATTTTCAATGTAAAATCTCAACTTTTAAATTGTATAAAAAATTGTATCATTTTAGAGAATTTAATTCTATATAATTACATTTTAAAGCGAAATAAATCAGATGGATTGTATTCGAGATCTCGGTGGGACAAGGTTAAAAAACATGGTTTCGAGAAAAAGCGTTAAAGTTAAAGTGACATAACTCTTTATTGGTCGCTGTAACTACGCCGAAAGTTCGAGTTTCGAAAAACCGTTTTAGTACTTTATTCTATACATTAAAAAATCGATTTTTTGTAAGTGTCGGGGTGGTGTCCCTCCTTAACAAAGAGGAGTCGGACAAATTATTTGTCCCTTTTCCATTGAGATACTCATTTGGTTTGCACTGGATTTGGTCTCATTTCAATTCGATGCTTATTATGCATGAATCAACCGCATCATGGTATTATGCGGTATTTGGCAACCGTGTTACAGCCAAGTAATGATTGGCTCTTCATGTATGTAAAACCACTCAATTTCTCTATGTGGTTCTTCGATGGTAGTTGTTCTCGCTGGCCGCTTCTCGTTCTGGTTTTGTTCTTGTTTTTATCTGTCGATGATTGCCAAATAGATTTGTTTTTGTTTTTGATTGTTTATAAATAAAATTTAAATTTCAAAATGTAAACACAACATACGACAACGCTGCTCGATCAACTTACAAATACATTGACAGATGACAGTATACACACAACTCGTTTTTTTGTTTTCAATCTTACAAGTATTGTCATAGCTATTAAAAATTCACAATCACAAATTTTCAGGACAATCTATGTGGTGGGGTCAGGAATCTGTAGGCAGCTAGGAGAAATTATTTTATATTTTTTAGTTCGTTTTGAAAACTTGGTATATTAATTTATTTTTTTTAATTTAAATAATGATTTCAGAATTTTTTACAAGAATTCTGTAACTTATTTTAAATAAAAAAAATATATAATGATATTGTTCTTATGTAATCTTTCAATATTTCGCCTTAAAATAGTAAATTTTATTCAGTGCAACGATTCCATTATCAGTTATGTAAATGTTTTAAAGATTGAATATAAAATTGACATTAGCAATAAAAAATTTACAATTTATATTAAAATTATCGTCTATATTGTTATCGGTTTTGCTTTAAACAGAATTTACTATTATTATTATTAAAAACCAATTAAAAACCAATATACATTCATTAAAAGTGTTTTTCATTTCGTTCCATTAATTTTCCATTAATTGGGTTTACACAAAATTGAAATCAATCGCGCACGAACATATATATGTATATAATTTTGTAACTTAAATATCTCTTTATTTGTTTACACTTATTGTAACTGATACTTATTGTTAACTGTCACATAAAGTAAGTAAAAATAATCTAATAAGTATGTAAAATTGCTTACTTTGCAAATTGCATCAGATACCTACATACATATAGTTGGTATAACTTCTTAAATTATTCAAAATTACAGCTTGCATATTAATATCTATAATAATTTATGAAAATAATGAGTAAGTAACATATTTTAAGTGGAATTCATTCATTTCAAAATACACTTTTATTTAAATTTAGAAGTGTATATAATTATACCAACAATAATATTACAGAACTAAACAAATTTTACCTATTCATGGAAATTTCCTGAAAACAAATTTACTAAAAGAAACTGTAATATTACATACATATGTACTTTTTCATTCCATTGGTAATATCATATTACTTAATGTTTGTAATAGTTCCAATATTATATATTTTTAATTAATTATATAAAATTACAGCAGTTGAGTAATTATACCTAGAAATACTGTGCATTATAGTGTCTCATAGTTTGTAGGTTAATTACATATTTTTTTTTTAGAGTGTATACAAAATTATCCAAATGTAACACTAAATTGTCATAACACACTATTGAATTCTTTTTCTTATTTTTATCCGTCTTATGCACAACTTTCTTTCAACGTCGAAGAAAATTCCCTTTTTCAACAACTTTGAGTTTTATTACATTGGTTATAGGTATAGGATTCCTTTCCACTTCTTGGATTATATCCAAAATTTCGTTTGGTGTCTTTTAAATGAATAATGTCATAGAGCCACTTTAGACTTCGATATCGCTAACGTGAAATCAGCTAGGAATTTTCCTAGAATCTTCTTCGGCGTATGTCCCTTCTGCCTTAAGATGTGGTAAAATTTGTTTTTCGTTTTTTCTTCTTCGATGAGTTGCGCTTGTATTGAGATTAATCAAGTATCATGTGACGTAGAAAGTTAAAGAACAGCTGCTTCGGATAGATGTGACGCTTTTGATTTATCTTTTTAAGTGGGCATGATTCTAATTTTCTATACATGCAAAGATTATTATACTGAAGAGTACTTGAAAACCCCTTATCTGACTGCATATATTATTTTTGCGAAATTTTATAGCAAAGATGTAACATAGTAAAAAATCTTTCAGAATTTATTATATTAAAATAAAACAACTTTAGGTTATACTTCTGTATTAATATTTATTTAATAATTGACGTTTCGATGAACTTAACGTCCAGGAAAGAAGTAATAAACAGAACATAGAAACAAGTTACTTGTTTCTATGTTTATTTCGACGTTTCGTCGATCTCAACGTACGTCATTATTATTTTTTCTTATGAAGACGTACGTTAACGTCAATTATTAATAAATATTAATACCGAACTACAACCTATAGCTATTTTATTTTAATATAATAAGGTCTAATTTTTTTTTAATATGTTAAATAAATTATTATTTTAGATTTTATTTTATTAATTATTACTCCTATTATTTTTAAAAAAATATAAATTATTAATTATTTTTGTTATTGTATATTAAATATCATAGAAAATGTAACTTTAGTTAGATTATAGTTAAAAGCCAGGAGGTATGAGTAAATATTGTGGGTGGGAAGAAAGTTTGAGGTCCTACTTTTATTATAGTAGAAAATTGAGATGAGACAAGTATTTTGTAAACACAGTGTCTGGTTTTATGTACTTTTTAAAGTAATATGCTGAAATATGCAAATTTTCAAGCATTTCATTAGTGATCGTAGATAGCTGTGTAACGATGCTTCCTTTTCTACATATTTTGCCACAAGATATTTTTACGCAAATTTTTATTATATACTGCGTCGCTTCTCTATTCTATAACGTTTCGATTGATAAAAAGATTTACAAAATGTATTTACAGCTAATTTTACTTCGAATATAAATACTTGTTTTTTCAAGCGTATCATAATATTAATATTACATTACCATATTGTCTATGTAGAAAGAGGTCATTATGTTTACTAGTACAATATTAACATTATTATACAGCAGTTAGTTACTAGATACACCATTGGTAGCAGCACAAAACATAACTACAATATCAAGTGTATTTAATCTGACATCGTCGGCGGCCACATTGCAAAACTATTACGTTAATTTAAGTTAATTGACGATTGCATTGTTTATTTTCACTCGAATTTGTAGTTAATTATTGAAAATGTGTGAATAAGTGCAAGAAATGCAATGTACACCGTCCAGGCTGATCAGAAACTTCATATTCAATCAAAGAAACACGGTCAAGTGTATTTAATTAGCCATCTCTGACGGCTAATTAAATACACAACATCAATTACTGTGAGGGCACTGAGTTAAATAAAATTTGGTTTTTATTAATAAAAATCTATAAATTTTATTATCTAGTTACTTATTTGTTAACTAGTAACCTGTTTCTTTGTTCTATTATTTACTGTAAGGTCATTTGTGTCATTTTTCATACTATATTAAAAATGATTAAATCAAGTTAAATTAATTGACAATTAAATTGTTAATTTTAGCTTAAATTTCAATTTGATTATTGAAAATAGGTAAAGAAATACAAGAAATGCGTTCAGAAATTATATATTCGACCAAAGAAAAATTAATTCTTACAAATCATGTAACAAATATAAATAATATATACATATATGTACATACTATTCTACAACTGTGTACAAAAATGTACAAATTTATTTTAAAGCAAAAAATAAAAGCAATTTTTCATAAACAAAAGAGTGGGGAATACGGGTTTTGGATTTTAATTTTATTCCGAGAACTTACATTAATACTGAACGAATGTAATTTCTAGATTGAATCAGATACTCTTCAATAAATTTCTGCTAGAATTAATGTAGCGAACAATAAAGTACGTTTTTCTAGCTAGCACGTCCTAGACATTATCTATCGAAACGTATTCTGTTTTTTTTTTTGCGTCTCTGCATTTAAAACTGCACCGCAATAATGTAAATTACTCTTAAGAATTGTTTCCTTGTTTTTACTAGAATTTTTTTACTCTCTTTATATGCATATATGGTAGTTGTCTGAGAATCAGATTTAAACTTAATCTAATTTCTGAACGTAAATTATACAAATATTTAAATGATGAATGTTTTAATTAATATTAAATAATGGTAGGGCATTTGGTAGTGTATTTGACTAGTAATCAAAAGGTTCGGGTTTGATTTCCGGTTTTGCAATATTAATAGCAGATTGATAAGATAAGCAATTGGAATTTATGGCAACATCAATTACTGTGAGGGCACTGAGTTAAATAAAATTTGGTTTTTATTAATAAAAATCTATATCTTTTATGATCTAGTTACTTATTTGTTAACTAGTAACTTGTTTCTTTGTTCTATTATTTACTGTAAGGTCATTTGTATCATTTTTCATGCTATATTAAAAATTATTAAATCAAGTTAAGTTAATTGACAATTGAATTGTTAATTTTAGCTTGAATTTCAATTTGATTATGAAAATATGTAAGGAAATACAAGAAATGCGTTCAGAAATTATATATTCGGCAAAAGAAAAATTAATTCTCACAAATCATGTAACAAATATAAATAATATATACATATATGTACATACTATTCTACAACTGTGTACAAAAATGTTCAAATTTGTTTTCAAGCAAAAAATAAAAGCAATTTTTCATAAACAAAAGAGATGGGGAATACGGGCTTTGGATTTTAATTTTATTCCGAGAACTTACATTAATACTGAACGAATGTAATTTCTAGATTAAATCATATACTCTTCAATAAATTTCTACTAGAATTAATGTAGCAAACAATAAAATACGTCTTTCTAGTTAGCACGTCCTAGACATTATCTATCGAAACGTATTCTGTTTTTTTTTTTGTGTCTGTGCCATTTAAAACTGCACCGCAATAATGTAAATTACTCTTAAGAATTATTTCCTTGTTTTTACTAGAACTTTCTTACTGTGCATATAAAATGCATTAATTGTATTAAAATCATATTTAAACTTAATCTAATTTCTGAATGTAAATTATACAAATATTTAAATGATGAATGTTTTAATTAATATTAAATAATGGTAGGGCATTTGGTAGTGTATTTGACTAGTAATCAAAAGGTTCTGGTTCGATTCCCGGCTTTGCAATATTAATAGCAGATTAATAAGAAAAGCAATTGGAATTTATGATAACATCAATTACTGTAAGGGCACTGAGTTAAATAAAATTTGGTTTTCATTAATGAAAATCTATAAATTTTATGATCTAGTTACTTATTTGTTACCTAGTAACTTGTTTCTATGTTCTGTTATTTATTATAAGGTCATTTGTATCATTTTTCCCGATAAAAATGGACGTTGAGTTGGTCGAAACGTCGATTATAAATAAATATTAATACATAACTTTAACCTAAAGCAATATTTATTTAAAAGCATTATGTTTTATTTGATGAATATTATTTGGAACAATAAATATTTTTATGGGTATTTTTTTAAACCTGTTGTAAAATATGTAGGTATTCAAATATTTTCATACAATAAAAATGAAAATATAATATATCTTTTGTATTATACGTTTTAATTCTAGAATATTAATAAATAAAAATAAGCTTATAAAATAATTCATAAATTCATCGTACTTGTAATTATTAGAAATGGAAAAAAATAGATGATTTTAAAATATGACAATATTTTATTGGCTAATTTTAAAATTATTATTCCAACATTTGTAAATATTGGGCCTAAGGAAACAAAATTTAATATGACCTCTAAAGTAATATAGAGGGAAGACTTTAATTCTTGCAGATTTTAAAATATTGTAAAAATTAAAGTTATAAAATCTAGGTCCTGATCTTGTTCTGTTCCAATAAATGAAATAACAACAAAATATAGCTTTCGTACAATAAATAAGAGACGGTGCTATGTATTAATCTCACGCAGTACGCTTTTTTGTAATATACGATACGCAATGCACCAAAATGATCGTAAAGCTCCATCTAGTTTCTTTTTTTTTGTTTTTCTTCAATTTTGTATAAAATTATTTTGAATACGACAAAGGGGAACAATTTTTTCACGATTTTCTTGAAAATTTATGAAAATGTTCTATGTAGAATTGTATATATTTTCAAACGCTCTAAATAAAAATACATGTATTTCATCATTGTTAAATTATGATTCGTTTTTGTTTTGTTTTTCCAATTTAAATGTTTATATTTTATTTTATAATACAGACAATAAAAAATATTACACATAAAAAATATTTGGACGAATTTTTCAAATAAAAATGGAAATATGTCGAGTTTAGTGAGACAAGACAAAGATGAAATAAATGTGAAAAATTATTTAGTGTTTAATTGATCCAATGTATCTAATATTATTATTGCTGTATTGATCTAATATTTTCTTATTTATTTTATATTTACATATACTTGTTTGTTGATTATTCTGATGCAATCTTTTAGTTACTTATCTAAATTAATTAGAGATATCAATTCGGTTTCAACTAATTTGTATATAGATTGATAAGAATAGCAATAAAAATTTACAAAGAAAAAGAACATCAATCAATACGAAAGCACTGATTTAAATATTAGGCTTTCTTTAATTAATAATTTAATTTCCCTTAAACTAAGCTTTCATCGTCAGTAGCAAAAGATAAAGCTAAAGTCCTAATCAGTAATCTAAGATTACACAAATACTCAACGTACATAGTGGTTAAAGATCACTCAGTAACATAGTAAAAAAATCTTTCAGTACTCATTATATTAAAATGTAAATGCTTTAGGAGTAAGTTCTGTATATATTTTATTTAAAAATGAACGTTTCGATATACTGTACATATATCATTATCAAGAAACGTCGATTTTTAAATAAAATATATACAGAACTTAATCCTGAAGCTTTTTAATTTTTCGTGAAATATTTATTGTTCAGTCAATTAACGATTTTACTTCAATATAATATTAAGTTTTTTTTAATAATACCACATTATATAAAATAAAACTGCTTTAGGTTCAAGTTTTGTATAAAAATTTATTTATAATCGACTTTTAGACGAAACTCAACACTCGTCTTCATCAGGAAAAAATTGATACAAAAAATACTGATATTGATTTAATATAATAAATTCTGAAAAAAAATTTTACTACACATGTTAGCTTTTATGAACTACTATAAAACACTGAAAAATAAGTGTAAATTATATTTGAACATTGTTTTAAATTTTATTCTATACAGGGTGTAACAGAATAACTATTCCTAATTTTAACTGGAGTATCCTGGGCTCAGAATATGAAGATTTAATGCAAATCACTGAGATAAAATGTGGCTCCTTACTGAGCTACAGGGTGTTTTATATAAAAATTTAAAAACGATTTTTGCCCAGTACTTTAAAACTATTTGACGTATCCTTATCATACTTGGCAGGAAATGTAGGTACCGTGCACCATACTAAATTATGTTAAATGAAAGTTTCTGGCTACTGCCAGTGGCGTACAACAGGGGCAAGTGAGAGGTTGATCCTTCCTAAATTCTACGCCACTGGCGGAATTGTCATTTTAGCACAATTTTTAGATTCTCCAATACTTGTTGTGTAAAAAACATACACTTCTTTTGTAACGATAAAGTCACTGTTTTTCGAGATATTTAAAGTTAAACATAAGCTGCACCCTTGGGATTTTTTCAAAATTTGCTCAAAAAAATCTGAAAAAATTCAGTAAAATAGAGAAAAAAAATTAACTACATAATATTTAAGTAACTTTTTCTCTAACTCATTCTGATTTGGCTGAAAAATTATTGAAATTAAAAAAAATAAAATGCAAAAAATATTAATTTTCAATAATTTTTCCAGCCAAACCAGAATGAGTTAGAGAAAAAGTTACTTAGGTATTATGTAGCTAATTTTTTTCTCTATTTTACTGAATTTTTTCAGATTTGTTTGAGCAAATTTTGAAAAAATACCAAGGGTGCAGCTTATGTTTAACTTTAAATATCTCGAAAAAAAGTGACTTTATCGTTACAAAGGAAGAGTATATTTTTTACACAGCAAGTATTGGAGAATCTAAAAATTGTGCTAAAATGACAATTCCGCCAGTGGCGTAGAATTTAGGAAGGATCAACCTCTCACTTGCCCCTGTTGTACGCCACTGGCAGTAGCCAGAAACTTTTATTTAACATAATTTAGTATGGTGCACGGTACCTACATTTCCTGCCAAGTATGATAAGGATACGTCAAATAGTTTTAAAGTACTGGGCAAAAATCGTTTTTAAATTTTTATATAAAACACCCTGTAGCTCAGTAAGGAGCCACATTTTATCTCAGTGATTTGCATTAAATCTTCTTATTCTGAGCCCAGGATACTCCAGTTAAAATTAGGAATAGTTATTCTGTTACACCCTGTATAATGTAATTCAACCGTAACCGTAACCATAACAAATATAACAAAAATTTTAACAGAAAATACGTGATAGAAAAAAGTTTTATGTAATAGTTGATCCGATATTTTATAGAAATATTAATAAAAATGAAATTGAAACTTGTTATTTTCTGTTCAAAAATTTCGTTTCAAACGAAATAACATTTTATAAAAATCACACGAATACTTTTTTCATTTCTTTTTGCTGTTAAAAGTAAATAATCTGTTCTCGGGAAATCGAAACAACTTCAAGTATTTGAGCCTTACCTCTTGTAGATAACTTTTAATTGATTTTTTTTGTTTTTATTTATTTCAAAACTTTAGAAATAGTTTTGTTTTTCAAAAGTTAAAAGTATATGAAATAATTATATTGACATCTATATATACAGGTTTTTTTTTTAATTATTTGTTTGGTTATTAATTGTATGTTATGGTTTACTTTTTCTACCAAGACTCTTTGTCATTTGACGTATCATGTTTTTTTTTATATATCAGCTGAGATTTTACTATATATTTTATTCTTAAATTATACTACTACAAATTATTACTAAAATTAATCATTTTATTTAATAAAACTAAAGTGTTTCTAATCTAATAAAAAAAAATTACATGTTTTTCGTTTTTATTTTTTTCTATTGGTAGCAATGAATTTTCAGCTAACGTTTCTATGTCTTGTTTATACGCCAACCCGACATCAGCTGGCGCGACGCAAGCGCCGCTCCAACGGCCGCGCATGACTACAATTCGCTGGCAGGTTTGAACTGATCATGTATGATCACGTATAAGTTTCATCGCAAAACTCGCTCATTTAACTAGTCACAATGTCGGTCGTGCTTAGATATGGATTTAGGCCAGTAAATATAACAATTTTTCGAAAGAAAAGCCTGAGTGAAGGGAAAAAGCTTGTCGAAAGCCATCATGTTTCTGATGTGTAGAAAGTTAAAGTTGACGCTTCATTTAAGATAAAACAGACTGTTTTGTGCGAAACTCCCGGTGCTTTGAGTACCAGAACAAAGACAAACCTTTAATAGCCGACAATTGAGGAATGTATATAATTATTTCATATTTTAAAAAAGGCTTTAGCTTACAGTTACCTTTAATAGCTTACAGTTTTAGTTTATAGCTATTTTTAGTAGTTTACAGCCTTTTTCTATTCTTATTCATTACTTTTCTTAACCTAGTTGCTTTTATTATTTATTAGAAAAAGTGTATAGTTATCAATACGATGTTAGCATCATTTACAAAGTAACTTAAAAAGTAGATTAAAATTTGATACTTTCTTTTATAGTAGCTTATAGCTGTAGTTTAAGTTACTTTTGGAAAAAAAGTAGCTGTAACTGTAGCTTTATAAAATTCTAAAGAATAGCTTGTAGCTGTAGCTTTGCCACATTCATTGAACATATATATATATATATATATATATATATATATATATATATATATATATATATAACAAATATATTTTTAAACTATGTTAGTTAATTTCCTTCTTGAAATATTTCAAAATTTCTTTTATATATCTTCCTAACGCAACTGTTTATCTATCTATCTATCTATATATATATAGTTCAAAAATTTAACGGGATACGGTATTTGGGTTGAAAAAATTTATAAAAATGCAAGCATTTACAATTCTATCAATTTATTGTATATTCCAATATTTCGCCAGCAGTTGCTGGCGAAATATTGGAATATACAATAAATTGATAGAATTGTAAATGCTTGCATTTTTATAAATTTTTTCAACCCAAATACCGTATCCCGTTAAATTTTTGAACTAAATATTAACACGGTAGTTACTCTGACTCTACATATATATATATATATATATATATATATATATATATATATATATATAATTATTCAAGAAATTAATTAAGAAAATTCCTGCATAGGAAACAAAGTTAGATGAAGAATATAACGCGCTTATATATATCGCATCACATCACTGTCAAACCCGTACGGATATATGATACCAACAGAAAATCTAGTGACGTTAAAGGAATGCATTTATTTTTCCTATATTAAACGGCATATGATTAATGATAGATCACGTACCATGTCTCGTTTGCGGCTTAGATGAACAAATTTTCTAGGAACATTCTGGGGAAGGATAACATCTTTTTCTTAACTTGTTTTCCCTTAGACTTAACAGATAACGATCGTGGGTCACACAGTAAAAACAGGCGTGGTATAATAATATATCGTCGCTTTTATTTTTTATTGCAATGCCGACCAACAGAACTGGGCACATGTACTTGTATAAAAGTATTTAAGTACTGTACTTAAATATATTATTCGAGTAATTGTATTTGTACTTATGTACATTTTTCTGGGTCGAGTTGGGTGCCGAAGTCATAAAACTTACCCGATGGTTGGATCTGAGATTTAATTTTTATTTATTGTTACTATTAGTGAAATATATTATTATCCTGAAGTATAACGTAAGTAAAATTATATAATTACTAGATAAAATTTCTATATCTAAGTGTATTTGTACTTGTTACTATATTAAAATAAAACTGTTTTAGTTTAAAGTTCTTTATGAATATTTATTTAAAATCCAGGTATCGACGAAAAACATGCAAGTGGACATTAAAATAATTTTCTTCACGACAAAAAATTAAGTGAATAACGTTCTAATAGCAAAAATAAAAACCAACCTTTTAACCTAATCTATCTAGCAACCAAAATCTTCAGGTTGTAATTGATCTTTAAACAAGTGAAAAATTAACCTTTTATCTCGACCTATATATTATAATAAAATTATTTTCTTAAATATGTGAAGCTTAGCCTTACACAACGGTATATAAGAAAACTACCTGTAAAATACTGCACCCAACTCGAGCCATCACGGCACCCAACTCGTCTTGTCCCTGATGTACTACACTGTCATCAAGAAAAAATATATTCAAATGACATGACGAGCTTACGCTATCCTTATTTTAAAAATTATACATATAATATTATGTCACGAAATTTTGTATATAGAGGTATTCTGATATGCTCAGTTGAAGTTAAGTATTGACAATAAGATATCATTTCTGGTTTACCTGGAAGTCGACCCTAACTTCCTTACTTTAAATAGAATACTCCGTTTTTTATTTTATTATTAAATTTAGTAGTAAATTTTACATATGATACGTTAATAATATTTTACTTTAATTTAACTGTTTTTGACGTATTTTAACTTAAGATGTAATCTAATATTTGTAACTTATAAACGGGGTCTTATTAAGAAAGGTTTGGGCTAACTTTTCGTAAAATAGATTAGAATTATTGAAAAAATGTGCCAAGAATATTACTCTAAATTTAAAGTTCAAAAAGCATTAAAATCTCTTTTCTATTTTCAAATAGAAACCATCATTTTTTTTATTACTTTAATGACTTTATACATTAAAAAAATAGTGTTAGATTATGTAACATGTCGCAGTGGCGTAGCCAGGGGGCTGTTAGGGGGGTTATAACCCCCACTCCAAGAATCTAAACGACCAAAAATATATGTATGTGAAATATGAAATATGTTATTTTACTTTCATTTTTATAAAAATAATTTTTATTGTTCTTTATTTTTTATGCAAATTATAGTATTATCTTCATTGACTAATATTATATCATTTCTTTAGTAACCTAACCTAACCTAACCTAACCCCCCCCCCCATGAGAAGTTTCTGGCAACGCCACTGACATGTCGCATGTTGAAAGTTGATAGATTTTTAATAAAATAGAAAATTATGTAATTTATATACGTTGTTGTATCATTTTTCCTGATGAAGAGGTACGTTGAGTTCGTTTAAACGTAGATTATTAATGAACATTAATACATAACTACAACCTAAAGCCGTTTTATTTTAATACAATGAGTTCTAAAAAAATTTTTTTTTACTATGTTAAATTACAAGGTAACAAAATACAAAATTTCTATAATTTATTAAATAAAAATTAAACAGAACTACCATCTACAGGTATTTTATTTTAATATTTCTTCTTTTAGTTACATTTAATATTCTGACGACATTCATATTTTGATAACAGGACGTTTCAAGTAGATAATACAATAAATTTGTTGGTACGGTAGCAAGGCTTTCCAACGGAGTCCCACTATGAACAATTAATTTGCGAAAGTCCAAGGTAACGATGTGGGCCCAAACAAGTCGCAATATTCATTTCGCCGAAATGGCAAATGATATTTTCCATTTCTATTCAACTGAAAAAGGTCGGTAGATGGGATTGGTGCCGTCCCATGGAAAATGGAAGAACATCCTGTCAACCATAGAGACTTTTCTTTTCATTCGAAAATCTAAAAACGTGGCAAAGAGAAAATGTTAGCGGTCACATGAAAACCACTGAACGTACTATAAGCGCAAAAAATTATACCACGAGTTTCTTTTCTTATTTTTTTGTCACACTGCGGTTTAATTATATAAAAGATATAAATTGTATTATCATTTCAATATTATTAATATAATCATATTTTTTTACATATGAAAACTTTAGTGGAAAAGCGATCAACCGACCTTTTTATCAAAATTGATATTTTCTTTTTACAATAGTTGGAATTTAAATAAATATTTTATTCTAAATAAAATATCGTTATCTTTTATCTTATATAAATAAATTTAAAATTTTATATTTATTATCAAATCTAGATTAAGTAGCCGTATTTAAGAAGACTTCTTGTTTGAACAGTAAAATATTAATTATTTTGGAAAATGATAAATAAAAATAAATGTACTTGATTTTGTGATTAATATATAAATAAAAATTTACATATGGTTGACATATTAAAAAATTTTCAGTAGTCATTATATTAAAATGAAACGGCTTTAGGTAGTAGATCAATAAGAAAAAAGATACAAATGACATTTACAGTAAATAAAACAAAACATAGAAACAGCAGCTACTCCCTACACTTCTTACTATTATTTATTGCATGCGCCGGATGTTTTTTGTTTTGAATCTTACAAATATTGTCATAGCTATTAAAAATTCACCATCACAAACTTACAGGACAATCTGTATGGGGTCAGGAATCTGTATGGGGCTAGGAGAAATTATTTTATACTTTTTAGTCCGTTTGAAAAACGTGGTATATTATTATTTTTTTTATTTAAATAATTATTTTCTGATTTTTAGTCTTGTATGTATGTTCTGTATTTTCTGTAGTTTTTCTATTTTGAAAAAAGTATTTGCTAAATACACGAATGTACGAAATTTGTGAAGATAGAAATTAATATTTCTAATATTATTAATTAATTAGTTAATTAATTAATTAATATTATATTGTTATTCAGTTTTGAGCTATTTTTAAAGTTTAAAGTCTCTAGCACAGACAAATAAACAAACAAATAGACAGATAAGAAAGCAAGTTAATAAAAACGTATTAAAATGTGCTAAAGTAACAATTTGTAAAAATTTTAAGTAAATACATTTGGTGACTGTAAAAGAAAGTTTTACTGAAAATTATTATTACTGAACTTTATCTCTCACTGGCCATGTCTAATTTCTAAGTGACATTATTTCGAAACAGTGAGGTCCTCACATAAAATAACCCTTTAAAATTATATCATTTTATAGCTTCATAATATATCTTCAATATATAACTCTTTATATTTGAAAGGGGAAAAAAATGACGATCTATATGAAGTAAATGTCAGATATTCGTTCATTCGTTTGATTTCGTGAAAATTAATAATTTCGTTTGTGTGTGTGATTTGACGGTTTCACATCATCTGTTACCCATATCCTTCTTTCTTTTTACTCTTTTATATTATCTTGATGGTTGTCAAAAATTTTCGCACACATCAGTAAAAAATGTCGACATTACAGTCAGTCAGTAGTATTTTGTTTATCAAATCTCTATTATTTTATACTTCAACACAACCGAATCGTCTAGTTTTTTTTCTGAATATTTTTATTTTAAATATACTGATTCAGCATTTATTTATTGTCATAACTTTAATTTTTTTATGTTTTATTTTTAAATATTTTCCTATATTCTAAATTTGTAATTTTATATACACAGACATACATAATCACACCATGTGCCTAAAAAGGTGTGGCATGCACTCATTTCACTATCCCGAAATCAGTTTCTTTCAAACATTTCTATCCAGATAAGCAAGAAAACATTCGCTCACAAAAAACACTCTGAATCATACCACGCCATATACTCATTGGACGTCCATGAAATACATATATCTTGAAAATCATTCACATATATTCTTTTAACTAAACGTTCATTAGACATTCGCTGAAGATGTTCGAACCATCTTAACAACATTTTTTTTTTCAATTTCTCACTCATACACTAATCTATTTTGTATCTGATTCCTTCTATTTACAACACATATGCCACGTAAATATCTCATTTCTACAGCAGTCATTTTCTTTTATGCTTTAGCAATCAAACCCAAAATTTACAACCATACATCAACAAAGATATCAAAACAGCATTATATGTACTCAACAGCATTATTATATGTACAAATTTCAATAATAACAAATGATGATCAGTTACAAATTAATAAAATTTTATATTTATACTTGTATCCAATATGTTCTAATTTTATTTTATTTTAAATGAACAATTTATGTATGATCTTGTTAAATTTTGTTTTTCTTTCTATTAATAAAACAATATTTATAATGTATTTATACCTGTAGACAAAGAGGTATTTTTCTATCACTTTCTAACACGTTAATCTTATGAGCATAACAACGATTTCAAACAATTGAAATATTAGCCAATCAGACATGAGCGTATTGATTAACAAGTAATTTTCTGTTTCTAATAAAATTTAGTTGTGAAGAATGAGTGTTTGATGTAGCAGTTAGTGAAAATTTTGTGCGTTTTTTTATAAAAATTATGTGGAAAATTTAATGTATTAGTTATTTATTACGTTGTTTAATAACCCCTGGGTTATGAGTGTTTGGATTCATGGGCTTGTAATGCTAGGATATTATAAACTAAGATATTTGGTTAATTGTATTTAGCGTTGGAAGCTTAAGTCATAAGTTTATATAGTTTAATTGTTCAAAATATAGGTTTTTAGAGGTTATGATAAACCCTAACCTGCTGGGGTTAAATGGACCTCGGTTTCGGATTCAAGGACCCAAAAAACGTATAATAAGCATGATCTGACCTCTGGGCCCAAGGGTCTTTTTCTTGTGTGTGGCTATCTTTTTAATAAATATTAATACAGAACTTTAACCTAAAGCAGTTTTATTTAAACATAATAAGTTCTGACAGATTTTTTACTATGTTAAGTTCTAAAATAGTTGTACTAAAACTTACTATTATTAATTTTTATTAAAAAATTTAAATCTATTATAGAAACTCAATGTTACAGATCAAAATTACTTTCACATTAATTGTAAAAAAGTTGGATTTAGAGTATTATTTTTTTGGTGTTCAATATATCATCTTTGATTTAAACAAAATTATGTTTCGTATTTCTTTATAAACATAAACACGAAACAAGCAAAGCAGATGATACATTTTGGGTCTAATACTGCCTCGTATTTTCTGGAAAGCGAAAAAATTTACGTTCATATAAATTCAACAATATAAACTGGCATTGGAATGCGGTAGGATTTTTATTTCAACATCCAGAGTTGAATGAATACAAGACGAAAAATGAACACCCCCGTCTGAAGCTAGCAAATGATCTACCATAAACTTTTTTATTTTTACAATTTCTTTTACACGGTGCAAACGCGTAATTTTTAAGATTTAATTAGGTAACTTTTTTGAACAGTAAATAATTATTAGTTATCAAGAAAGTTAAGTGATGCTTATAAATTAATTAAAGCTTGTGACATTTACACAAAAAATCTAATGGAAATGTAGAGTTTTCAAAAAGTTGATGTTTTATAAAAGAAAAAATAATTAAATATTTGTTAAATAATTTACTTAGATAACAGCCAGTTTCATAATAAGCACTTTAACTAAAGTTGACTTTAAGCTTTGTTTTATTGACAACAACAAATAATTTTACCACTGGAAGTTTGACAAGCATCGTTTTATTGACAACGATAATTATTATTATAGTAGAATTTAAAATAGATGCTTTTTGGTTAGTTTAAAGTTGACTTTAGTTAAAATATTTATTATTACCAGTAACTCAATAAAGTAACAGATGTAACAGATAAAGAAAAATTATTAAAATTAAAACTCATTCTAATCTTCTAACAAAGTATCTCATTTATCATATGTGATGTATGTATATTTGTCGAAATTAATATTTTTATTTTATTTTTCTTACCAATATTATTAATTTTTAACAACTTGTTTAAATTTAATAACAATTTTATTTTGTTGCTATTAAAATATAAAAATTAATAATAATATGATAAAAAGATCTTTTTAAACTCATTTTATTAAAACAAAATGGCTTTTGGTTTTAGTTCTGTATTAATATTTATTAATAAGCAACGTTTTGACGAACTGTATATTATATACCGCATCTCACAAAGAATAGAAACAAAATTCCAAATTCAATTGTTAATTAATTTAGTTAATCACAACAACAGAAAAACAATAAGACTCTATACAAGTTCTAGTGCATATAGACCATTAATTGAAGTCAACATAATGGGTACAACTATCTGATAAATTAGTGAATAATGTGTGTGTGTTTTTCTAATTAAGATAACGTAAGCTGATAAGCTTATATACTTTAATATATTTCTGGAGATAGATTGCACTGATAATGCACTGAATAGGTAACGGACAAAGGGCTGTACAAAATCCTAGAATATTTGCATGAAAATCTATAATGGGTAATTTTGGTTTATGTAACATTTGTTTATAATTCCGTTTACTAAAATTGCATTTTAAGAAAATTTTATCTAGTTGCATTTTGTAATATCAATTTTATCAAACAAAAAATCGTTGCATATGGAATCTTATTAGATACAATAATATGACTAGTTGCAGTGGTATGATTGAGAGACTAAAAATAAAAATAAACATACGACTCTTGGTTTTTTGTTTCAAAATATATTTATTTAACTTATACAATGTACAGGGTGGGCAAATTTGGACGTTTTTATAGGGGAACTCGGAAACTATAAAAGATATGGAAAAATGGACTGCGCATCCTCGATCGCTTTTTTTGAGAGAAATTCAATTATGAAAACAAAAATTAGCTATCGTTTTTTGTTTTCGAGTTATGGCGAAAAGATCGCTTTTCCGTATTTTGATAAATGGCGATATCTCGATGGTTTTTTAAATTAGATGAAAATAATTTTCACATTCTTAAGGCACTTTTTTGAGTAGAATGAAATGGTCTTAACGGATATTATAAATCTCCGTTAATTCTCGGGTTATAACATAAAGTTGTGTTTTTTTAAATACAAGTTATAGTCGGCTCTTTTCAATGATATATATCATGTAGGGTTGAAAATAGTCAAAACTGCCATTTTTTAAAATAAAATAAAATTTATTATTGATTCGTCATTTTTTTTTTGATTATTGTGTAATCTTAGTAGGTTGTGTCATTTATAGTAGCATCTATTCTAGTAAAACCATTGTTGTATGTTCATTCGTTTGGTGTGCAATACTTGGTAATCGTGTTTTAACGTACCACATATACAAAGAACATCTTAATGGTGATCGTTATTTCGAAATTATAAACGAGCATATTATTGGGAATGCTATGGACAATTTACCATTGGCAGAAAGAAGAAACTTATTCTTCCAGCAAGATGGTGCGCCACCACATAAGACGAGAAGGGTTTCGGAATTGCTAAATACTTATTTTGGAAATAGCTGGATAGGAAATAACGGACCTAGGTGGCCACCACGATCACCCGATCTTACATCTATGGATTTTTATATTTGGGAATATATTAAAGATAATTTATATAAAAACACGAATGACAATATTGTCGAACTAAGACAAAATTTTATAGAATGTCTTAATTCAATTTCCAATATTCATATAGTAAATGCAGTTCGCAGTATTGCAAAGCGGTGTGATTTATGTGTTAATAATAATGGATACCAATTTAAACATTTAATGTAATTTAAAACTTTTGTTACATCATATTTAATGTGTATGACGAATCAATAATAAATTTTATTTTATTTCAAAAAATGGCAGTTTTGACCATTTTCAACCCTACGTGATATATATCATTGAAAAGAGAAAAAAATTCTCTATTTAACTAAGTCAGAGCGGATTATGACTTGTATTTAAAAAAACACAACTTTATGTTATAACCCGAGAATTAACGGAGATTTATAATATCCGTTAAGACCATTTCATACTACTCAAAAAAGTGCCCTAAGAATGTAAAAATTATTTTCATCTAATTTAAAAATCCATCGAGATATCGCCATTTATCAAAATACGGAAAAAACAAACTTTTCGCCATAACTCGAAAACAAAAGACGATAGTTAATTTTTGTTTTCATAATTGAGTTTCTCTTAAAAAAAACGATCGAAGATGCGCGGTCCATTTTTCCATATCTCTTATAGTTTCCGAGTTCCCCTATGAAAACGTCCAAATTTGCCCACCCTGTATATTTCGGCTTGTTAGGTCATCATCAAGTGACCAAATATAATACAAAAAAAATTATATATTTCTAACTATATATATATATATATATATATATATATATATACAAATACTTATTTCTAAAACATACCTACGACAAAGACCTAAAAAGGTTTTAGCAGTGGGGATGAAAATAACTCCATTTGTTCATTTATTAAAAGCCAAGGCTGCTTGAATTTTCACCGCCTTTACGAAATTCATCTTAAGATCCTTGTAGCAAATATTCAGCACTTCCACTTAAAGATGCGAATTGAAAGAGTAGTTTACGTGAGCGAAAATTTCTAAATAGTAGGAATAGAAGAGCATGTATGAGAGAGTGTCAGTATGAATGTGGCTGAAGCTAAAGTTGCTTGTCTGGATAGGAGTGTTTAGAAGCTACTGATTTCAGGATAGTGGATACAGTTTGTGCCACACTCTTGCGTACATGGCGTGATTGTGTATGTATGTATGTTTGACTAATGTTCATTTACTGTAAATGTCATTTATATCATTTTTACTGATGAAGATGTACATTGAGTACGTGGAGTACGTCAGTTATTAATAAATATTAATGCAGAACTACAACCTAATGCCGTTTTATTTTAATATAATATATTTTCTACATTATATTTGGCTAATGTTTTGACACTATACATTAGTGCCTTCATCAAAGGAAAAACTAACATAATAAAAAAAAAACTTCACGGTAACTAGCGAATAATTAACACAAAATAATTATATTAAATAATTACTTGTAAAGTAATTATTTTATAATCTACTTTGGTGTTTATAAAAACAGCCCTGACACTATAAAAAAAGCTAAGAAAAACTTTCGAACAAATTTCTTTCAAACCATTCTTAAATTGAAAATACTCGATAACTGTTATACATAGTCAAAAGTTCCAAATGAAACCAAAAAAAAGAAGTAAAATTTATATTTTCCGTTCGAATAAATCGCTAGGGCTTTAATTAAATTTGACACATGCGGCAATATTTCATTATATTTGGAAAATATCGATAAAAAAAACGTATTTTTCAATTTCCACTAGCGTCTTCGATATTAAAAGAATTTTTAGCGGTAAAACCGCTATAATGTTTCATCGTCTACGTTCAAAAGCAAAAGCGATAAGATTACAGGGATTCGAATTTTTCCGCCAAATTGGAAATCTGATTGCAATCACTTTCGTCATGGCTCTCTAAATAATACAACGGGGAGCATCAGCAAAGTATTGTAAGGAAATCTAAGGCTATTCCGAATCCGTTTTATGTTACTAGAAATCTTTCCGTAAATTTGCATAACGACAAAAGAAATTTGTTTCGTTGGTTGCAATTGTACAATATTCTTATTGCAGAATTTACAGTGTAATTATTATTATTATAAATACATATAACAGTATAATTGATATAAAACGACTTTAGGTTTTAGTTTTGTATTAATATAAATTAATAATCGACGTTTCGACAAACTCAACGTACATCTTTATCAGGAAAAATGGTACAAATGACATTTACAGTAAATGTCATGGAAACAAGTTACGTATTTTGTTATTTAGTAAAGTTGTTTCTTTGTTCTGTTTATTTACTATAAATATCATTTGTATCAGTTTTCCTGATAAAGACGTACGTTGAGTTTGTCGAAACGTCGATTATTAACGGGGGAGCCTGGTGTAGTCTGCCGAAAAATGACCTATTTTAAAGTGTGAATTAAAGAAAAACTACTAGACCAATTAACATAAAAAAATTTGCGATATATTAAGCATTATTTAAACTAAAGAATAATTTTATTAATAAATAACAAAAAGAAACAGTTGATAAGAAAAATTGCGATGTTCCTGTGGCTGCGCGCTGAGACAGGGTTTGCGCCGAGCAATGCAGAGGCCGCAACAATCATCTCAAATAAAAATGTCAAGAACGTAGTTAGAGAACATAAAAATGTTTTCAGCATGAACTTCTTAAAAATCTACATATTATTAAAATAATTTTAGCATACAAAAATCAAGTGTTTTTAAAACAGTTGATTTTTTCAACACTTTTTTTATAGTTTATTGTTAAAAATAGGTAAATTGTTTTATCAAATTTTAATATTTTAAGGGTTCATGCTGAGGAGAAATGTAAGAAGACAAAAAAAAAATGTTTCAAGGTTTTAGAGTGACAATTCATCGTGCTACATTGCACGGGGATTAAAAAAATGGCGATTCGAGAAAACAACTTATAAAGTTTCTTAGCTCGTATACCTGCCTTTGAATCATGTTTAGAAAAACAGCTGTAACATTCACAATTACGTATTTATATATCAGTGTACGGGTTTCAACGCCTTATTCCTGAGGGGTTATATTATACTTTTATGAACGAAAAAAAATCTATAATTTTGAACTTCTACACCGGGCTCCCCCCTTAATAAATTCAGAACTATAATTAAAGCCGTTTTATTTTTTATTTATCTTTTCCTTTTTTGCAGAATTTTGATATCAAGTTAATTTTAATATTAAGTTATTGCCGGTGAAAGTTTTAAGTGAAACAAAATTTTTAAACTTTTGCAACCCTTATTATAAATAAAATACATAGTTTTATGAAAATATATTTAAATATGGTTTTAATTGGAAAACTTTTTTACATTTACAGTTTATAATACAAAGTTTTCGAAAACTACCTGCATTATGTACCTATTCTGATAATTATAGCAACAGAAACCTTAGATACATATATAGCAATGAAGTTGTTCCGTTTTTCTGAAGTATAAAATTTAACTATTGAAAACAATTGCTTAGGTTCAAATATATTATAATAATACTAAAAAATTGAGCTATGCATCAATGACTGGCCAGTTTTAACCGTAGACACGTGTTTCGGTCTTTAGGACCTCATCAGTACGGTGCTTTGATCAGTGTCGGAGAGACACTGATGCAGATGTTAGTTCTGGCTGGCTTTTATGCCAAGTACTTTGAACAAATAACGTAGAGTAGCAATAAATAAATACCACCAACGCCATCTACACAATGCATAGCTTAACAGCCGATTCAATGACTGATTATCATGTGAAATTTTGGGAAAAATTTTAAATCTCAATTTTTGAGTATTATTATATTAAATTTCACAATAACAATACGAACATTTATTTGTTCAATGTCCTAGTCAAATATATTACTTATAAGAATAAAAAATTATTATAAAATATGTTGTACTCTTACAAATATTAATTGTTAAAAATCTATATTTTACGCGTCAAGATTCTATCGATTTATATTTGTTTGACACTTACATATATTATGAAATTATAACCTACAAAACATACATACACAAAAGAGTGTGGCACAAACTCTTTTTACAATGCCGAAATTAGTTTCCTACAAACATTCAAAAGCAAAAGTTGTTTGAATAGAAATATTTGACAGAAACTAATTTCTACTGGAAAGAGTTTGTGCTATAACTTTATGGGTACATGGTGTGATTGTATATGGCTATTATGGAAAAAACAGGAAATAATAAAAGTAAGATCAGAATAAAGTAAGAGAAGAGAGACTGAAGCTGAAATATTTAACATTATACATTTTAGTGAGCTTTTCATTAAAATAAAGACTTTTTCCATTGGGAAAATAAAAAAAAGCTTTATGCTTAAAACATAAAAAATTAGGGATGTTACTCGAATGATATTGTGCGTCATTTAAAAATACAAATTAGACGGTCTTTAACGTAATTTTTTGTTAATGTCGCGTCCTTTAAAAACCACGATTAAATGCTGGAAAACGAAAAACAACAGAGTGACTGTGTTTTATTTTGTCATGAAATTGTTAAATTTTTTGGTATTGCCAAAATACCATTACATTAAAATTTGTAACAAGACATTAATTTACATATCTTTTACTAAGTTCAAATGTGTTTGAGTTACTAAGACCGGCAAAAGAATAAATTAATAATTTTATGATAATAATATTAATGAAGACGCTAGTGTATAATATCGAAACGTAAACTATAAATAAACTATATAGAACATATACAGTATGTCTAAAAATGTTGGCAACAAATGGGCAATTTTTTTATTATTGATTATACGGCAAAAAAGTTCTACTTGTTGAATAAATAAGTTTACCATTAGAAAATCTAAAATTAAATGAACAGAATGTCGCTAAATTAAGACAACATGAAAAGAGAAGTACCATTTATTACATTTTTTTAGTTTAAATACAAAATTTCAATCAATTAAAAAAATCAACAAAAATTATTCTAGAAAACAATTGTTCTAGGTAGGATGCATCGTTTAGAAGTAAAAAATTAAAAATTGTTTTGTTTTTTAATTTTTGAAAGTAATGTCAAGTCAAGGGGGTACCCTTGGAATTTTTTTTAAAATAATTTTTTTTTTCAAAAGAATCTGAAAAAATTCAGTAAAATTAGCTATATAATAGATAAGTAACTTTTTTCTAACTGATTTCGGTTTGGCAGGAAAAATTATTGAAATTTAATAAATGTTATCTTGAATTAGGGACATTCTGTACATTTAATCTTAGATTTTCTGATGGTAAACTTATTTATTCAACAAGCAGAATTTTTTATGAAGAATGACTTTTTGTCGTACAATCAATAATAAAAAAATTGCCAATTTGTTGGCAACTTTTACAGACATACTGTATAAACTATATATATAACATATTTTTTTCAAGTGTATTATAATACTAATATTATGTTACTATATTACCTATGTAGAAAGAGGTCATTATGTTACCAGTACAATGAAGACATTATTATACAGCAGTTATTTAATATATACACTACTGGTGGCAGCACCAAACATAACTACAATGTATATTTAATTGGACATCTATTTAATTGGACATCATCATATTTAAAACTATTACGCCAAGTAACAATTGTATTTTTAACATAGTAAAAAATCTTTTAAAACTCTTTATATTAAAATAAAACAGCATTAGGTTGTAGTTCTGTATTAATATTTATTAATAATTGACGTTTCGGTAAACTTAACGTACGTCTTCATCAGAAAAACTGATACAAATGTCATTTACAGTACATGGAAACAAGTTACTAGATAACAAAATGAATAATAGATTATTTTTGTGCACAACATGCGTTAGAAAATCTTCATGATGAAAAATTCGGAGATACTGCAATAATAATTGCAAGACCCATTTATATTAACAGCAGATTGATAGAGAAGCAATAGAAATTTATAATGATAACATCAATCAGTGTGACTAATAACTCATTTAAATAAAATTTAGCTTTTTTTAATTAAAAACGTATAAATTTTATAATCTAGCTACTTATTTTGTTACCTAGTAATATTAGCTGTATTCTTTTTACCTAAAATTTACTTAGATTTCACCTCACTTCAGATAAACTCAGATCAACTCAGATAATTCTTATTCTTTTTATCTTAACTGAGCTACGACAAACTGAGTCGGATACCTTCCCCCTTACCGATTCTGTTGCACCCGCAAAATAATCTCAAAATGAAGTGAGATACTCAGTTTAGTACTAGAGGTTAAGTTTGTGTCAATCTTGCTGTTTTTAAGGTTAACGACAAAAAATTTCATACGAAATTGAATGATTGAATAATATTGGACCTTTAAATTTAAAAATTAATGTAAAATTTATCAAAGATGTATTTCTTGATTCACAAATTTATGATTGATTAGAATAACAAACGTCGGAAAAGGTGTCAAAGTATTTCGATCTTTGTCAGTTATTCGTATTCTCTTGCTAGAGTTTGAATATCTTGTTCTTTTATAAAGCAACTCAACTCACTTCACTTCGTTTCACCTCACTTCACTTACCAACTAAGCTGATTGTGAGTAATTTTTTTGATATTTTTCATATTCTGTTTATTTACTGTAAATATTATTTGTATCATTTTTTTTTTCCTGATGAATTACAACCCAAAGCCGTTTTATTTTAATTTTGTTTTTAACTTTTTGTAATATTGTTTTGTACTAATGTTTTTTTTTTTGTTTTCAGGTAAGTACAGAATTCACTGTTTCAGTCCAACACATAAATCTATGATAGCATCACTGTAAGTAGAAAGAAGGAATAGTTTTATTTATTATCGTAATAAAAAATTTACCAGCAGAATTGTTTTTTGAAAATTTTTATATATACAATACAAAATATTCAGCGCTTGATTAAAATTTTAAAAACAGTGCAATATGAAAGAAATTCAATAATTCATGCATGATAAACATCAAAATTTTGCCATATTATTTTGAAGGAAAAAAATAATATTTAAATTATATTTTTAACATTTTATGTGTAAATAAATAAAAACAAAAAATATTACAGTGATATTTGAGTATTATAAACAAAACATTTATAGTTATCACTTTGTCTTTTTCGATGTATTTTTTTTATCTAATTATATAATAATATTATACAACACAGAACAAGTTTAATGAAAATGTTAAATATATGTGTGAAATGAAATTAGGTTTTTACACGTTTATTTCTCAAATTTTTCAAAATTAGTAGCAGCCATTACTGGTAATGGTTGGACGCGGACCCTAAAAGTTCTTAATTTGCTCCGCGCTTACAACAAAATTTAAATTAATTATTGTTTCTGTTTATTAAAACTTTGTAAAATTAATATTGGCTGAAGTGGTTTGGAATCTACTGTAAGCTGCAGGTTCTTTGCTTAGCTGTGGATTAACGATCTACATCACTAACATTGTCGAACATTTTGCTCAAGAATTATGGAAACTGAAAAATATATAAAAATTAATTTGATTTTATTAAAGATGTTTTTGGTTTATATTCTTGAAAAATTATATAAACTATAATAATTTGTAATAATCTCTTTTTAAATATCGCATAATATAAAGAAAAATACTGTACAATTGGCCATGTATATATATCCAAGCTGAAATAATGTGTAAAATAATTTTATTTCAATGTAATTGTCGCGTTGAATAATTTATTGCATTTTGCTGGAAATTAAATTCAAAGCAGTAATTACACAAATACTCGTCGAATTTTCGTTTCTTCCCGCGCTGAAGTGTTTATTATTCTGTGTATTTGGAAATTTAATTTAGATCGGTATTTTCTTGCTTTAATTTCGTGCAATTTTAACAGATTTCAACATTTTTAAATTGTAAATAGGAAAAGAATTTTTATAATAATTTTATTCTTGTATTGACATTTTTAATTTCAATTTATGTATTAAATAGTTTTGATTTTAACATAGTAAAATATTTTTCAGAATTCATTGTATTAAAATAAAAACTGTTTTAGGATAAAATTTGGTTTAATTATTTTATAAAAGGACGTTCCGTCGAAACTGAACGCTCTTCTTTATCAGGTTAAAATTTACATTACATTAAAGTAAATAACAGTATTTTGTAACAAATTACTGCGTAACTTGTAAAATTTGAAGATACAGTATTAATTGCTAGACCAATCAATATTAGCAGCAAATTAATAAGAGAAGCAATAGAGATTTATAAAAAAAATCACTGTAAAGGCAGTGGAGTTAAATAAAATTTGAATTTCATTAATTAAATATCTATAATTCTTTTGATCTAGTTACTTATATGTTACCTAGTAACTTGTTTCTATGTACTGTTATTTACTGTTACTATTACTATTACTATTCTGTATGTATCTCGAGTGGGATATCTAATAATGTCTCATAGTGTCACTGCCGAATTATAATTACATTTTAACGTTATCATAAAAAAAAAACAATTTTGAATGTTTTTTCTGATAATTTGTATTTTGTTTTAATTGAATATGCAATATGTGCATTTAGAAATTATGTTCAAGTTAATATGCATCGAGAAAAAGTAGGTGTTAGAAGTTAAAAAAAAAAAACAGATTTGCATATTTTGGATTCAAGAGCACAAGTCCGTTAAGTTTGATGGTGTGAATTAACGAACAAATATCCTTCAATGGGATTACTTCGTTTAGTCTGACACGTGAATGACGTTATGACGTTATGACATTATCATAAAGTACTAAAACATAAGTACCACGATAATATGACAAGTTTAAACTAAATGACATTCATTTTTTATTGTTATAACATTAAAAATGGATTGTATTAATATTTTTGGTGTTTCTTACTTTAGCTTATAATACTATTATTATTATTAAAAAGCAATTTATATATTATAGTTTTATAATAAAAATACGAACAATACTTTCAATTTAGCGAGCAATTTCGTAATGCAAAGATTATTTATATTAATGAAGAAAAAATTACTTGAAATAAAACGGCTTTAAGTTAAAGTTCTGTATTAATATTTATTAATAATCGACTTTGTCAGGAAAAAAGATACAAATGACATTTACAGTAAATAAACAGAACATAGAAACAAGTTACTAAGTAACAAACTAAGTAATTAAATCATAAAATTTATAAATTTTTAATTAAAGGAAGCCAAATTTTATTTCAGTGCCTTCACAGTATCACAGTGATTGATAATTATAAATTTCTATGGCTTCTCTTATCAATCTGCTGTAAACATTAATTGGTCTTGCAATTATTACAGTATCTTCAAATTTTACATTATGAAGATATTCTAAAATATCTTTAAAATGTAAAATTTGAAGATACTGTAATAATTGCAATACGAATCAATATTAACAGCAGATTGATAAGAGAAGCCATAGAAATTTATAAAGAAAAAGTTAACATCAATCAGTGTGACTAGTAAATGATTAAATAAAATTTGACTTCCATTAATTAAAAAATTTATAAATTTTATAATTTAGTTACTTATTTTGTCACCTACTAACTTGTTTCTATGTTCTGTTATTTACTTTGTCATTTTTTCTGAAGAAAACGGATTTTTGAGTTCGTCGAAACATCGATTAAATATTAACAAAAACCTAAAGCCGTTTTATTTTATTTACACCATAATTAAGTTTTAAATAAATATGAATTAAATTTATTGCATTTTCTGAACCGAAATAATTGTTAATTTATTAATATAATATACGTAATTATATTACGAAACAACACATAGAAAATATTTTATTATTTCATAAATATTATAAAAGCAAAATCTGACTAAAAATGTAATTTACTTTAACACTAATCAGCTTTTGATACTGTTGGAACCAGACTAGATTTTATTCCGCTTTGCCGAGCTTTTACTTCTGTTATAGGAGAAGCTTTGTTATGGTCAAAGCTCAAAAATTTAAAAAAATATATTTAAGTCTTTTTTAATAATGAAAACCGGAAATTATATAGTAAAATGTTGTTGTTTACTTTCATTACTGCATGCTACTGTAAAAATAATTAATTTTTATGTTAATATAATATGTATATGAACATTTTAATTATATATGTGCACATTCTTTGAAAAAACATATTATTAATGTTTTATATGAAGTTTATTATTATATAGCTTTAGTTTTATACCAAACCTGAGATTTTAAACACACATTGACACCAAAATTTATAGACACAAATTATACAGCATGTCCCACGAAGAGCTTACGTTATATGTATTGTAAAAACTATATAATATTATGTCGCGAAATTTGGTCTATAGGGGTGTATTCCGATATGCTCAGTTGAAGTAGAATATTGGCAATAAAATGTCACTTCCTGTTTAACCAGAAGTCGATCCTAACTTTTAAATAGAATAACACATTTTTTATTTAATCAATATCAAATTACATATTTTTTCATTTTACTAAAAATCTATCAACTTTTAACATAGGACATGTTACATAAACTAACATTATTGGTAATACGATATTTATAACATAGTATAATTAAATCTGTTTTCCATTAATTAATAAATTATAAAATTTTGTAATCTAGTAAAAAAATTTTTTTAGAACTCATATTAAAATAACATTAGGTTGTAGTTCTATATTAATATTTATTAATAATCAACGTTTCGATGAACACAGCGTACGTCTTTATCAGGAAAATTGATACAAATAACATTTACAGTAAATAAACAGAACATAAAAACAAGTTAGTTTATTATCTAGTAACTTGTTTCTATGTTCTGTTTATATGTTTTGTTTCTATGTTCTGTAAATATTATTTGTATCATTTTTTCTGATGATAATGCATGTAGCGTACGTTGAGTATACGTTGATTATTAATAAATATTAATACAGAACTGCAAGTTAGTTGTACTATGGTATAGTGCGAGTCACTTTATTTGGAATTGACATGACTGCAAAGATTGGTATTATAAACTTTCACAGCAGGGAGTCGTGTGCCAGTTGCTCAAGGGCAGTACTGAAAAAATTCTCTCTCATTTAACTTGAAGTGTTTGTAGAGAAAAGTTATATTATTTTTGTAGGCGATTTGTATTAGTTTGTAATAGATAGTTATATTTTATTTTTTATTTTTTAATTCTTTATTACTTTATTAATTATTATTACTTTTATAATTATGTTTATAATTTGTTTCAATCTTTATATTTGACTTTTTAATGTTAAAACACTTTTTAAATACAAAAAATGAAAACAAACTTTTATAATAATTCTTGTCCCAAGTATTCAAGAGTTTTGAAATATATATTTTTGTAAAAATGCGAAATACGTCTCTGTAATTTTTAGCTTGTTTTCCTAAAAGTGTTGTAAATCGTCCCTTTTCAAATAGCATGCTGTAAAATAGTCAACGAAGACAATTCCAAAAATTCTGAACAGTACTACACCTAGTAACTTGTTTTTCTATTTTATTTATTTATAATTTATATATATATATATATATATATATATATACATATATATATATATATATATATATATATATATACATATATATATATATATATATATATATATATATACATTTCAAAACGTTGAATTTTTATATAAAATTTTTATATAAAATTAAACAGAATCATAATCTTTCTATTTTAATTTTTTATAACATCTATCATAATTAGAACATAATTTCTGTCGTAAACGTTAATATTCGAATATTAGGAAAAGTTTTTCAAATTTATAGGTAAATTTACGAATCTTTCCGCAAAATTTTGGTCAGTCAAACTGTGGTTGTAGACATACACAGCCACGTATAAAACGCCATCTGATATCAGCTGCACGTGCAACTGAATTTATATATGATTCGTGTTCTGTGAACTAAGTACATATACATACATGTAGTTGAACTCGCCTTTTACCTATAAATGTATGTATGTATGTATGTTTATGTATAACACAGAGGAACAGTATATAAATGTATGTAGTATGTTTAGGTATTGTACAACGGATATTTGCACTTGAATTTGTGGCTTATGTTCGTTGTATTCGAAAAATTATAAACTTGGATAAACATGACTATTTAAAACAAAAAACATTTGATAATTTTGTGACCATTTTGTTTTTATACTGTTCAGATGCAATTGGCAAATAATGTCAAGTTATCAAATTATTAACATACTAAAAAAAAATCTTTCAGAACAGATTATATTTAAATTAAATAGCTTTAGGATTAAGTTCTGCCCTCTAAAACAAAATTATGTCATTTTATCTACCACGAGACACTATGACGCACAGTATTTCTAGGTATAATTACTATAACTGCTGTATTTTAACATAAGTGTTTAAAAATACATAATATCAGAACTAGTACAAACATTATGCAATATAATACATATTACCAATGCGATGAAAAATTACACACACATATATATATATATATATATATATATATATATATATATATATATATATATATATATGTATATATATATATATATATATATATGTAATATTACAGTTTTTAATAAAGTTTCTTTTAGTAACTTTACAGAACTTCAGTAAATTTGCTGTCAGGAATTTTCCATAAATAGGTAAAAATTGTTTAGTTCCGTAATATTAATGTTGGTATAATTACATACATTTCTAAATTTACATAGTGGATGAATTTTGAAATGAATAAATTACACTTGAATTATTTTATTAGTGTTATATAAAATATGTAATAAGTGCCTCATTATTTTGATGAATTATTACAGATATTAATATACAAGCTGTAATTTTACATAACCTAAGTAGTTATACCACCAATACGTAATTCTACATTAAGTATGTGATGTAATTTGCAGAATGTAATTAATTTTATATACTTATTAGGTCATTTCTTACTTACTTTATATGATTAATATGAATTAGGTAAAAATTACAGAATTTTGAAGTAGAAATATAGAATATTTATAGAAAAATAAAATTACAGATTTTTTATTGTAAAATTTTACTACTATATTAAAAATAATATCAGATGTTTAGGAAGCTTAGATATGCTGCCAAAGTTGCCAAAAACAGATATTCCGGAGGTAATAGTTTTGTAACTTTAAAAATCTTTTTTAATGTTTTAAAAAATGTTTCGAATAAAAATTAAATAAATTAGTTATTTAAAAATTTGGTAATGTCACTGTACGTATTAGCTTATCAACAACCTGTTTATAATTTCGTTATTAAATATTAAAATGCAATTACAAATTATAAAACACAGGATTATTGTTTTTTGCAAAAATCATATTGCAATTGGTGGAAAAATTAAATAATCATTTAGTAATGTATTGCAAAATATAATAAAAATTAAAATTTAGTATAAAATATAAAACTAAATGCCGGGGCACATTTCATGAAATATAAAAATGAATAATTTTATTTTATAATAATAATTCGGTTGACATTATTAACTTTAATAGTATATTAATATTAATGTGGTGAATTATAGAAAATATATAGCGTAATTATATGGACGTATAATTATAAATATTATATGAAATAATATACACTGTGTGCAAAAAGTACCTTAACGTATCAATAAATTTAAAAGAAAAATAAAACAGCTTTAGGATAGAATTCTGTATTAATTTTTATTAATAATATTATACAAATGACATTACAGTAAATAAACAGAACATAGAAAAAAGTTACTAGGTAAAGTAACTTGTTTCTATGTTCTGTTTGTTTTATGTAATTTCATTTGTATAACCTGATGATAATGTACAATGAGTACGTCGAAACGTTGATTTTTAATAAAAATGAATACAGAAGTATATCTTGTGGACGTTTTATTTTAATATAATGAGTTTTGATAGATTTTTTTACTATGTTTTAAGGGTAAGTTTCGAATAAAACATTTAGACAGTAACTTAAGCTACAAACTTCAAATACTTTTAAATATATAAAGTGATTTATATATATATATATATATATATATATATATAATTTTTTTAATGGTATGTTTTATATATTTTTCTTGTTTTGGATTCCCTATTAAATTTCAAATTGAACTATAGAAATCGCATGTTTCTAAGTTTATTCGTTTGAAAGTTGCAATTTGGAAGAAAGAGAAAAAATTATTGTAATGAATTCTCAAAAATCAGGTAAAATATAAGAATAATATGTACATATACATACTATTCTACAACTTTTAGTAACCGGTTAAGGTTACTTGGTACGTTTTTTTATTTATTTTTACATTAGTTTAGTCTAAAAAATATAATATGTCACTTATAGCAGAATGCTATTTTTCGGTTTCGCCTAGATCGCTTAGTAAAATATCTTTCAAAACTAATTATATTAAAATAAAACGGGTTTAAGTTTATAATTTACTGTAAATTAATGTCATTTATATCGTTTTTCTTGATGAAGATGTGTGTTGAGTACGTCGAAACGTCGATTATTAATAAATATTATAACAGAATACAGAACTACAACCTAAAACGATCTTACTTTAATAATATGCATTTTTTTTTAATTGCACTTATAAATAATTTCTTTCACAGTTTGGTTTGTAATTTAATAGAGAATCTAAAACTAGAAAAATATACACAGGATGTGTTATTAAAAAAAAATTGTAGTACATTTCTTAAAAATGAATCGTTTTGTTTATTCAAAGGTATTTCAAATTTGCTGCCCAAGTTACAGCCTAAACCTTGTATTTGTAACTTTTTCTTGTAAACTTATCAGAGGACACGTTACATTACTTTTTGTACACACTGTTTATATCAAAATGAATAATTATTTCATTCAAAATTATATGAAATATTAATGCGCCATACTAAAACTTTAAAATAATATTATGAACTATAATTTGCGTCGTAGTAAGCGCAAATAAATTATATTTTCTTCGTAATATATATGTGTGTGTTTTAATCCTAAAACAGTGGACCGTGGACTGTCTTCTGTTATTTTTTTTTTCACTGTTTTCAGTATACGTAAAAAGGACTAAAGTGTACACGGAATGCATTATTAATGAGACATGTTAAGGCTTTGAAATAATGGTTTTAGATTAGAACTGGTATAGTCCTACGTATGTGGTGGCTACTTTTTACTGGCCGCAAAAAAAAAGCCGAAAATATTTTACAAATTTTTTTATTTTACTTTTTATATCTTTTACACTTTCTACTTTTTTTTTGTAATGAAGATTTCAGGTACCTTCAGTTACGTCGTTTATCACAAATTTAATCTTCTTTTTCAATCGTATTTTAATATGGTTTTCGTAAGTAAACCACGCAAGTCAAAATTACAATTTGTTTTTTTCGATAGTGATATTGAAAAAATTACTAGATTAAATTAGTGTGTATAATTTTCTAATGAAAATATTAGTTAAAAAAAACAAAAACAAAACGGCTTTAGGTTGTTGTTTTGTATTAGTATTTATTAATAATCGACGTTTCGATGAACTCAAGGTACTTCTTCATCAGGAAAATACATAAAAATGGCATTTACAGTAAATAAACAGAAAATAGAAACAAGTTACTAAGTAACAATTTATAAACTGTTAATTAAAAAAAGCCAAATTTTATTTAAATCAATTACTAGTCACACTGATTGATGTTATCTTTATCTTGATAAATTTCTATCCTTTTTTTTATCTTTTATTAGAGAAAAATAATATATTGAAAATATATTTACTGATTACGCAACCCATAATGGAATGGACCAATACAATTATGCCAGATCGTAACAGTAGTCGAATGTAAACAGAATAAATTTGATCATTACTTTTGATGACGCGAGCAATGATGCAACCTTCTTCATATAAAATATAACTATAATCACTTTTTTTTTAAAGAAAACTTCTAGAAAACAATTTCACTTTCTTAGCAAAAAAAAAAAATTCAAAAAATAATACTTTGGCTTATATGTATATTTACAGATGAAAATTTCGTTAAAATTTATGCATATTGTGTCAGCTTGTGTTATGCTGAAATTGAAAATAAAACGAAAAAATGAATATTTATTTTGTAGTAAAATATACAATAAAATTTATTGGTACATCATTTTTCTTCGAAAACAGTTTTTTTTGTTTACTTCCCAAAATTGACTGGTTACATACGCAATACTTTTTTGATATAAAAATAACATCAAAAATTGTGAAATATATATATATGTCGATCAATATGAAAAATATTTTTTTTACTACCAAAAATATGATTCTGAATACATTTGTAATATTATTTTTCGCTATTTTTGATACTTATGTAAGTATAATAAAATATTATGAATTTATTGTTGTAGTAATATGTGTATACTTTTAAAATATTATTACAGAGACAATGTGTATGTTATATAATTTAAAATTTCGAATAATTTGAAATATTGATTTTACTAAAATATAAATATTCATACACTGTTCTACCTTATGGGTGTTTCAGCTTTGTTTATTCATCAAATAATTTAATAAATAATAAATATTAACATATATTAAATAAATAAATTAAAATAAAAGCACTTTTTCATAAACAAAATAGGTGGGAATACGAGCCTATGTATTTCTACATAAATATCCATATTAAAACATGTTTTTCTTAAATTTTATTGTGAAAATATGTATAATTTATATAGTTGTAAATAAATATACATAGCTAAATATATTAATAACAATAAATTATTAAATTAACAATAAATTCACTTTCGTGAATACAAAAAAGCTTGTAACGTTCAATATTAATTTCGCTCGCACTTACTTGTATTGGTATTCTTCAATTATTTTTATGTGCAAACTTTAATTATTATCAACTTATGCTAGATATATTTCATATGTCATATATTAAATATTTGCATAAATATATTAATAATTAATTTTAACTTTAAATAGTATAACTGACTAATTTCACAATTATAATTGTTTTTTTTTTGTTATATATTCAAATCTATGATTATTTATATAATAGGAATGTAATTAATTTTGTTTAGTAATAAACATTATTATTATTATTTATTATTTCAAATTCGCGATGGTGCTGCCACCATCGGTAGTGTTAGATTTAAATGTTTCTGAAGTATAAGTGAAATCTGGTCCCAAATTTAGTATCCGAATCTGTTTCAAGTTTCAATGGTGATTCATTTGAGTTGATAGCACGATGTATGACCGGCCATTAGTTCTATCCTAAAATCGAATCTTAATTATCGAAATAATGGATCATAAACCATTATACTCTGCGTACGCGCTGTACATATTCATTCATACACGAAAAGATAAAACAATCAGTTTGTGTATTTGATTTATTCTCATCTAGCGAATAAAAGGCATAATGTTGAAAGCTTTAAGCTTTGAATACCAGAACTATATTGTTTAAGGGGCCAGCTTTTCATCTGTTTGAGAAATTTTAATGTTTGAATGTTTTTTTGTTTTTGTTTGCTTTTCGTATGATAACTAAATGGATCTGGTCTCAAAGAAGCTAGGAAAAGGAGGTTTTTATATTTTATGACAAACAAATTAACGAAATTGTTTTAAAATAAAACGGTTATAGTTCTGTATTAATATTTATTAATAATAATCGAAGTTTCGACAAACTCAATGTCCGTTTTCATCAGGAAAACTGACACAAATGACGTTTACAGTAAATAAACAAGGTATAGAAACAAGCTACTAAAGCATTTTCATTTTAATATAATGAGTTCTGAAAGATTTTTATTAACAATAAGTGTAAGATAAATTTATACACTGTTCGCCAAAAACAAAAAATAAAAATTACATAATATTTATTAAAATTATATATAATAAAAACCAGCTGTCTTCTTTTCAGTGGTAGGCATTTATTTTTCTGCTTAACTAAAGTAATAAATGAAACGTTTTAAATTAAAAATCTGGCAACAAAGGCTGACGTACACTCACTACTACAAGTAAAGTTTTCTTTATTTTTTTTTGTATTTTTTCTTTTTTTTTTCGACGTCTCACGCTCACCAGCTACCTTTTCCATTAAATTTTTTTTTGAAAACCGGTTCCCAGGGCTTTTGTCTTCGACAACTAATTTACAGCGGACTATAAGCCGTGTTTAGATATAATAAGCTCAGTAATTATTAAATGTAATTAACTCGGCGTCGAAGTTTTTGTTTGTTAAAGACCGAACCTTAAGTCTGTTTGTCCGAGGGCGCCGTTTAATTTTATTGCTTTTATTCAATAGAAAATTTCTGCTATTGATATTCATTACAATTTCTCGCCGTATTTTAATTTTAACCAGTTTTTTTTTTTATACTTTTGTTCTTCCAGAGAGAGAGAGAGAGAGAGAGAGAGAGAGAGAGAGAGAGAGAGAGAGAAAAATATATAAATGTTTTTAAATTAATAATATTTTTTTGTCCATTTGTCACGTGCAACAAATCTTGCTAACAAAATGTTTCTTTTCATCACTAAAATTATAAAAGGCTTTTTTTCTGAAATAAAATTGGTAAATTTTTTTTATATTAATTTAAAAATTAATGTTCAAATTTATGAAATATTAATTATTTATATATTTAATACAAAACAGTACTTTTGCATATTACTCAAGCGTAAAAAAGAATTTGAAAATTATGCGCAAATAACTGAAATTGCAAAATTAATAAGTAGGTTATTATTTTTAAATTTACATTTAATTTATTTTGAATTATTTGATGTACATATTTCAGTATTTTTTTATTTATAGCAAAAGTATTAATTATATTATTACATTTTTTTATAATTTTTGTTTTGCATTAGTAATGGCTCTTAAAAACAATTTTGTCAGCATTTATGTATTATGGAATTACGTTTTAAAAACAACAAAATCTATCAATATAAAAGAGACAACTATATAAAAATTATATGTACACAAAAATAAATAAATAGCTATTTTATATACATACATACATATACAATCACGACATGTATCCAAAAGGATGTGACACAAACTTATTCCACTGTCTAGAAATCAATTCTCTCCAAATATTCCTATCCCTATAGCTATTTTATTTTATTTAAATATGATAAGGAAAGTATTGTAATCATATCAAATTGGACATATCGAGATTTTTACAGATAAGCACGAATAGATTCACAGTAACGCGAATCAACTGTTTTTAGCGTAATGTTCTTTTGTCGGTCGGTCTGTGGACAAATCGGCTGAACGAATTCTTGTAAAATTTCATATTTAAGCTTCGGTGGTGCTGAATATCTCAATTTGATCAACTTGATCAACCGGAAATGGTAATTTACTGATGTTACTTTTATGTGCTCTACCAATATTTTACAAAGAGATATATTTCGAAAAAATTTATTTAGCAAAGTTGCTAAATAAGCTATAACTAACAACTTTTATTTCTAATATTTTTCAATACAGCTAAATATTTTGTTATAATTTTTCATATTTTTATCATTTTTTTTGTAGCATTGAAGACTAGTTGCATAAATCTGAATCAATGAATTAACTAGGCAACTAAATTATATCTCTGTCTTTGAAGCAGTAAATTTACAAAGCGTTTAACAATACTAATATTTTTTAAGAAAATTAGTTGAAATCAAATTGTTATTTCAAATAAAGTTTGGTAAATAATTTAAAACTTCGGATAAGTTAACTAACAAAAATCTATAAACGTACAACAAAACTGAAACAAAACAATGCTTATTTAATTGCATTAGACTAATAATTTAAACGTAATTATCAACTGTTGCATTATATGCTTTATCTAATAATAATTAAAATGCTAAAAATTGTTTTTTCTATTTAGATATAACATATAAAATATTAGAAAAATTATTTTCAAATTTTATTAATTTGTATTAACTAATTTTTATCATCTACCATATTTAATTTTTTTTTATTTAACTCAGTACCTTTACAGTGATTGATGTTAAATAAAATTTGACTTTATTAATTAAATATCTATGAATTTCATTAGCTAGTTACTTATTTGTTACATATTAACTTAGTTCAATTGAAGTCGGTAAAACATTATGAAAAAATGTAAAATAAAACACCAGGTTAAATTTTCACAATAACAATAAAAAATCCTTTATTGGCCAATTTCAGCTGTTAAGCCATCATCAAAAGGTATTACCTTCTGAATTGCTGTTAACATCGTTTGTGCTTTTACGTTAGATCCTGCCCACCTGTCACACAGTTAATCAGTCAAGGCTTGTATACCACTAATGCATTCTGGAAACGGGAAGGCTTGCTATACATTGGAAAAAAGAGTTCTCAATAGGTCAAGTCATACTATATTTGGAAGCTAGAATCGATCTTAATGCTTTTGACAGCGCACTTGTATCGTGTACGCGTTAAAAATAAAAGAAATATGTGACATGCCATTGTAAAAAGGAACCTTATTTTGGATATAAAGGTGAAGGATAAAATTTAAGTTGACATAACTAAGCAATTATTCCTTTATTGATATTTTTCGACTATTACAACACCCCAGTACTCCCGTGGGATACACACGTATCCCACGCACATTAAAAATGGTGTTTTGCAGTAATATATTTTTTCTTCGCCGACGAGCCTTTTGATAAGTTTACTAGACAGTTTGATTGTAGCTCTAGCAGTGTGCGGCGGCATTTATTTGCATTCGTTTTTTTTAACGACCATTTCTAACCTCTGGGATACTTGTGTATCCCGCGCGACCGCTGAAGTTTTGTAAGTCTTATTTTATTTTTTTATTACTTTTTTTATATTATTGCGCTTATAGTTCTCTAAAATGGCTAGTAGCCGTGATCCAGCTAAATGGCTTGAGTGGTACAACCAATTAGAAGAGGAAGACAGGCTTGGTGAAGTAGATCCTAATGAAGATGAGGGCGACAGTTGTACTGAAAGTAACCACAATATGGATTCTGAAGAAGATGCTGATGTTGAGGATATTGTAGAAACTATTGAATGGTTACATAGGCAAAGATCGTACTACACAGTGGAAAAAAATTCTTGTTTTTTTTTAGTTAATTTAACGTGTTTTACGTGTGTTTTACGTGTGTTTTACGTGTGTATCTCACGCGACCTTTCACGTAGCTATTTGCCGCGCGAGTACTGGAGTGTTAAACACAATTATTAATGAGATGTAGAGCAAAATTCTATGCAGAATTTTTCTTTTCTTTTTAAGATATTCACAATTAAATTACTGTTAAAATAAAACTGCTTTAGATTTTTATCATTAATATATAAATAAAAATTTACAATTTTAACATAATAAAAAATTCTTTCAGAACTCATTATATTAAAATAAAACTGTTATAGGTTATAGTTCTGCATTAATATTTTCATCAAGAAAACACATACAAATTATATTTATAGTATATTACAGAGCCTAGAAACAAGTTACTAGGTAACAAATAAGTAATTAAATCATAAAAATTTCTGTTGTTTTCTCAAATAAAAATTGCAATGAGTTTTACCATTAAACCAACCTTATCTTCAAAAAACAAATTTTTCAAGAAAACCAATTAAAGTAATTTAGTAAAAAATCTTTCAGAACTCGTTATATTAAATAGAACTGCTTTCAGTAAAAGTTCTGTATTGATATTTATTTATAATCGACGTTTCGTCGAACTCAACGTCTATCGTCATCAGAATAAAGGATATAAATGACAATACACTTTACATTTTTAATTAATGTAAGTAAAATTTTATTTAAAATCAATCACTGTGAAGGCACTGAGTTAAATAATTTAAAAAATTAATTAATTAAAAAATTTATAAATTTCATAATCTAGTTACTTATTTGTACCTAGTAACTTGTTTTTATGTTCTGTTATTTACTGTAAATTTTATTTGTATCATTTGTACTGATGCAGACGGACGTTGAGTTTGTCGTAACTTGATTACAAATATATATTAATACAAAACTTTAACCTAAAGCAGTTTTATTTTAATAACTAGATTAGTTACATTACATTCACTACAATACAGCAATGTGACCTAAATATGCTAGAGAAAGAGACCAGACGACGTGACTTTTTTTTTAATTAAGTAATTTGAAACAAATTTTACCAACGCTTACGTTACTAAAACGAATTGATTTATTTTGATATTAGAACTATAAAAATTCCGGTAACGTAAAACTTTCCCGCATTGAAAGGAAAATAGAATTCCAATATCATTCCTTTTAGGCGTTGGAAAATTCGTTTTAATCAAATCTTACTCGAATTTAATAGATTTCCAATCCTGCTGTAACTTTTAGTAATAGGTAAAGAATCGTACGGAAAAAATAAAACACAGCAAGAAAACTAGAGCAATCTAGTAAATCTTAAATATCTCTGGTATCAGGAGAGGTCAAGTCAGGTTAGGTCTCCGAAATCCTTAATAGTCTGAAGTGTCGAGACCTTTTCAAAGATCATGCGTTATTCAGTTTCGATTCGCGGACATTTTTATTGCTAGAAAAACTAGAAATTTAAAAGTAATAAAAATTGGGAAAAACCTTTAGAATGAACAATTTATATTTAACAAATTACCCCTACTACAAGCTTTATGAACGCAGGTTGCAAATGCAAAATTTCTAAGAATATACCTCTCTGTTGAAATATAAATCCAATATTGTTAATACTTTCATTATTGTAAGCTCTCCTGATGATGGCATAACAGCCGAAATACGTATTGCGAAAGAATTAAATATTTTGAAACATAACCGAGTGTTTTATTTATTAATTTAATTAATTTAAAATTAAATTAAGTTAAAATTATTAAAATGTTTCAACGAGTGTCAACAACTCTATTAACTTTATTAATCTAGATAAAAATTACAATATTTTTTTATTATCTACATTAAATAATAGATACCAGAACAAAAGTTTATCTAGATAATAAGATTATTAGTATATAGTATACAAAATCTTAAATATTTTAATTTTCAAATATATGTACATATTATTAGTGATAAAATATAAATCATAAAAAATTACTTATTCATTCATTCTTTTTTTAAAAAATTGGTTTTCAATATTTCAGAAAGACAGTAAAAAAATCTTTTAAAACACATTATATAAAATAAAACTGCTTTAGTTTCAAGTTCTGTATTGAAATTTATTTATAATCAACGTTTCAATAAAACTCAACGCTCGTCTTCATAAGGAAAAACTGATACAAATTATCATTTGTATTATTTTTCTTGATGAAAAAGAATATTGAGTTTGGTCGAAACATTGATTATAAATTAATTTCAATACAGAACTTGAACCTAAAGCATTTTTATTTTATTTCAATATATTCAATAACACTTTTAACTTCCTGAAAAGTACTTGAAGATGTATACAAATTCGTGACAGAGGCTAAAATTACACAGGATTTGACAAAAAACATTTGTAAGAAATAGATGATATGCTGGACATAATACTGAAATAAAATTCATAGATTACGAGTATAAATTCATTTATTTCTAGAGTAAAATTTACTGGCATGATATTTGTGCAAGAAATTGAGTCGGTTAATTTGTTCCATCTAGTAAATATACTCAGCGTTTATTGGAATAAATGTATTTACTTTCTTATATTTAGTCTACTGTGTATGAAAATGAAGCATACGAAAGAAAGACGACCGTATAGCGAATAACAGAGAAAGAAAATAGTGATTTCAATATTCAGCTGAGGCTGTTCGTAATTCGTTAACCAGGTTTTGGTTTCCTTTGACTTCTGATTGGGTTATTTAGACCGTGGTAACGTAGGCGAACCCCGAGCACAAGTAACCAACTTCATACGCGGGCTTGGTTCATTTGGTTTTAACACGGCTTGCTTTGCCAGGCCAGTAACAAACGAAGAAAACGGGTGATTCCTGTAACTTTTAACAATGAAACTTTCTGGTTCGCAACGTGTTTCTCGACAGTTTCACTCACTTTGCTATTGAAATTGTATCTTTTTTTTTGCGACGGAAATAGAGAACCCTCAAATCCCGTTCGATAATTGCTTCGTGTTCAAATTGGAACAATTAAACTTAATATATTTTACCGAAATTTATACGATATGTTTTATTTGAATATAGTATTTATACATATATATATATATATATATATATATATATATATATATATAATAATAAATATCATGTATTCATAAGGGTGTCGTATAAACACCTTCCATTACGCAGAAATTAATTTCCGCCAAACAACTTTTGCGTCATATTCAGATATGATGCTTCTCATGTTGTATTATACTCTTGATATAATTTGAAATGTAATTTGAATATATATATGGTACATGTATATATATATATATATATATATATATATATATATATATATTAATTTGTAATAGATAATTATAAAAAATAATTTATTTATAATTTAAAAGAATTATTTAATATTAGGTTTTGTTAAATGTATGAATTTCCATTTTTTATTTTTTATTTTCATATTTTATTATGCTTTTATAATGTTTATATATTTAATTAACAAATAGAATTTAGTATTATTATGAGCAACAAAAATAAAGTAACAGTGGTGGCAGAACCTAGAATGAAGTCAAAAAAATTCAGGTTTGGGTGGCGCTTGTACCAGAATAATATAAATAAAATATTTTTGCTGATAAGTTTTCTTGTTACGGTATTGATAGCGACTGTATCTAAATAATTTTTAACCCACTATAAGCTGAAGGTCAATTATTGCTTCACTATTAACTAACAATTCATAATTAAAATTTCTTAATGAAACTACACAGCGAAAGTCTTTTCTGTAGATTCGTCATTTGTACTTTTAACTCAAAAGTGAACGTGTTTTCGAACTAAAACTTGTTTCTCTAATGAAAATAAAAGTTTTAATAGAAAAAAATATGAATAAGTAACATTGTAACTATTTTCAAAGTTTTGTGTAAAATTAGTTAACATTTACTTTAAAAATAAAATTACATTTGAAACATAAAAGTTCTGTTTTAAGATGAAGATATGATATATTGCAATAATTTTCTCAATTAAAATTTATGAATGCATATTTAACTTTTAATGTTATCGCTTTTATCACTATAAGAGAATAAAACATAATGATATACGTACAGACTTATAGTACATTATGAAAATTTTAAATGAATTCATAAAATACTATCTACGTGTTTATGCAAATAGATTTGAAAACAGTTTAAACACGTTAGGGTGGTAAATATCCTTACCTTGACGTCAAATATAAATTTAAATTTTGGCCAAATTGCTGTAAATATATTTACGGTACTCTGTATACAGCCAGTCCAAATTTTAATCAACGCATTTAGACCAAAGTAGGAAATTTAATTTGTTGTCAATGTTAGAGTACTATAAGCAAATTGTTGTAAACTGTCTGAAGGATTATAACATTGCTGCAGATACATTTAATTATTCTACGCCGATCAACATAAACTGCGCCATTATGATGGCACTAGTTTAACTGTCTCAAAACTTTCTAAATTAATTCAGTGGAAAATCGACCAAATATTAAATATTGCTGAGTTTAGCTGCAAAAGCATAAACGGAAAATGAGTGCTGTGGAAATGAGATTTTTACGTGGGGTGTAGGAGAAATCGGATGCAATATAGATTAGTGTATGATGAGTGTGAAATTAGAAAAAAATGTTGTTGCAAAAGTTGCCGCGTTAGAGCTGGTTATTGGTAGAGTTGATATTTTAAACTCGGTTTTGAGGAATATTAGTTTATTTATTTAGTCTTGCTGTAATGATAATTACGTCGTTCTAAAATCAGTATTGGTTAAAACAGATTTTAAAGTTTTTAGTTTCTTTGGGTATATTTGCTAGAAATGTAAAGTCTATTACGACTTTTGATAAATAAACACAATTGAAATACTAGTTTGTTTCATTGTTTTGACTCACCGAAGAATATATTTTGTTCTAAAATTAAATATATTAGGTTGGTGCGTTTTTTAAATAATAATTATTATTAAAAAATATTTATTAAAAAACGTAAACAAAACAGCATATATATATGGATAGTATTTCAATTGAGTTTTATTTATGAAAAACCCTAAAAGACTGCTTTAAACCCCCGAAAATTTTTGTATCTGTAATTATTGGTATCCAGTTCATTTGTTTTCAAACAACAGAATTATCATAGGAGCAGGACTAAACAAATGAATTAAACACCTTAAAAACAAGTTTGTGGTACGAACCAGTTTGTTTAAACTTTCGACACAGTGGGATCATATTGCAATTTAATGATGACGATTCAGAAGAATTAATTTAGAATGTTTTTATTTCGATATGCATTTAATTAAGAAAGTAATTTTTCAAAATGTAAACGTAAAATAAGTAAACAAAATGATTATTTATAGTAAAGTTTCACCGAATATTTAATTACGTAAAACGCTGAATTAGCAACAAACACAAACCGAAAAAAATAAAAAATAAAAAAACACCAGCACCAAAAACCAATGTTCTGGGCAACCTCAGCATATCTCAACAGAAAAATTTGTTTTCTTTTTCTTTTCCCCTATAAGAAGAAATGAATTTCTAACCTATCGCAAAACAAAAGCTTATTGGTTAAAGAGTATCAACCCAAACAACCATCAATTACTATTTTAATTTAATATTCAAATTTCTTTCGGACCGAACCAGTTTACAATTCCCTCTGGCATCGTGTTGCTTTAATTATTATTTCTGCCAAATTACATTTTCTCGGGTTGCGTACTAGTGGCGGTACTTAACTTTAAAATTTGGAAGGGACATGGGACCCCGAATTTTATCTATGCAATAAATATGTTTATTCATGTAGTAACTAAAATAAAAATTGAATTTTAGTTTAGAAATAGTTCATAATTTACAAATTTTATTTCAATATTATTTTCAACATATCAGTTATATTTAACAAATGTCAGATTTTGTGTAATATTTACGTTTGTTACGATTTTTATCAACTTTCAACTGATATACAAAATGAAAATGTTATGAAATATATTGAAAGTTATTTTAACAAATGTCATAATTAGTTTAATATAGTACGCGGCTGGTGTTAATGTGGTTAAAATATTTTTTACTTTGTGTACATATGTCCAATCCTGTCAATATTCACACAAATTAAGAATGAAAATAAAATAAAATGGCTTTAGGTTTAAGTTCTGTATTAATATTAATTGATGTTTTACGTTGAGTTCGTCAAATCGTTGATTATCAATATACATTAGTACAGAACTTAAACCTAAAGCCAATTGGGGACCAGAGTATATTTTGGGAGGGGGGACGTTTTCACACCGAACTGCCCACTATCACCCGACTTTGTTTCACAGGTATTACGCCACGCTTTGTTTACAAAGATCCGGGAAGATTTTGTACAAACGAATTTTGAGATGTATATAACAATCGTTGTAAATAAATCTCCATTAATTTCAAATAGGTCCCAATTTCGAATACCCGTTCGGCCCATATTTCTTCCGGGTCACCTCGCTCGGGCTATAAATTTACTGGGAATAAATAACTTCGATGGCGCCCTGATAATCGGAGCATTAAATAACATTACAACACCAACAAGTGTTCCATAGCCCCGTTTCTAATGTCCATTTTACCAATGTATGGGACATGTATTGACCAGAGGAGGGGGCTACACTCGATTGGTTTATACTATGAAATCGAAACAATCCTACCCCAGCTATATTGGGGATAATGTAAATAAGTTTTGGTTGTTATAGCTGGGAAAATTTGTGTCAGTGAACACTTGAAAGACTACGCTCATATAGGCTAACTATAGGTACTAAATGTTATTTGGAATCGTAGAAACAAATTTATTTCGCTGCTTAACCATTTAGAAACAAGAGTTTGTTTCATTGTTTTGACTCACCGAAGAATATATTTTGTTCTAAAATTAAATATATTAGGTTGGTGCGTTTTTTAAATAATAATTATTATTAAAAAATATTTATTAAAAAACGTAAACAAAACAGCAATTTTTATTAACAAATAACCCGCTTACAAAAACGCCTGATAATTATGCACCAACCCAATATAAATATTGAAATGTCATTCAGAACTCATAATAGATAAAATGGTTTTAATATTTTTCATAATAATTGCAAGACCAATCAATATTAACATCAGATTGATAAGAGAAGCAATAGAAATTAATAGAAAAAATCACTGTGAAGGCATTGAGTTAAATAAAATTTAACTTACTTTAATTAAAAATCTGTAAATTTCATGATCTTGTTACTTATTCGTTACCTAGTAACTTGTTTCCATATTCTGTTATTTACTGTAAAAGTTATTTGTATCGTTTTTCCTGATGAAGATGGACGTTGAGTTCGTCGAATCGTCGATTATAAATTAATTTTAATACAGAACTTTAACGTAAATCAGTTTTATTGTAATGTGATGCAGTTCTAAATTTCTGTACAGAATAACTATTTTGATATAGGTATTTTTTGTTATATTTTTTTAATATCGACACTGCATTACATATTTTTATTTTTGTTTTCTGTAACTGGATATTATACCTGTTGAAAACAAATTATTATTAAAATAAAACGGCTTTAGGATTTAGTTATTATATTAATTTTTATTACTAATCAACGCTTCGACGCGACGTACTTTACGTATACCATCATCAGGAAAAATGATGCAAATGACATGTACAGTAAATGAACAAAACATAGAAACAAGTTACTAGGTAATAAAATAAGTAACGACATTATAAAATTTATACATTTTTAATTAAAAAAGCCAAATTTTATTTAAATCAGTTACTAGTCACATCGATTGATAATATCATTTTCTTCATAAATTTCTATTGCTTCTCTTATCAATCTACTTACAAGACATATGCTCTGTTTATTTACTGTAATGTCATTTGTGTTATTTTATCTAATGATGTACGTGGAGTACGTCGAAACGGTGATTATTAATAAAAATTAAAACAGAACTATGTATATCTTAAAATTGTTTTATTTTAATATAATGATTTTGAAAGAGTTTTACTAAATTAAACAGAATCCAATCCTAAAACAGTTTTTATTTTAGTTTTTACTATGTTACAATAGATATTAATTAACATATATTTATATTTTTAACAATTAATTTAATTAATTTTAAATACTGATTTAGTAAACGCTAATAATTAATTAAAGTAAATAGTTATATAATTATCCTTTATCTTTTTCATTTACATAACACAATAAATCACTTGGTAAAATTTTATTCAGAATATATTTCTTCAGTTTTCTTGTTATTGTATGTACTCGTACAGTAACAAATAATCTTAAGTTTTTAAACTAAGAACGGAACAAATCTGGTGATCTAGTAAAATTTGTTTAAATATATTTTAAAGTAAAAAGTAACTAACACAAATGTAGAAATACTAAGTTTTTTTTTCTATTGCATATAACTAAGAGCGTGGCTGCATTTCATAGATTTAATGCATTAATATACATTAAAATTCGTCAAACAACGTTTTTAAATTCTCAGACTGCACTTAGAATTTCCTTGCAAACTATTAAGCAAAGACGCATTACTAGTGTATTGCACGTATGTGCCTATTTATTGCACTGAATTATTTACAGTTTTATCTTAACATAGTAAATATTCTTTCAGAACTCATTATATAAAATAAAATGGCTTTAAGTTTAAGTTCTATAACTTGTTCCTATTTTCTGTTATTTACTGTATCATTTTTCCTGATGAGGATAAACGCTGAGTTCGTCGAAACGTCGATTATTAATAAATATTAATACAGAACTTAAACATAAAGCTGTTTTATTTTATCTTATTTAGATAAATTTAATATATAGTATCTGTTAACATAGTAAAAAAATCTTTCAGAACTTATTATATTAAAAAAAAAATGCTTTAGGATATAGTTCTGTATTAATTTTTGTGAATAAATTATTAATACAGAACTAGACGAAATCAACGTATATAATCATCAGAAAAATTTATACAAATGTCATTACAGTCAATAAATAGAACATAGAAATAAGTTCGTATGTAACAAAATAAGTAACTAGATTATAAAATTTTTGATTAAAGGAAGTTAAATTTTATTTCTATTGCTTTTCTTATCAATCTGCTTTTAATATTGATGGGTTTTGCAATTGTGACAGTATCTTCGAATTTTACATCATGAAGATAATCATAACGCATGTTGTACAATAACAGATTTATCTAAATGGTTAAGACTTATTGACCTCTTATGTTTTGTCAATCTAATAGAAATAGTTCTACCTTCTGTCTAATATAAACCTTATCAAAATCGCCTAATTCGTGCTTATTTGTAAAAATCTCGAAAAGTCAAAATTGGTATAATTACAATACCTCTCTAACTATATGCGCCTGTCGATAAAAAACAATTTAATAAACTTTATATTTTTTCGATTAAAATTACAATAAATTTATTCTCTTTACAAATTACATTATTCTTCATTTATTTAGTGAGAGAACAACTACCGACCAACCATCTAATAAACTGACAGAGCTTTTGCAAGTGTTTATTTGTACTTTATTTATTATGTACTTTACAAAATCGCATTTCCGCAGTAAAATCTATTTGTGCATTTTTTTCCAAATGGAAAATAATCTTTCAGAAGTCATTATATTAAAATAAAAATGCTTTAGGTTATAGTTCTGTATTAATATTTTTATTTATCAGTGTCAAGGCACTGATTTAGATAAAATTTGACTTCCTTTAATGATAATAATTAAAAATGTGATCTTACTATGGCGAAAAGTTAATAAATTAAAATAATTTCCCTTAAACCACAAACTAATTAAAAAAGCTAAATACGTGATGAAAGCTAAGCTTTCATCACTAGTAGCAAAAGTTAAAACTAAAGTCCTAATCAGTAATCTAAGGTTACATAGATACTCAACTTACCCATTGGTCAAAGAACACTGACGAGTCTTTTAATTAAAATTTATAAATTTTCTGATGTAGTTACTTATTTTGTTACCTAGAAAGTTACATTTATGTTCTGTTTATTTACTGTAAATGTCATTTGTATGACAGAAATTCTGCTAAAGAGTTACAAATTTATAAAAATGTCAATTCTGCGTGCCTGTAATATGACATCTTACAAATATGACCTTGTACAGTAATCTTTGACAAGTGCTTAAGTGTTTATGTACTTCGGATCACAGGGGTAAGATTTTTTGTAAATTTATTTAGCTACTGAAAATGGAAGCTTAGCATCCGAAATGCACGTATTTAGCTTTATTTTAATTTAAGTGTGGTTTTGGGATTTTTTATAATATTATTTTTATTTAAATTTCGGCACAGTAGGTCATTTTCTAATCTTAAAACATTATTATGGTTAATATGACGGATCACTGTATGTTGTAAACCAAGGGTGGCCAACTTTTGTGAACATAAGATCTACTTTTTATCTTAAAAATGTGTCGCGATCGACTTGTTGTCATAGGGGTAGTTTAAGTGGAGAGGGGAAGGTGTAAAATACATTCTATGTTTATACACTGTGTTTCAGTACAAGGTGCGTTCCCGCGAACTGGTGATAAATAAGCAAAATATATGGTCAAAACTATTTTTCTTTTAAATCACTTATGAAGTTTTTGAGATATAGACTCATATAGAAAATAAACTTCCAGACCCAACTTTTGATATTTGCAGCTACAAGTTCATTCAGTACAAGCGGTACCTAAAAAATTCGATTTTGCGACACTTTTTCAAGATAGATTTTTAGTAACTTAAAATATTTTTTTTTTTTTTGTTAATTGCAATGTATAAGTTGTAATATTTATTCGTAAATATGAAAAAGTTGTTATAAAAATGCATAGTATGGCTGATAATTTAATTTTAAGATTTTATTTTCGCGATTTTTTGGACCAGGAAAATTTATCATGACAGAATGTTATAAGATTTTTATACTTATTTTTTGCTAATCTATCAATAGTTTGCGGGAGTGCATTTCGAACTGAAACACCCTGTATAACTACCACCTACGTAAAAATTAACATAATTATTTATATTTAACCATCAGCTAACCAAAACCAAACCAATCAAAGCGAACCGAAAATGCCTATTATGTCAAGACATCGCGAGCGATCGACTTGTTGGCCACTCCTGTATAAACTAAGTTTATACATAAGTAAACGTCAATGTTTTATTTTTGTTAACCTAACAAATATACATAATGAGATAAATATCTTAAGTTTTGTTTTTAAATTATAATACATTTCAATATATAATAGCTAAATTAATTATTTTTTTAGTTTAAGAAATTTATTTTTATTTTTTATTATAATATAAAACTTTGTTTCTTGTTGTGTCTGACTGTGTGATATTACCAGTATTTTTTTTACTGATTGACTTATATATTATGATAATAAAAGTATAATTTTGTGATACAAATTGTTTTATTTAATTTATAGATTTCTAACAAAAAATTTTATAAAATGCTTAAAATTTTAAAATAATCAAATTAAATTTTGATTTTAATTTTAATATGTTTATCTAATACTTTGCTTTCATAGATAAACTACTATATATTCAAATTAAAAGTCATATCCAATATGAAAATTATATTTTGTTGTAATTTTGACAAGAAGATGAAATTTAATTTTTCTCTTTTTTTTTTAAATAAAAGCATGAAATATAAAAGGCTGGAAATTAAAAATGTGAAAAAGTTATGTTTTGTTTGAATTATGTTTCAAAATGACGAATTTTAATTTGATTTTTTTTTTTTGTCTCAAAATTAAAAATTATGTTTACTTACTTATTATTTTTTTTTAATTTGTTAATTAGTAATAATTAGATTTTTAAAAATTAAAAATATAAAAATATATATCATGTAATTAAAAATTATTTATTTATAATTAATATTTTTGTATTTTATATTAATTTTAATTATAATTATATTTTATATCTATAACTTTGGAAACATTCGCTCACGCAAAACACTCAATCATTTTTGTTAAATATTTAATCAAATGAGTAATAAATCTAATTGATGCTAATATAAATTGTGTATAAATGTAAATACAACACAAAATGTGTATACTTTGTTGAATGATAAATGCGTACTTTAATACGAGATATTAATTCCTTGAACGGCATTTTCAATGTTTTTTAATTCGCAGTTTAATCTTGTAAGGTCCGTTCATTTTTTACCCCGTCCGCTTTATACGACGCGTTACGCCACGTTTACCCAATTACATTTACATTTACATTCACGTTACTTTATCGTTACGGTTATAGTGTGATGCGTTTGCGTAAATAACAAACGCATCCTAACTCGGATTAACATAAATATAATGTAGCATTTTAGGATTAAATCGATCATGAAGATTCAACCTGCTGTATTTATTTTTATATTTATATTTGCTATATTTTGTCATGATACTTTAGCTTTTTATTTTAAAAAAAGATTTTTTATTTATGGTTTATTTAGAATTTATTGATAGATTATTATACTAATTAGATGAGTAAATTGAAAAGATTTTTGCTTTCAAATTAAGTTTTATTGAAGATAACGATTAAGGAATGTCTTCGAGTATTTATAAATATTTTTATTATATTTGCTTTTGTATTCAAAAATCACTTCGTAAAATTGCTAAAATAAAAATTATTTGTTATTATTTGTTCTGTGGCTAGCACAGAAACGGATCGTCATCGTATTATATAAATTTATGTAATAGAAACTTTTGTATAGCAACAACTACTGTAGTCATAGTAACTAAAAACTGTCTTGACATAAATATACCACATATTTACAGAATTATATATATCTTAAAAATATAAAAAATTATAAAAAATTAATTATCAGTATCGAAAAATGTTCAAAATAAAAATTGTTAGTTATAACTTGTTTAGCAACTTGTAGTAAATAAATTTTTTCGAAATAATTTGTTGCGAAATATTCGTAAAACACATAAAAATGACATCAGTAAATTACCAAATGTTGGTCAAATTGAGATATTCATCTTTGAAGCTTAATAATGAAATTTTATAACAATCCGTTCAGCCGAATTTATACGTGTCTACAGACCGACAGACAGACGAACACCATGCTAAAAATAGTTGATTCGTATTACTATAAACTTAATCTGTACTTATCTGTAAATATCTCGATATGCCAAATTTGGTATGATTACAATACCTTCCTTGTCACATGTGATATGATGGTCGATAAAAACACACTCATTTGATACAACATAATAAATTGTTACCACTTCCGGTTGGCAGATCTTTACCAAAAGTTGATCAAATTGAAATATTCACCTCCGAAGCTTAAATATAAAATGTTATAACAATCCGTTCAGCCGAGTTTACTCTATACATGTCCACAGACCCATAAACAGACAAACGAACATCACGCTAAAAACAGTTGATTAGTTTTACTATAATTCTAATTGCTAATTCGTACTTATCTGTAAAAAATTTCGGTAAAATTTGATATGGTTGCAATACCTTCCTTATCATATGTGATATAACGGTCGGTAAAAACACACACATTTTATAAACTAATAAATGAATTTTTTGCAATTTCCGCCAACATTTAATTAATTACCAAAAAACTGATGAAAACAGCAAATAAATTGTTAATTACGTTACATATCAAAACATGTGCTTAAAATATATGTATGTTATTATTATATAACGCAAAACTGTAACCTGTGAAAACTTTTTCCTCCTAATGTTGGCAACTATTCCGACAGCACTATTATAGACAATGCGTGTTTTCCCAGTGGCGACCAAAAATTATGGACAAAACTTTTGCTGGCAAGAGTCATAAATACAAATCAGTGTTCATATTTGCATTATAGTCTCCTCAAGCCAATTTTGTTAACAGTAAAAATATCAGCGATTTTTTTATTAAAAACTTTTATAATTACTGAACAAGTAAACATACACTCGGCTTTATAATAACATTGTATTTATATAAAAGTATTGCGAAGATTATTAAATTTTTCTTTAAGCGTATGATAATATCAATAATTACATTCTCATATTGCTTATGTAGAAAGAGATCGTTATGTTACTAGTACAATAATAACATTATTATATAGTAGTTAGTTGCTATATACATCACTGATGCCAGCACCAAACATAACCACAACGTCAAGTGTATTTTATCTGATATCTTCGGAAACTATTGACATATTGGAAACTATTACACTAAGTTAATAATTAAGTAACAATTCTATTTATAACATATTAAAAAATATCAGAACTCATTATTTTAAAATAAAACGGCATTTGGTTGTAGTTCTGTATTAATATTTATTAATAATTGACGTTACTCAACGTACATTTTCTTCATATTATGAAAACTATTACGTTAAGTTAAGTTAATTAATAATTGAGTTATTTATTTTCTCTTGAATTTTAATTTGATTATTGAAAATGTGTGAAGAAGTGTAAGAAATGCAATGTGCATCGTCAGATTTGTCAGAAACTGTATATTCGACCAAAGAAACACGGTCAAGTGATTTAATTTGACATATTCGGCTACATTAAAAATTTTTAAGTCAAGTTAAATTAATTGACAGTTGCATTGTTTATTTTTGCTTGAATTTTAATTTGACTATTGAGAATGTGTGAAGAAGTGCAAAAAATGCAATGTGCACCTTCAGATTTGTCAGAAATTGCATATTCAATCAAAGGAACACGGTCAAATATATTTAATTTAATATCTCTGTAGGCTATATTAAAAATTATTAAGTCAAGTTAAGTTAATTGAAAATTGCATTGTTTATTTTTGCTTAAATTTCAATTTGATTATTAAAAATAAGTGAAGAATTGCAGGAAATATTGTACACCGCAAAATTTATCAGAAATTGTACATTAAACTCTTCAATTTACTATGCCACTAATAAAACTTTAAATTCTTGTAGTTGAGCAACTAGATAGAATAGAATATTTTTCACTTGAAATGACCTTTCTAACATACATACGTACATACACAGTCACGCTATGTACCCAAAATGATGTGGCACAAACTCTTTTTATCATCCCGAAATTAGTCGCCCCCAAACATTCCTATCCAAACAAGCAACTTTCGCTTCATCCACATTCGTAATTTCTCTCATACATGCTCTTTTATTCCTAACAATTTGTTAAAATGTGGTACACTTATTATACATTACACGGACTTTAGTTTTAGATAAAAATATATTCATAGACAATACTCAAAATCTATTTCGATATATGATATACACGAATGAATGTCTTTGTAAAAATATTTCTCAAATTTCGAAATAAATTTTAACATACATGTAAACTAATTTTGAAAATCAAAACTGTTGAAAACCGCGGGTATTCCGACTACGATAGATCGTGTTAGATCGTTTCGACTCGTGTTCGGACGACTTCGGCTAACCCCGAAATCTGCGCGCAAACATTCGTTCAGTTGAGTTCGATACGCGCAGCTATGTGCATGTTAAGATATATATATGTTGTAGTAGCCATATTGTAAACGCTGTATATTATTTCTTTGTTATAAGTGTATCATATTATGTTCATGTATTCAAGTCATTATACTAATATAGAGTTTCTTCTTTTGTTATACGTATTCGGTGTGTTTTATTTATTCGACCGAACCACTGATATCTGACAGGTTATGGGCCCAGGTAAATTTCAAAGGACTGAAATATATAGTGAAGTGACGCCATTAAGTGCACGCCATAAACAGTTGTTCTAGAACGCGATAGAAATGGCACAAGTGATAAAAATAGAAGCATTGAACAGTGAAAATTATGATACGTGGAAAATATACGTGGAAGCGTTGCTAATAAAAAGTGATTTATGGCAATATATAACCGGTACATGTGTGAAGCCAGAACCGACTGCAGATATCGCGAATGACGTAAAAGCGTGGATTCAAAGCGATGCAAAAGCACGTTCGGAAATCGTATTGTCGATTAGTTCGGCTGAATTAAAGTTAATAAAAGCGTGTAAAACGTGTCGCGAGGTATGGCAAAAGCTCGAAAGTGCATATCAGTCAAGCGGTCCGGCGCGGAAAGCGAATCTTCTCAGACAATTAACAACATTAAAAATGTCAAGTGGTAGTGATGTGCGCGAGCATCTTCGTACATATTTCGATACTCAGACAAAATAAACGAAATAGGAGTCGATATCGATCGAGATCTACTCGCAACTTTGTTGTTAATTAGCCTTCCAAACGAATTTGACAATTTTCGGTGTGCAATAAAATCACGCGACGCGTTGCCGACATTGGACGTACTCCGCGTAAAAATTACGGAAGAAGCGGATGCTAGAAAAACAATCGCGAATGAAACCGTTCCGAACGCTATGTACGCGAACAAGTTTAGAAACAGAAAAACGTCGAAAAAGCCAAATCGTGTGAGTGAAAGTGGTCAATCCGGAAAGTTCAAATATAAATGCCACAAGTGCAAGGTTGTTGGACATAAAGCAGCCGATTGTAAAAGTCAACGAACAATACAAAGCACGTCGAATACAACGATGATGTCATCGGAAGCATTCCTTGTCAGATCAATGGATACAAGTAAGTGGTATTTGGACAGCGGAGCAACATCTCATTTCTGTGTAGATTCAAGTAAATTTAGAAATGATTTGAGAGCAAGAAATGAAAAACTAAATCTCGCAAACAAGGATTCAATCGATATCACTGGACAGGGTACCGCTAGCTTCAGCACCTGCATAGACGGAGAAAGAAGGTCAATCTCACTAAGGGGGACGCAACTGGTTCCTGACCTTCGTGCAAATCTGTTGTCAGTTGGAAGAATTACTGATCGTGGTTTCAAGGTCATCTTCGACAGAAACAAGGCTTGCGTCTTGGATCAACAAGGTGAAGTAAAGCTCATCGCTAACAAGACAAACGGTCTGTACGTCGTTGAAGAGTCAAATGACGAAACTGCAATTGCTGAAAACGTCACCACCAGTGAACAAGATAAAATTCGATTTGAAGATTGGCATCGGAGATTTGGACATCTAAATGCTCAAGACCTTCAAGAAGCCGTACGCAAAAACCGAGTACAGGGAGTCGAGTCGACCGAGTTTTCGATTGAGGATTGCAGTACATGCCTGCTAGGTAAAATGGCGAGAAATCCGTTTCCTGTGAAGTCTGGCAGATCAACTGAAGTACTGGACTTGGTGCACACAGACCTGTGTGGGCCAGTCAGAACTCCTTCTATTAACGGAGCTAAGTATTTTTTGCAAGTCATTGACGACTGTAGTAGGTGGGGTGAAATTCGTTTTTTGAAATCTAAATCAGATGTTTTTCAGGCTCTTAAGGACAGTATAACGCTGATCGAGAAGCAGACCGGTAAGAAGGTGAAGGCGTTGCAATCTGACAACGGTAAAGAATTTGTCAACTCAGACGTAGACAACTTCTTGAAGGAGCGCGGAATTGCGAGGAGGCTCACGATCCCCTACAGCCCTCAGCAAAACGGCGTAGCGGAGAGGCGAAATAGGACCATAGTTGAAATGGCCAGATGTCTCCTGTTGCAATCCGAACTACCCCAACGGTTTTGGGCAGAAGCCGTCAACACGGCAAACCATATAAGGAACAGATGCCCATCAAGTTCTTTAAACGGGAAGACCCCGTTCGAAATTCTCTCTGGAAAAATTCCGAACGTTAGTTACTTCAGAGAATTTGGTTGTAATGTATACGTATCGAAGAATGGTCCAGGAATTGGAAAATTTGACCCACGTAGTATTCCTGGTATCTTCGTCGGATATTCAGATTCCTCTAAAGGCTACAGGATCTGGATACCAAGTGATAAGAAAATGGTCTTGTCACGAGATGTAAAATTTCTAAAAACCGATTCATCTTCTGGGGGAGATGACGAACATCCTTACCCGAGTACTAAAGTAACGAATGATCAAAAGTCAATCGACACGTCAGCGCATGATTTCATTGACATCGAGTTCAACACTTTGAATAACGTCTCAAATCAAGAAGCCGTAACCGATAATGAATTCATCCTGGAAGCTCCGGAAGCTGGTGTAGAGAATCCGCACCAGGTCGATTACAACCCAGAACGGACAGAGGAACAGGAGAATATCAACCCTCGGAGAGGTAGAGGAAGACCGAAATTCAAAAGAACAGGACAGAGGGGAAGACCTCGGAAAGAATACCCTCGTCTTGGCACTGATGAAGAAAACGCAGAAGCTTACGAGAATGAGGTGGCGAATCTATCAGAGATATCCATGGAAAGCGCGATGTCCAGTTCGGACGCTGCAGAATGGAAAGCAGCAATGGTTGACGAAATGAGATCGATCATCGCCAACGACACTTGGACTCTCGTAGATCGTGAAGATAACAGTAGCACCATAGGCAGTCGAATGGTTCTGAGAAATAAGATGAACCCGGATGGAACTATTCAACGTCGTAAGGCTAGGTTGGTAGCTCAAGGTTTTAATCAGAAACCTGGAATCCACTTCAATGAAACGTTCGCTCCCGTGGCACGTTTAGGATCAATCCGATTGATGGTGAGTTTAGCAGCTCAGTATAAAATGAAAATTCACCAACTAGATGTAACCACAGCATACCTAAATGGATCTCTTGATGAGAAAGTGCTGATGGAACCTCCTAAAAATCTTGGTGAGCTACTGAAGATTATTGCCGAAACGGATGGAGACATCACGATAGGATGCAAAGCAAGAAACATGATGAAAAAGCTCAATGACGGCGATAAAGTTTGCTTATTGAGGAAAGCACTATATGGGCTACGTCAAGCTGGACGCAGTTGGCATCGCAGGTTTGACGAAGTACTGAGAAAATGTGGAGCCGTCGCCACAGATGCAGACACTTGTTTATATCGCATCGGTCAAGGCAAGGAGATAGTTTTAATCGCTGTCTACGTCGATGATGTACTCATAGCATCGAAAGACGAAGAGAAGATCCATTCCGTAACGAGTTCCATATCAAAGCATTTTAACGTGAAGATATTGGGTGAAGTTGGCAATTGTCTTGGAATAGAATTTATTTGCAAGGATGATTCCATCACTTTAAATCAAAAGGGCTATATAAACGAAGTTCTTAAACGATTCGGTATGGAATCGAGCAATCCAGTGAGCACTCCGCTGGAAGTCAACGCAAAACTGAAACCGGCAGACAAATCTTCCGTAACTGAGATGAGTTTCCCGTACAGAGAATTAGTAGGATGTCTTACATATCTAGCGACCGCTACAAGACCTGATATTGCGTTCGCATCGAGTTATCTAGGACAGTTTAATACCAGTTACGACGAGTCGCATTGGAAAGCCGCAAAAAGGGTACTGCGATACTTGAAAGGTACGATTGACCTTGGTCTTGTCTATAGCCAAAGTTCGAACCCTTTGATCGGTTATACAGACTCAGATTGGGGTAATAGCCATATGGACAGGCATTCGCACTACGGATTCATATTTCTGCTGAGTGGATGCGCTATTACTTGGGATTCTAGAAAGCAGAGAACCGTGGCTTTATCTACATGTGAAGCTGAGTATATGGCGCTTGCAGAAGCGGCCAAGGAAGCCACATACTTGAAGCGATTCCTGGATGAATTAGGATTCACCGAGTTGAGTCCGGTCACCCTCTTCGGGGACAATCTAGGATCGATCAAATTAGCTGAGAATCCAGTTTACCATCAGAGAAGCAAACATATTGATATCAAGTATCACTATGTTCGTGAAGTCATTCATGACGGACTATTGGACATACGACATGTTCCGACCTCCGACATGGCAGCCGATTATCTTACCAAAGGCCTGCAGAAGAATAAGCACCAGAATTGTGTGGAGAGATCGGGGATGAAACGTCCCATCTAGGATTCGGGCAGAACACGATTCGTGGGGGAGTGTTGAAAACCGCGGGTATTCCGACTACGATAGATCGTGTTAGATCGTTTCGACTCGTGTTCGGACGACTTCGGCTAACCCCGAAATCTGCGCGCAAACATTCGTTCAGTTGAGTTCGATACGCGCAGCTATGTGCATGTTAAGATATATATATATGTTGTAGTAGCCATATTGTAAACGCTGTATATTATTTCTTTGTTATAAGTGTATCATATTATGTTCATGTATTCAAGTCATTATACTAATATAGAGTTTCTTCTTTTGTTATACGTATTCGGTGTGTTTTATTTATTCGACCGAACCACTGATATCTGACAAAAACAATACTTCAAAAACATATTTTATTTGTACAATATCTACGGGAAACATTTAAAATGTACGCAAACGAAAACAAGTCCACTGTTAATTCTGACAAACAATATAAATTGACAGAAATTTTTAAGCATACTAACACATAAAACGTGTTAGGTTTTGTTGTGCTAGGTCTCATAATTTACCCCTTCCATATGTGTTAACCCTTACGACCCCGGAACTCACCTGAATACGGCTCCGGTGAACAAAAATAAAAGCCAACACTTTACTTAATGAGTTCTATTTTTTTTAGTTAAATTCTGTTGTGTTTTCGTGAATATGCGTTGTATTTAGCGTAGTAGAACCAGGGGGTCGTTTTTCAAGTTTTATTGTTTGAAGCAAATATTTTTTTCAAATGTTTTTTTTGTATGTTTAGAAATATGAGGACATTAATAGTGTCGAATATGCCACGTTAAGTTTTGATATAATACCGTTTAAAGATTAGCAACGAATTAATTGTTTAATCAGACCAATCATAATAAAAATGAAAAACACAACACAATAGTACATACATACATACATACATACACAATCACGCCACGTATCCAAAAGGGTGTGGCACAAACTCTTTTCATCATCCCGAAATCAGTCGCCTCCAAACATTCTTATCTAAACAAGCAACTTTTGCTTCATCCACATTCATAATTCCTCTCATACATGCTCATTTATTCCTACTACTTGGAAACTTTTGCTCACGCAAAACATTCTCAATCATACCACTCCAACTACTCATTGATGTAACAAAAATCTACATTTTTTGTATTTTAAAAATATATTTAAATTTGTTGCGAACACGACATTTCTTTTGTACCAACACGGTCGATAAAAATGAAAAAAAAAATTCGACTATTCATTTGATTGTCAACTAATTAGCAATACAAATAAAATATTTAATGTGACGAAATAAATTAGGAATTGCGTGTATTGCAATACAACTATATTTATTTGTGTCAATTAAATTTAATTACATTAAACGTAATAAAAATTATACCCTTATAATTAATTAAATAAAATTGTTTAACGGTCATAAAAAAACCATTACATACTTTATACCTCTTAAAAGACCAAAAAACATAAAATTAAAATTAAGTACATGTTAAATTAATCACGCTATCAAAATTATATACCTTTTTTCATTGAAATATCTTTATTCGTTTGCCTAAATTAATTTTTACAGAATGTGTATTTTTATTTGTTATTGTTAATTTGTTAATTATGGTTGTAAAAATGAAACAGTTAAGATGGTTCTCCCATCTTGAGCAAAATGCCTAATAAACGTTTGGTTAAAAAATTTTTGCAATCTCGCAGAAATATTTCATTTTTGACTTTTCTTTTTAAATTAATTAATAAATTTATTGATGACTCTACACCTCGCTTTTAACTACAATTTCTTTTTCCTTCCTCTACAAGAAGTACAAATACTTTTTATCTGCCTATTGCTCATTCTAATCCTCTAACAAACTCTCCCATTTATCATATGTGTCACTCATTTAATAAGTTAGAATTAAATATAGATATTTTTTTCACGTTCTCTCCGTATTTTTTTACATTATCATTTTTACATTATCTACATTTAATGATATTAGTAAATTTATGAATTGTGTGAATATTTTATTTTATGTTTGTATTATTTGCGCCATTTAATTGGGCTGTTGCCTGTTTGGTGTAAATAAATGAATAAATAAAATAATTTAAAATATCTATTTTTATCAAAATGTAAAAATTGTTTAAAATTTTTTTGAAAACATTGATAAATATTCTAATTTGAATTTGAAAAATCTAGTTAAATTTCATCAAAGCACATGAATATATATGCACATTTCTATATATAATGCAAAATATGTGGTATCATTAATTTGAATAACACATGTGTATTACATTTACTAACCTTATATTTAAACACTCGTTACTAGAGACACAAATCACATTAGGAACTTCTCGTTTTCTCCCTAGATAATAGATTACTTTCTATTCTACGCCACTGTTTTCAAACAATATCAATAAAAATTTATAACGAAATGAAATATGTTTTAAGTATAGATGTATTACACTTTAACATTGGCTAGCGCCGGGGGGCATTTTATATTTTATACCGTAAGTCAATTTTGCAAATTCATTATCTCCTTTTATGTGTGTGTGCTTTTGTTTCTTCTAATGGCTTAAAATTTGTTTATTTTTGTTTTGTGGTTTTTCCGCTAAAAGGAGTCAACAGTTAATGTATTATTAAATTATTTATAGTGCAATGTATTTGTGGAAAATTATTTTATAGTGAAAATTTTATTACCAAGTTTTAAATTGTGTTTAAATATATTTTCATTAAAAAGTGGTTTAACAGAAATTTTAAATTTTGTCTAATTTAACTTTATTGTTCCCTTGATATAAACATAAAATATATTAGGTGTACACCTTTAGAAAAAGTACGGTTTGCAGTCAACAATTTACATGAAATTTTACATAATTTAAATTTTAAATTAAAAATTAATTAATTTGATTATTGCATCTAATATTAGTGATAAAATAAATGACAATTTAAAAGAAACAAAAAATAAAACGGCTTTAGGTTTTAGTTCTGTATTAATATTTATTAATAATTGACGTTTCAACGAACTCCGTCAAGAAAAAATACAAATGAAAATTACAGTAAATAAACAGAATATATAAACAAGTTACTGGATAACAAAATAAGTAACTAGATCATAAAATTTATAAATTTTTAATTTAAGGAAGCCAAATTTGACTTAAATCATTGGCTTTTATTCTAATACTCTAATAATTGCAAGAACCGTCAGAGTTGCTTGTCTGAATAGGAATATTTGGAGAAAACTAAGTTCGGAATAATGGTAAGAGTTTGTTTCACACTCTTTTGGACACTTAATGTGATTGTGTATGTATCTATATACATTTTTGTTTTGGAAGCTCATCTACATAATAAAGATTACTATATCTTTATCTAGATTATTTGTTTCAACACAACTTGCGATTATCTTTAATTTCAAATTTTACATTATATATACATACTTTAGAATTTTTACATGATGTAAATTTTAAAGAAACAAAGATACCAAAACTGATGTAATTTTTTGTTTCTTTTTAGCCTATTGCAGATTTTGCTAATATGGAATAAAATTTTCCATTTCGTTTTGTTGTAAAATTACAAAATCTAAACAAGAAAACATGAATATTACTCGTGTTGAAATATTTCCTAACTCAAGTAACAAACTTATATATTAAAGTCTGAAAATAATTTCGAAATGAATATGCAACAAATAAAAATATATTTCACCCCGAATAATTTCAGTTCATTTTCTGCTACTGAAGAAAGTTCTTGTAAGAATTGTTTACAAATTTGAAATTTTCTCACAGAATTGTGTGCTCTTGGAATTTTTTTATTAACAGTTTTTACGGAATGACCCCAAAAATATTTTTATTTTAATTTAAATTTGAATTTTCGTTTTCGTTTTTAATTGAGACATCGAATGTAAAATAAACAGAACTTTAAAATAAAAAGGCTTTACGATTAAGTTCTGTATAAATTTTAATTAAAAAATCGACGTTTTGACATATCCTAACTTAGTAATCTTCAGGCTTTCACGGTCGATATCCATTGAATTTATAGAATTTTCTGGTTTGGTATGCCTTGGTCAGTCTATTCTCGTCGCAGACGTTTCACCATACATCGTAGATGGCATCCTCAGTGATGTATGAAAAAAAAAATAAATTTAATATTCTAACTTGTTTTTATGTTTTGTTTATTTATTATATATGTCATTTGTATATTTTTTCCTGATGATGACATACGTAAAGTATGCCGCAACGTCGATTTTTTAATTAAAATTTAGACAGAACTTAATAATAAAGACTTTTTTTATATAATGAGTTCTGAAAGAATTATTACAATGTTAAAACTTTTTTATTTTAATATAATGAGTTCTAAAAGTTTTTGACTATGTTATAATTTCTTCATAACAAAGATCAATTTATATTAAAGAAAAAATGACAAGAACATTAAAGAATCAATTAAAAAAAAAGTAAAAAGCTAGTAAAAGACTTAATAACATAATGAACTATTAATTATTGCTAATGATATAAATAAAATATGAAACTAGACAACTTTAAATGAATGAAGTTGCGTTATAAAATAATAGATCATTATATCGTATTTCCAACATAATTTAGGTCAGATAGTTTGTCAAAAGGAAATTTATCAAAAAATTAGCGGTAAAAAAGCGGTATTATCTTTTCTCGTCTGTCAGTGTCATTTTTAATTCTGTGGGATGATATAAATTGAAAAGTCATCCATCTAATTCTGTTATTCCTCCCATACAACGACAGCACACTGAAAATATGCTCCATCATTTTTTTTAAAAAATAATTATTTGTGCTTGAAATTAATTCTTAATAATTTTTTTTTACCAAATAAGAACAAAATATTAAAATAAGTTTATTCATATTCATTCCGACGAACTCAACGTAAAAATAAATAAACAGCACATAGAAACAAGTTACTAGATAACAAAATAAGTTACTAGATCATAAAATTTATAAATTTTTATATAAAGGCAGCCAAATTTGACTTAAATCAGTGGTTTTTATTGTAATACTCTAATAATTGCAAGAACCATCAGAGTTGTTTGTCTGAATAGGAATATTTAAAAAAAATTAATTTCGAGATAATGGTAAGAGTTTGTGCTGTACCCTTAATATAGTAAAAAATCTTTCAGAACTCGTTTTACTGTAAATGTTATTTGTGTTAGTTTTTCTGATGAAAACGGACGTTGAGTTCGTCGAAACGCTTAGTGCCAAAATTGCTTAATAAAATTGCAGCGTGTATTTTTGTGTGTGTGAAAACCGGAGTGATGTTAAGTTTGAAATTTAAGCCTGATTACAATTTTGCTGCATTGTTAAAATTGAGCATGTATGACCCATCTTAAAGATTTCCAATTTTATTTAAGAAGGACACACTAAAAAAATATTACGGAGTTTAAATATTCTTTAACTCCGCAGTCTAAAATGTGCGTTTATTTTTAGATAAATCTAAGTAAAATAAAAATATTTTATAGTTCGATTATCGTAAGTTCTGTTGTACGTCATCCAAAAAAGTAAATAAATCTTTAACATCATCATTGAGTATGTTTATAGTAGCTCATAATAAATTTATTTTTAAAAATAATGTAATTAATAACAGTAAAATATTTTTCAGAACTCATTGTATTAAAATAAAAACTGTTTTAGGATTAGATTTTGTTTAATTATTTTATAAAAACAACGTTCCGGTGAAACTAAACGCTGGTCTTCATCAGGTCAAATTTTTTTGTCAATGATATTAAAGTAACTAAGACTACGTAGCAACTAGTTACTAGATAACATATAAATAACTAGATCATAAAAATTATAGGTTTTTTAATTAATGGAATTAATTAAGGTGATTGTGTATATATAAATATATATATAGATAGTCAATGCTTAGATGTTAAAATCAAATTCTCATTTAATATTCAATTGTCAAGCTTTCGGTGTGATTTTACACCTTCTTCAGGACCTGGAATATTTTTTGTTATATTCAATAAAACTGGTTATACATTACAATAGATTTGATAATAATAAGTATTGTAACTTACATGTTCAACTTACATGAAGAAACATATGTTTCTTGAATTTCTAACAAGGACATGTAAGTTACAATACTTATTATTATCAAATCTATTGTAATGTATAACCAGTTTTATTTAATATAATAAAAAATATTCCAGGTCCTGAAGAAGGTGTAAAATCACACCGAAAGCTTGACAATTGAATCTTAAATGAGAATTTGATTTTAACATCTGACCATTGACTATCTTCCCGTTAAAACATTTTACAATATAATATCGTCTAGTCGTGAAATTTTTAATATATATCTATATATATATATATATATATATATATATTATATATATATATATATATATATATATATATGTAAATACTTTGAAAAGCTTGTAAAAATAATATAATGATATATACAAAAACTAAAAATTGTTAAACGATATATAAAATTTTAAACTTATTTGAACAATAAATAATTTTACTACAGAATTTAAAATTTTGGTCATATGAAAATACATATAATATAAAATAAATTTTCAATATAAAATCTACAAAAAAATTCATAGCATTTCGTATAAAAATTATAGATATATTCGGTCATGTATTTCATATTATATTTGAAAATTTTATACTATGTGAATATTAAAGTCCTGAAAATCCAGTTTAATTTTAAAACGTGCCATCATTTTCAGGCTGGTGGAAAAATTTTCAGATTCTGCAAAAAATTTACACAATACTCACTCTAATATTAATGAAGTTTTGTAGATAAATTTTTTTTTGTGGTTTGTTTTGTTTTATTTTTTTTGAAACTTTTTGTGCAACCGTTCTATTTAAAAAAAATTAAAAATAATTATCTAATAATTAATTTTAAAACAAATAAAATAGTGTATAAATTCAGTGTTTGAAAAAATTATTTTCTGAATACTTGCACAGAAAAAATAGATTATTTTTTATATTACATAATTCTGATATTATGTATTTTTAGACAGTTATGTAGAATTACAACAGTTGAGTAATTCTACCTAGAAATACTGGGCATCATAGTGTCTCATGGTTTGTAGGTAAAATTACATAATTTTTTTAGAGTATATATATATATATATATATATATATATCTTTAATAAGAAACTAAATTTATTATTCAAAATGTGGAGTTAATTACTTTACTGTATAATAATTAACTATTATTATTTAGTAAATTTCGCTTGCTAGACAAATTCATCAAGTGACGTCAGCAAGAAAGTAATTGTCTATTCTATATATAGGCACAACAAAAGCAAGATGTAATTAAATTTTTTATCAATAATACATTATAAACAAGGTTCTCAACTTTAAGCTCTACTTGTTACTTTCACATAATTATAAATAGAAAACAATTACAAAAGCTCTATTAAGGTTTGGTCCTTATCTCTAGAGAAATACATTGTGAAAACATGTTGCTCTGCTTTTGTTTTTTTTTATTGTTGTTGTTTGTACATCGTAGTTAGCCATAGTTTTTAGCATTTAAGTCATTTACTGTATGTATACAAATACATACATAACATAGTAAAAGATCTTTTAGAACTTATTATATTAACATATTATAGTTTATTAATATATATTTATAGCCGACATTCTCAACGTACGTCTTCATCAGGAACAAAAGATACAAATGACATTTTTAGTAAATGAACAGAACATAGAAAAAGTTACTAGTTCTATTTTAAATATAGGTATACATATGTGTGGTATATACAGTATGTCTGAAAAAGTTGGCAACAAATGGGCAATTATTTTATTATTAATTTTACTAAAAAAAATATTTTTCATAAAAATCTCTGCATCACATATAAATCAATAATCAAGAATCAAATTTGTAAAATATTTAGTGGTATACAGGGAAAATCAAAAATATTGATTTATGCTGAAAAGTAAAGTGCTTTTAAATTTAGTAGTTTTTTCTTACTTAAATTTATTAATTAATTATTAGAAGGCCATGAGTCTAAACTTGAATATAATTTTTAATTTCTATCAACATTTTCAAATGACTTTTGTCCTGATTTTAAATTTAAAAGCACTTAACTCTTCAGCATAAATAAATATATTTTGATTTTCACTGTATACCACATAATATTTTACAAATTTGATTCTTGATTATTGATTTATATGTGATGCAGAGATTTTTATGAAAAATAATTTTTTTTGTAAAATTAATAATAAAAAAGTTGTCTATTTGTTGCCAACTTTTTCAGACATATTGTATAAAATGTCTTTTTTATTTAAATTTTTTTTTTGAACTTTCCAGTCTGAAGACTTTCTGAAAGCGCCGTATTATATTAAAAATTCTCATTCTTCAGCATATCCTACAAACTGTAACATAAACAAAATCTTGATATTTATATCAACAATAAACCATTAAATTTTGAACATTATCCACTAGAAAATAAAGCTTGTGGATTGGAATATATGTCGATCATATCATTCCAAAAGATTTCCTCGGATCACTTTTATCTTTCCAACTAAGTGACCTGTAAAAAAATCACTTTTATATACCTATACGAGTTACGATTCTAAAAATACCATAATTCATTTAAATCTTACAAACGAACATAAATTCAAATCATATTTACTATTTTGGTTAGAAATAAAATTACGTAGTTGAAATTCAGCGAATTCAAATGCAATTTAAATACGCTCCATTTTACTAACATCAAAAATACGATATTACTTAATACATACGAATCTGTACAGGTTGTCGCACGACAAACTTGCGCTATCTGAATTTTAAAAACTATTTAATATTATGTCATAAAATTTTGTATCTAGAGATATTCTAATATTCTTATTTGAAGTAAAATATTATCCATAACATGACGCTTCCAATTTAACGGAAAGTTGATTTTAACCTAATATATTTTAAATGAAATACCCCATTTTTATTTGGACTTCCTTTTCATTAAAAAAATTAATTAAAACTATTTAAACATATATTTGATATATTGCTGTAAACTTGTTTTTTTTTTTATAAAAGTGAAACCCCTATATTTTACTAGTTTAATAAATTATACATTAAAAAATAGGTTTAGTTTATGTAACATGTATTATCTTAAAAGTTATGAAAAGATAGCCTCTTTAATAAAACAAAAAGGCTGTATAAATTTTAATTAAAATTCTACGTATCATCATCAGGAAAAAAATTCTTCTTTAATCTCGAAAGGTATCGATTTAAAAAAATTAAATAAGTTGAAATTTATCAAAAACAATTAAATTTATGTGAAATATTTTTGATGCATCATATGTAAAGTTTCATTTAAAATTCAGTGATAAAATAAAAAAATAGAGTATCCTATTTGAAAATAAGGAAGTTAGAGTTAATTTCCGGTTGAACTGGAAGCGTCATCTTATTGAAACTAGTTTATTTCAAATGAGCATATTGGAATATCCCTAGATATAAAATTTCGTAGCAAAATATCGAATAGTTTTTAAAATACAGATAGCGCTAGCTTGTCGTGAGACACTGTGTATATAAATAAAAATCATAAATAATTTCCGTCGAATGTACTTTTAGAATTATACTGGTCGGCCATCTTGTTTACACGAAGCGTTTTATTTGTTTTCTCGGTTATAATTACGCCATCATTCAACGCTAACTAGATTAAAGCTTGGATATTTGTTGTAATATAACAGCTAACACAAAATGATGCTATATTGTGTATTACAGATATTATCTAATAGTAATAAATGTACTATTTGTTCAGTTTAACTGTGGTTCTATGCAAAATTTCTTATTTCATATAAACATAAATAAAAATAAAATAGTTATTTCATCTAATTCGAATTAAATGAATAAATTTTAAATGATTTTATTATTTAATTATATAATGTTTCCAATACAAGGTAGTTGAAATCAAATTGTTATTTCAAGAAAAGTTTACATATGTACACTTTCTAAAACATGAGATAAATAAAGAAACAATAATAAATATATGACAAATTACAAAAAATCTGCTGTGGCCACCACAGAACCGACCATCATCGTATTAAAGAAATTTATGGAATAGAGAATTTTGTATAACAACAATTAAGGTTACACAGATACTCAACGTTCTTAAAGTTTACATATGGATACTTAACCGTGTTTATTATTATTATAATAATAATAATAATAATAATAATAATAATAATAATAATAACCGTGTTACTATGAGCCTAATTTGTACTGTAAAAATCTCGATATATCAACCTGACAATGTTTTGTTTAAATCAGCTAGTTTTCAAATATTAACACATAAGAATCAGATAAATGTAAATGTAGTGATTGTAATATTATTTTTTTGCTATCAATCAAAACTGATATTTTTATTAAATGGATTATGCTTGCATGTAAACAAACAGAGTTAAAATTTAACTAATTTTTTTGTGTACATTGGAAAATTGTAAAAATGCAAAACATAAGAGAAATAATAATACTCAAAAATATTGAGATTTTATAATTTTTTTTCCCAAAAATTTCACAAGTGGAAAAAATATAAAATCTCAATATTTTTGAGTATTATTGTAGAGTATTAAATTTCACAATGACAATATGAACATTTATTTGTTCAAGGTTTATTACTATAAAAAAAATAGGTTTTAAACAATAACAGTGAAAATATTATAAAAAGTTTTATGGTGTACAATAACAAAAAAAATCCATACTGCTCATATAACTAAAAACAACAATTTTTGACATTAAAACAAAAACAAAATATCAAATTTCAGCTCGTTAAAATGCATCCACTATTCATCATTTGTGATAACACAAAATATTTTCGCTGCTTTGAACAAATTATATTACGCGGACTATACTATGGCCAGTCTGAAAAATAATGTAATAATACCTTTGTTCACTTTATACATATAAAAAATTCATGAAACATTTTGGCGCCCTCTATTATTTATACTATGTACTAACATTTACAGTTACATACGGTGACGTATATAAATGTAAACAGACTGAACGTAATAACATATTGCCTAAAGCAAGCTAATGTTGACTTTCCATATTTCAAATCAAACAATTGCCGGTCAGTGTACAGTATATTGCATTATATATATTGAAACAGAAGAATAACGACAAGTGCTGGTTTTACACGATACATTTTTATATATATTTATGTATATAAAATATACAAAATTAATTTGTTTAACACGATATAAAATAAAATGTTCATATGTATGCGCAATGATATTGGTACATTTTGACAATTTAATTAAATCTGTTCTGGAAATTGAATATTAATCAATAATAACATTTACTGCTTCAACTAAATAAGTAATTAACATTAGTAAAACATTTTTCAGAACTCATTGTATTCATATAAAACCTGTTTCAGGATAAAATTTTGTTTAATTATTTTATAAAAAGACATGAAAAATATTACTGTTGAAATAGGGAGATATTTATCAAGGAAACATATTAAAGTAAAAAATATTATTTTTCTTCAATCTTCGGGTATATATAGGCCACCTTGTGAATGCTGTGAAGTATGTAAGGTTGGACAGACAGGCAGAACTGTTTCTACAAGATTGACATAACATAAAAAATCAATTCGTCTAAATCATCTGCTATTGCTGAACATGTTTTAGAATATCTTCATGATGTAAAATTTGAAGATACAGTAATAATTGTTAGACCAATCAATATTAGCAGCAGATTAATAAGAGAAGCAATAAAGATTTTATAGAAAAGAATAACACTAATCACCGTGAAGGCACTGTTTTAAATAAAATTTGGCTTCCGTTAGTTAAAAATCTATAATTCTTCTGATCTAGTTATTTATATGTTGCGTAGTAACTTGTTGCTATGTACTGTTATTTACTGTAATGTCATTGATAAATTGTGATCTGATGTGCTTTCGAGAGAGAAAGAACATTGACGAATGCACGTGTTAGAAAGAGACAGAAGTACTCGTTGTTAAAAAACTGTGTTTGTGGATAGAAAAATTGTTTGTACAGTGCGTTTTATTACTGTTGAGTGCATATTAAAGCATAATAGACAATCGGTGTCGGAATATTATGTGTTTAGTGTGTGAATAGCGGACAAAGGTGTCGGAACGCTATTGAAAGTAATAAAGCGGGAAATAACGTATAGCTATTGGTGCGTGTATGCAATTAGCTAATACTGATATCGTGACCGGGTCAGAGTTATTTGTAGTGTGTGAAATAAATAACTGAAAACGGTGAGAACGAAATAAAATTAAATTGTGTGAAAGTAAAGAATAAAATGAGTGACAACGAGGAAGAAACACATGTTACAAATCCACCTAGTGCGTCAACGCCAATGCTCATGCGTGATGATGGACAAAACCAGCCGATCTACGTCGAATTTGTGAGGAATACAGCATTAGAAAGGGAACTAATGGAGAAAGAAAAGGCATTATTACAGAAAGAAATAGAATTATTGAAAAAAGAAAAAGTACTTGAAAGTAATTCAACGATGTTGGACCAAACCGTAAGTGCTAGCATAATTCAACGTGATTTAGCTGATAGATTGTTACCAGAATTTGATCCATCGACACAAACAGGATTAACGGCAGACTCATGGGTTAAGAGAGTAGAAAGTGTGGCTAACGCGTACAATTGGAATCAACAAATGTTGTTAGCTCTAATTGTTAACAAAATGAAAGGGGCTGCAAGACAATGGTTTGATTGCAACCTGGATACAATGACAACCTGGAAAGAATTCAAAAAGAAAATAACGTACAGTTTTCCGTCTACCATGGACCAAGTTGATATTCACCATCTTTTAAGTGAAAGAAAGAAACGAAAGGATGAATCTTATGAATCGTATGTATATGATATGAAATCTATAGCACAAAGAGGTAATATGGAAGGTAGATCACTTATTAAGTATTTACTAAAAGGGTTAAACGACTACGAGTTAATGAAAGCTTTAGCTATTGTAGAATTTAACGATATTGAAGATTTTCTGTACAAGGTAAAACGATACGATCAGATTGTAGAAAGAAACAGAACTGAAAGACGTGTACCATTTGGTAGGAGCTTCGCTGAAAAGAAGGAAAAGGAAAACGAAGTTAGGTGCTATAAATGCAACAAAACGGGGCACATAGCGAGGAACTGTGACGTAACAGTAAGTAGAAAACCATTTGTTTGTTTTCAATGTAAAAAGGAGAGACATCTAGCTCGAGAATGCCCTCAGCGGACTAATAAAGGGTCTAGAAATAATGAACGAGAGAACGTGTCACGTATTGAGGACATGAACAACGAAATTAAGGATGAACGATATAAATTCATTGACATAGACGGAATCAACGTAATCGGATTTATAGATCTAGGAAGTGATGTAGTAACATTAAGAAAAGATGTTGCTGACGAGGCTAAAATGAAATATCTACCGTACAAAAAGAAATTGAAAGGATTTGGCGGCGGATATTGCGAAACAGTTGGTAAGCGAACCTCAATTATTACAGACGATAAAGTAGATATAGAAACTGAAGTATTAATCGTGTCTAACGAGGTCCAGAATGATGCTATCATAATCGGACGTTCCGCATTAAACTCAACCGGAATAATTGTTCTGAACGAAAAAGGTACTTTAGAAATTAAGAAAGGCTCCATGCCTGAAACTGAAGTTGAAACTGTGAAGACTGTAGCAAAAATTAGAAGTTTTGAACCCGTGACTAATGGAGATATCAAAACAGGAGAGAAAATTGGAGAGGAAAACAGGCAAGATGTTATGAATCTAGTACAAAAATATCGAGACTGTTTTGCTAAGAATATTAATGAAGTAGGAAGAACATCGCTCATCGAGATGAAAATTGAAGTAACAGATTCACAACCGGTCAGTCAAAAACCTTATCGTGTACCGTATGCTCTAAGAGACACGATGAACCAGTTGGTAGATGAATTATTAAGCGCAGAAATAATTGAAGAATCTGGATCCGAATATGCCAGCCCAGCCATTTTAGTGAGCAAACAAAATAACGAAAATCGATTGTGTATTGATTATCGTCTGCTTAATAAGAAAATTAGCAAGATTCCGTATCCTATTCCAATAATAGAGGAAAGTTTGAGTAAATTAGCAGGCAGTTGTTATTTTACGAAACTTGATTTAGCTTCCGGATATTATCAAATACCTGTTGAAAGCGGAAGTAGACATTTAACCGCGTTTGTAACAACTGACGGACAATATCAGTTCAAGTACATGCCATTCGGTATTGTGACTGCACCTGCTGTTTTTGCTAGAATGATGGACCGATTAGTTAAAAGGTTAGAACCGGGTGACGTGGTGCATTATTTTGATGACATTTTAATACCAAGTGCGAGTATAGAGGAAGGACTAGTAAAATTAGAACGTGTTTTAAAAACATTGCGAGACTGTTGCATAACTCTAAAATTACAAAAGTGTAAGTTTCTATGTGAAAAAGTAGACTATGTCGGACATGAAGTATCGCGAGATGGTATTAGACCACAAAAGGTAAAAACGACCGCAGTTGAAAAGTTTCCAATTCCTACTAATGTGCACGAAGTTAGACAATTTTGTGGATTAGCATCGTATTTTCGAAAATTTATTGAAAATTATGCGGTATTGGCAAAACCATTGACAAGTTTATTACGAAAAGAAGAGGAATTCAAGTGGAACAATGAGCAAGAAAGAGCATTTCATACAATAAAAGAAAAACTATCCGAAAGACCGTTACTAGCTATTTATGATCAGAAAGCGGATATTGAAATACACACAGACGCTAGCAGTTTGGGGGTCGCTGGAATATTATTTCAAAGAAAAGACGAGTTGAAACCTGTTGCATATTACAGCAGGCAAACTACTGAATTGGAAAAGAAATACCACAGTCATGAGTTGGAAGTTCTTGCAGTAGTAGAATCTTTAGAGAGATTTCGGATTTATGTACTCGGTAAAAGGATCAAAGTAGTTACCGACTGTAGTTCGTTGAAAACATTAATAAGTAAGAAAAATCTTATACCACGTATTGGAAGATGGTGGTTGAAATTGCAAGAATTCGACATAGATATTGAACACCGACCTGGTAAAACAATTCAACACGTTGACTGTCTTAGCCGAAATCCAGTAGAAGACTCTAGAGAGGTAGATGTAGCTGATTTAAAGATTTTTACAATACAATTGCAGGAATCGGATTGGATCACCGCTATGCAATTACAAGATAATAAATTACAACAGATTATCAGAATATTACAACGAGAACCGGACAGTCCAGAAGAACGACATATGCAGCGAAACTATAAGTATGAAAAGGGAAGATTATACAGGATAATAGACGGAAAGGAAAAATGGGTTATTCCGTCCAATACTGTTTGGAGATTAATTAGAAGTAGTCATGATGATCGTGGGCATCCAGGAGTTGAACGAACGATCCAATATTTACAGAAGAATTTTTGGATTTCAAAACTCAGAAAGCGTGTTAAGAAATACATACAAGCCTGCATTCGCTGTGTTTATCATAAGATACCCGCCGGAAAGAAAGAAGGTGAACTACATATTATAGAACGAGAACCTACACCATTTCATACGCTGAATATAGACCATCTGGGTCCTTTTCCAAAGAGCTCAAAAGGTAATACGCATATATTAGTGAGCGTGGACAACTTTACTAAATACGTTATTTTAAAAGCTGTTAAAAGTGTAGAGGCAAAACATGTAATTGTCGCATTAGATGAAATAACAGGAATTTATGGATGTCCGAAGAGAATAATAAATGACAGAGGTACGGCATTTACGGCTCGTTCCTTTGAAGAATATTGTAAACACCATCAAATACAACATGTGAAGAATGCAACTTCTTCACCGCAATCTAATGGTCAAGTTGAGCGCTTTAATAAGACGGTTACAAGTGCTGTCAAAACGTTATGTGAAAAACCAGATGGAAGAGATTGGGATCAACACCTACGTATAATCCAGTTTTCACTGAACGGAATGAGAAATAAGACAACAAATAACAGTCCACATGAGCTGTTATTCAGTTACGATCCGCGAAGTATTTGGAAGAATGAATTACTCTTGGCTATCGAAGATGAGACGAGCAATAATGAAAAAGATGTAACCGAGAACAGAAGAATCGCGTTGGAGAATATACAGAAGGCGCAGCAGAAAGAAAAACAAAGGTATGACTCGAAGCATAAGAAACCTCGTAGTTACGAAGAAGGCGATGTCGTACTGGTGAGGCGAGAAGCAGCTGCCTTTGGTCAGCCGAAGAAGTTAACACCTGCATACAAGGGTCCCTACATCGTAGCCAAATGTTTAGGTAACGATAGGTACGTATTAAAAGATGTTCCAGGTGCAGAATGTACACAGAGGTCCTTCGACTCCGTGTTCGCGGCAGAGAAGATGAAGCCATGGTGTAGCCCGCCCGATGATGTAGCCGAGTCGAGCGAGGAAGATTGTGATGCTGAAGACGGCAGAGACGAGGACGTCTCAGATGAAAGCGTGGCCGAGATGTCAGATACCAAAAATAAAATATATCCTAGAGACGCCCCTGGTATAGCAACACTCATGCGCAGGCCTACCCAAGGACGTAACGCGACACATACCAGCACAGTGTTGAGCAGATAAGCCGTATGAACTGACGCGTAGGATTTGTAACGAATATAATAATATCATATATAACTTTGTACTTACTTTTAATAATAATAATCGATAATAATAGTTCTGTGTTTTACTTAAATCGACTATTGCTACCAATAAATAAATATCTAACATATATATATATACTTTAAACAACATCTATTTTATTGCTATTTAGTTTGAAACGCGCGTCGGAACAAAATCTTATCTAATCATAGCACACATGACAGCTTCAGTTTTATATAAAAGGGACGATTATGTGCGAGCCTCAATGGAATAATGGCGAATACGCCTCTTTTATCTTTTAAGATAATGCCGTTTTAAGATTAAAATCAATCATGAATTACCGCCTAACTTTTCACAAATGGAAATTGTAACACTGGATGTTTCACTTATAACTTTTAACACCAATATTTTCAAATGCAAAAAAAGACATTGAAATTCTTTAAAAAGCTAAGAATAGATGGATTAACTGAATATAATTCAACTCAAAAACTAGATAGCATGATATTACGCACTATAAGCATAGCTTTTAAAGAAATGTTTTGTTCTTATATAAAAATTATTAAATTTAACAGATTGTACCATAAATATTCTGTATTTTTACTTCAAAATTCTGTAATTTTTACATAGTTCATAATAATCACATAAAGTAAATAGAAATTGACCTGATAGGTATGTAAAATTGCTTACTTTCTGCAAATTTCATTCCATACTTAATGTTGGTAATGCATATTGTTGGTAAAACTTCTTAAATTATGTAAAATTATAGCTTGCATATTAATATCTGTAATAATTCATCAAAATAATTAGACATTGTGCATATTTTGTGTAATAATACTAACAAAATATTTTATGTGTAATTCATTCATTTCAAAATAAATCCTTTATATTAATTTAGAAATGTAAGTTATTATACCAAATAATATTACAGAACTAAACAAATTTTAGCTATTTATGGAAAATTCCCGATAGCAAATTTACCAAAGTTCTGTAAATTTACTAAAAGAGACTTTACTAAAAAAAAATTCGTAATATTACATACATATGTACTCTTCCATCTTATTGGTCATATTAGATAATGTTTGTAATAGTTCTGATATGATATGTATTTTTAAACAATTCTGTTGAAATTACAGTAGTTGCGTAATTATACCTAGAAATACTGGGCATCATAATGTTTCATGGTTTGTAGGTTACATTACAATTTTTTTTTTAGAATACATATATCTAATTTAAGCCTAAATATAGTCATCTGATACTTCTTACAGATTTTTAATATTTTGTTTAAATTTTAAGTTATAATTATTTTGTACAAATGAATTACAGTACTTATATGATTAGGCATTTTTAAAACAATCTAAATTTTGATCAAGATGTCATATTCGTTATTATCCCACTTAGGTTTTCTCAACGAATATCCTCAAAGAAGCGAATACTGGGAAGTATTAGAGACAAGTGTTTAATTTCTATGTCGCAGAATTTTCCTGCTCTTTCGTAAATAACGTCGGCTTCGCAAATAGTCGAGATATCCAGCAGAGTCAATAGCAATATAAAGCCTTTCCTTTTTATATTATATCGACAGAAATTTTTATGTAAAACAAAAAAAAATTTTATAGAAACCAGTGAGCTGTTTTATTGATAAGTTTAAAATCTAATACTTAATTTGAAATTTTTGTTTGTGTTTTAAATTTATTATTTGAGTACATCAATCTTCTCAGCAACATGTTTTTCGTTTTTATAACTTTGTTGGATTTTTTTTATGTATCTAGTCTAACACACCGGTTAGTCACGATTAGGCAATACACTATTAGACACATTTAGTCACAATAGTTACCGGACATTCCGTATAAAATAACTACAACAAAATTTGTAAGTCAGTTTCTTCAGTCAATTTTTATTGTAAAATAATTATTATAAGTCGATGTTTTTCACCTTTTTATTGATTTTTCCAGACAAAAAAAGACTTTTGAATGATCGTGAGTAATTTAATCAGATTCTAAACTAACATATGATTCACTGTCATAAATTGTCGATATTTCGGAAAAAAATAAAAGTATTTGATCAGTAGTTTTAATTTATTTAAAGCAGTTTCAATAAAACATCTTTTGGTTAAAGTTCTGTATTAATATTTATTTATAATTGAATTTCGACGAACTCAACGTCCGTCTTCATCAGGAAAACTGATACAAATAACAGTTACAGTAAATAAACAGAACATAGAACCAAATTACTAGCTAACAAATAGTAACTAAATCATACAAATTTATAGATTTTCGATTAATGGAAGCCAAATTGTATTTAACTCAGCGTCTTCACAGTTATTGATGTTATTTTTTTCTTTATAAATTTCAATTGCTTAACTGTGGAGGCACTGAGTTAAATAAAATTTTGATTCCATTAATTAAAAAATTTATAAATTTTATGATCAAGGTACTTTTTTGTTAACTAATAACTTGTTATTTACTGTAAATGTCAGTTGTATCAGTTTTCCTAATGAAAACGGACGTTGATGTCGTCGAAACGTCGATTATAAGTAAATATTAATACCGAGCTTTAAACTAAAGTAGTTTTATTTAATATAATGGGTTCTAAAAATTTTTTACTGGGTTAATATATGTTTAACAGTGTTTTATATAAACAGTCAAGAAAAAATTAATGCTTATGCTTTGCCAACAAAAAGTTTTATTAAATCAAAAGAAAATTATTACATACATACATTCATACAAAATCACACCCTGTACCCAATAGGGTGTGGCACAAACTCTTTCCATTATCCCGAAATCAATTTCCTCCAAACATTCCTATCCCTGTTTTAAAAAAACTAAAAATTTCGATTTCCTCTCTGTCATTTCTGCCTGTTACATTTGTACAGCAAGAAAGAAATGAGTTCATAAATTTTTCAGTTACTCAGTAATTTACAAACAAATTAAGAAGAAGACGGAAAAAAGCTTCTTTGAAAATATAAGAAAATATTTCACGACACGAAGAAATAATGTGTCTTGTTACGTTGGTAGATTTTTAATGAAATCCGAAATATTTAAATAAATTGTTCGAGCTTTCACAGAGTAATTTGCACTTCAAGTAAGAAAAGTTTACAACGGAACGTTTCTATTTGGAATGACATAGAGTTATATGGCACATGTCATATGCATTCTTTCTATACAAAGAAAGTTGTTACTAATCTTCTTTGAAGAATACTTCCTTCGCATTTACAAGAATTATTATTATTATTATAGATTGTTGCTTGGCAACATGCGATGCAGCTGTTTATTATAATTTACATTATTTTGCAGTCTGGTTTTGTAAAACTGAAGTAAATTATAAAGCAGATACTGTACAAGTAAATTTAATAAACAAAAAATAAAACACTCTATAATTTTTAATTAAAATTAGACATTTTGATGTACTTCACGTATATCATTCAAATGAGATAAATAATAAACAAACAAAATATAGAAACAAATTACTAGGTAACAAAATACAAGTAACTAGTTTACAAAATTTATAAGCTATTAATTAAAGGAAAAAAAATAATTATTTAACATGGTAAAAAAATCTTCCAGAACTCATTACATTGGAATAAAACGGCTTTCAGTTCTAGTTTTATATAAATAATATTTATTAATAATCAACGTTTCGACGAACTCAACGTGCGTCTTCATTACACTATTAAAAAAATGTAATATTACCTACAAACTATGAGACACTATGATACTCAGTATTTCTACGTATAATTACTCAACTGCAGTAATTTTACATAATTATTTAAAAATACATAATATCTGAACTATTACAAACATTATGTAATATAATATTACCAACAAAATGAAAAAGTACATATGTATGTAATATTACAGTTTTTTAGTAAAGTCTCTTTTAGTAAATTTGCTGTCAGGAATCTTCCTTAAATGGATAAAATTTATTTAGTTCTGTAACATTATTGTTGGTATAATTACGTACATTACTAAATTTCATAAAGGATATATTTTAAAATGAATATGTACTAAGTCTCATTATTTTAATGAATTATTACAGATATTAATATGCAAGCTGTAATTTTTCATAATTTAAAATGTTATACCAACAATACGTTATTCTATTTTAAGTAGATGTGATGCAATTTGCAGAAAGTAATCAATTTTACCTACTTATTAGGTCATTTTTACTTACTTTATGTGAATATTATACAAAAATTACAGAATTTTGGAGAAGAAATACTGAATATTTATACTACAATGAAAAAACAGATTTTATAGTAAAATTTAATAACTATTTTTTTTTTCTGTATTTCGCAATTTTTTTTACAGTATAGCTAAAAAACAGACTGTACTGATAATCAAACGAAAAAAAATACGTTCAGTTTACGGTATCCAATACAGCTTTACTACATTCTCAGTTGTTAGAACTACAAAAGTAAAACAACTTACTGTCTTACCACTCTATAGTATAAAATCAAACGGTTTTTACACTGATTCCAATGATGTTCAGTCGTGTCGGTCACCTCTATACCTCAACGTGTTTTATTTTTCCAAAAGCAGCTCGAAAGAAGTTTACAGTAAATCGAAGGGTCTATTAGCCTAGGCGGCCTCCGACACCAAATTGAGTATAGCAGATTGTGGTCTACATATAAACCGGAACTCACTTCACACGAAAACAGAAAACAAACAAATGAAAACAAAAAAGCAAAGAAATACTGTTTGAAAACAAAAAGATAACAAAATGTTGGGATACAATTTTCTCCCAACCTGACAACTTGAATATTGGCATTACGTAGAACGCTAGTAGGGAACAAAAGGAACAAACTGAAATTGTAATTACTTTTGTGAACAATTTTGTTTTGCTCTGTCACACACTATGAAACACAATAATTATATATATATATATATATATATATATATATATATATATATATATATATATATATATATATATTATACATTGAAATAGATATATTTATAACTGGGAAATTTAAATCTAACTTACGAAGTTTTTACTATTAAATTGTTTTCGTTTTAAAATAGAAGTTTCCGCTACCAGATTGGTCTGACATTTGAAATTATTTAAACTTAGTTGCTGATTCTACAAGTATAGTTTTGAAATAAATTTCAATTAATATCGGTTTTAAAACCATGATATAAAAGCAGGACAAAAGCAGGATTTTTATAAAATTATGTAAGAATAATAAAAATGTTAGTCAAACAAAGATGATAGTAAAAGTGAATTACTGATAACAACTTTACTTGTCAAATAATAAACGTAATAACAATTGAAGAATACTGATTAATCACAAGTTTTAACGTAAGTTCATTAATTTTTTAATTTATACGCAGTACAGAATTTGTTGAATTTGATGTTAAAAATATTTTAGTGTTAATATAGTTTTACTGGCATTTTGGTAACATCAACAAGATTTCGTTGACATTGATATTGTAATGTTTACACTATTTTTGCTGTATCCCAAATGGGACACGGAATAGTGTCAAATATTTTTTACTGTCGGCTATTCCTGTAAAAGTTACCAATGTCTATTTTTAGTTATTTTTTAAAATTAATTTGTACTTCGTTATTTTGTTTATTAAAAGTCGTTATTTAGTGATGTGTGACATATTAAGAAAACAATAGCTTTATCAAAAAAAAAACGAATCACTAATTTTTGCGTTTATTTTAAATCGATTTCGCATGCATTATTTCAATATGTCCATATTTATTAATTTTTTTTCAACGCCAACTCTATCAGATGGAACTAATAACCACATTGAAAATTTTTGTCCAAGCGCAAATTTTATATTTATGTATGTAACAATATTGTCGATAAAGTTAATAAAGGTTGTTGTTGGCACTCGTTGAAACATTTTAATAAATTTTAAATTTTAAATTAATTTAATTTTAAATTAATAAATAAAACACTCGGTTATATTTCAAAATAATTAAAAATAATTAAAATAATTAATAATAAATAATAATTATTTTGAAACATAACCGAGTGTTTTATTTAATATTTTAAAATTAAATTAATTTAAAATTTAAAATTTATATTGTCGATATTTAAAAATACATGTATTTTATGCAGGAAAAATCACTCTTTGACTATAATAATATGGATATTAATTTTAATTTTGCACGTTAAATTTTTTAGTAAATCAAAAATTTATATCATTTATTTGTTGTTCGGTATAGATTATAAATATTTATTTAATGTATTTAGTAATTTATGAAACTAGATAAAATACAAGTATAGGTTAATTTAAATAAAGCCAAATATATTATAATTTTATTACAATGAATTTTGGAGAATTTTGGATACGCATGCAAATTTTTAATGTTTAATTTTATTTATTTTACACAAATGCATACACAATTACGCCATGTATCCAAAGGGGTGTGGTACAAACTCTTTCCATTATGTGGAAATTATTTTCCACCAGTAACTTTTGAATTGAAACTGCTTTAGGTTCAAGGTTTGTATTAAAATTTATTTATAATCAGGAAAACTGATACTGATATTTATCAGTTTTCGTGATAAAGACGAGCGTTGATTTTCGTCGAAACGTCGATTATAAATTAATTTTAATACATAACTTGAACCAGAAGCAGTTTTATTTATGTAATAAGTTCTGAATTTTTTTTACTATGGTAACTAACTTTTACTACATCCACATTCATTATTAATGTTATAAATAACAAGATTAGAAGTATATGGATAAACCCATATATAGACTACTTTGACATTTCTCGGAAAGTTGGCAACACTGTATTTTAATAATATTATAATTTATGTGGGCATTAGGAGATACTTTTCTGAAAATTTGATCCAAATCGAATAAATAATGTAGCCACAATGAATTTTTGAAAAATTTTGTGATTTTTTTCTCGATAAGTTGGCAACACTGTATTTTGTTAAAATTGCATAATTTATTTAGGCACTAAAAAAAACTTTTATGAAAATTTGATTAAAATCGGTTAAATATAATGGTCATAATAAATTTTTAAAAATTTTACAAATTTTTTTCTCGGAAAGTTGGCAACAATGTATTTTGTTAAAATTACATAAATTATAGGAATACTAGGAGAATCTTTTGTGAAAATTTGAGTAAAATCGGTTGAATAACATGGCCATAATAAAATTTTTAAAACTTTAGTAATTTTTTTCTCGGAAAGTTGGCAACACTGAATATTAATAAAATTATGTAATTAATGGGAGCATTAGGGAAATCTTTTCTGAAAATTTGATCAAAATCGGATAAATAATGTAGCCACAATGAATTTTTAAAAATTTTAGTAATTTTTTTCTCGGAAAGTTGGCATCACTGGAAAAAACCAAAACCACATGACCATCTTGGGCACTAGGCAAATTTATCCTGAAAATTTCATTATAATCGGTTGAACCGTCTAGGAGGAGTTGCGATCACAAAATTTTGTCTGACGACCGAGCGAGCGAGTGAGCGAGCGAGCTGACGACGCACATCCATACACCCACATAAACTAAGTTCAGATTCGTCATCTAGAGGCTATATGAAGGATTTCTATACAATTTTTTTTTTTTTGAAAATGTTACAGACACCGTACCAAACGCTATACTACTTTTTCCTTGCAGTCAAAGTAGTAAAAACAATATTACATTTAATGAAGTATGAATACAATGTTAACATAGTAAAATATTTTTCAGAACTCATTGTATTAACATAAAAACTGTTTTAGGATAAAATTCTCTTAATTATTTATATAAAAACGACGTTTCGACGAAACTGAACTTTATCAGGTCAAAATTTGTCAATGACAATGAATACAATGTTGTTATTATAATTATGTGTTTTATTTTTCATGATTATATCTGATTAAAGGTATACGTCTGTGTGGACGTTCGATGGAGAGAAATGATTTGAGAGTGTTTTACGTGAACGAATGTTTCCAAGTGGTAAGAGTATGTATGAAAGGTATTATAAATGCATATGAAACAAAAATTGCTTGTCTGGATAAGAATGTTAAGCGGAAATCAATTTTTGCATATTGGAAAGAGTTTGTGCCACACCCGTTTGGGTACATAGCGTGATTATGTACGTATATATTTTAAAATTAATTTATGAACAACATATATATATATATATATATATATATATATATATATATACCGTGTGTTGACTTGGACCGTCGTACATAGGGATTTAGCATGTAAAATCAGACATGTGCGATTTCCTGCTTCCCCAATGTAAATTAATCAACCAAATTTTTTTTGGAAACATTCCCAACGTCATTAATTAGCCCTAAAGTTGTCAAAAAAATTGACTGAAAATGGCATTAGTCGGCCGTGCATTAGTATTTGTTTGATTTTTTGTTCCAATTTCACGACTACTGTCATTTTCCAGTCAATTTCTTAACAACTTTAGACCTAATTCTTGACGTTAGGAAGGTTCCAAAAAAAATTTTAGTAATTGATTTACATGCAGAAGAGTATGCCTTAAAACATTTATCATAAGGTTTTTTTTGTAAAATAATTTGAGAAACAGGAAATCGCACACATGTCTGATTTTACATGCTAAATCCCTATGTACGACGGTCCAAATCAACACACTGTATATATAATTTATGAAACTTCTCAATTAAATGCATATATTTGTATTCAATTAAATTTAACCCTTTCAGCCCTGAATTTCTAATATTTACAATATTTTTGTTGTTGTTATTAATTATTGATTGAAAGCTGTATCACAACTCCAAAACTAAATTTGTACTGGTTTGCTCGACAGGTATAGAAATTAGGAAAGTCTTAAAGATAAAAATTACTAATAATGGAAATGTACTTTTTATTTAATTGTAAATGTTATGGTGGCAAATTTTACCAGCAAGGCCGAAAGGGTTAATTAATTATAATTTTTATATAAAATTATTTACATAATTGAAAACCAAAATTTGAATATGTGAATAATACAATATTTGCATTTGGTATATTTTACTGATAATCATATTATATTAAATATTTGTTTTAAAATTTTCTGAATAATTAGTGCAATGTTATTTTTATTATTAATTCGATATGTAATATGTTTATAACATTTAATTGTCTGTTTAAATGTATATTAATTTATGAATGTGAATTTATACTGACCAACTAATATTAACTTTGAAACTAAAAAAAAAAACATTAATACAGACTTTCAATGCGCTTATGCGGTTGATCAGTTTTGCAGTTTGACATTTATTCAAAAATCATATTAATGATTTTGAAGCTATACGTTTGCGTGGAAGTCCGATGAATAGTTGTAATGGTATGATTGAGAAAGTGACTTGCGTGAGCGGAAGTTTCCAAGTTGTAGGAATAGCAGAGCATGTATAAAAGAGAGAAATTATGAATTTGGATAAAGCTAAAGTTGCTTATTTGGATAAGGATGTTTGGGGGAAACTGATTTTGGGATAATAGAAAAAGTTTGTGCCACATCCTTTGGGATACAAGGCGTGATTATGTATGTATATACGCATATAACCTCACTTGCTTTATACAGCTTTATATTGTTTTTAAAATTAATGATAACGTAGTGTTGACTTCATTATTATTATTATTATTATTAACATCCACTACTTTTTGACAAAAAATATTGATACAAACCTGATTTATTTACAATAGATACCACAACTTGTTAAGCATTATTTTTGGCAACTTTATCTTTAAAGTAACTTTGTCGTTTATTGATAACATTGAATTTTTTAACATACATACACAATCACGCCATGTTCCAAAAAAGATATGACACAAACTCTTTCCACTATTTCGAAATGAGTTTCCATAAAACATCTCTATCTAGACAAGCAACTTAAACTTCATCCACATTCATAATATCTTTTATACATGCTCTTCTATTCCTACTACTTAGAAACTACAAAACGGTCCGAAACATTCTTCCGGTATGAGGTAAACGCGTTTACTTTATACCGGAACGACGGCGACGTTCCGGACCGTTCCGTCTCTATAATACCATTGCTGTGTAGTCATGTTTGGTGCTGCCGCCAGTATATATATATATATATATATATATATATATATATATATATATAATAACTAACTGTTGTTAATAATGATACATTATGTTACTATTAACATAATGACGTTCTTCTATGTAGGCAATATAATAATGTAATACCAATATTTTGATATGCTTGAAGAAAAATGCTTTATTTTAAATGGTTTTTAATATTTTTATAACTCAAGATCAGGCAATTTTGATAACAATTTTAAAATAATTTGCATATTCATTAATTCTTATTAAAATCTAAAAAAAACATTGATTGGAACTCTCATAAAAATAGCAAAAAGTGGTTAATCTTAATATTTAAAAAAAAGAATTTTATATCATTCAAATATTGCGATTAATTAGCAAAACAGATGACAATAATTTTAATTCCTTTTTTTTTCTGTAATTTAATTAATTAGGATTTCAATATAATTGCTATAAGTTCTTGCGATTCGAAATGTAATAGCTGAGTTATTAATTTTGGTTTTAACTTATTAATCTATCTAATTTATTTGGACTAAATTCTTCGTCTTCAGATCCTAATGGCTTCAACAAAAACTAGGTAGTATATTTTATGGGACTTCGTTCGTCTTTTTTTATCATTAAAAAAGTAAAAAGTTTCTTGGAAACAATTCTAACGTTTCTACTAAAATAACTAGTGCAAAATGTTTGCTATTTTTTAGGTTTTTACACATTTATAAAATACAATTTATCACAAAATTATAATAAAATCGATTTTGTTTTAGACAGAATTTTTATTGTTGATTCTAAATGCACTAAAACTGCATAATAAACTGTTTTGTTATATATTTCATTTTATATTACATTAATTGATATTATACGAAACTTATAATAATCTTAAAATAATATGGCTTTAGGTTGTAGTTTTGTGTTAACATATATTAATAATCGACGTTTCGACGAACTCAATTTACGTCTTCATCAGGAAAAAGATCAAATAATAGGTCAATACTGTTACGTTATTTTTTATATCTCTAAACAATCTAGATAAAACTGCTATTGCATATTGCACAACATGCGTTAGAAAATCTTCATGATATAAAATTCGCAGGTTGATAAGAGAAGCAACAGAAATTTATAAAGATAACATCAATCGGTGTGATCAGTAATGGATTTAAATAAAATTTGACTTCCTTTAATTAAAAATTTATAAATTTTATAATTTAGTTATTTGTATTTTGTTACATTCTATGTTCTGTTTATTTACTGTAAATCTGTATATTTTTCCTGATGAATATGTACATTGAATACGTTAAATACGTTGATTATTAATAAATATTAATACAGAACTAGAACCTAAAGCCGTTTTATTTTAATATAATGAGTTCTGAATTTTTTTTTACCAAGTTATAATAATCTATTTCTAATATTCAAGTGAATATTTTATATTGAAATTGATTAAAATTAACACTTTAAAAGCTAACAGTGAACTGAGTTACAATTTTATATTATATTACTTATTACATAATCTATTTTATATGTATTGTTATTTTTATTAAAAAACTAAAAATAGGAAAAAAATTGTTGTTTATTAAGAAATATTAAGCTAGCAATAAGAACAAATAGTTATTAAAAAAAAAGTAAAGTTACAAAATGAGATGCTTATGCTAATGTAATATTTGATAATATTTGCGTAATATAAGTTGTAGATGGTCGGGTCGGGTCGGTACATTTACTCATTAAGATGTAAATTTAACGATAGACACACAAAAATCTTGCACTAAAACATCCATTATATTTTGGGACGTCAGTAGATTAGCGACGAACATGTTACTTTATAAGTTTCGAGACAATGCCGTTTAAAGATTAGATATAACAAATAATTAAAAACTGGCATAATGTTTTTAGTAATTTAGTTTAAAATAATGAATATTTTTTTCGATTTAAATTGTATTTTGATTTTGGTTAGTGAAATTTTTACTAAAATTTTGATTAACCGATTTTTTAAGTCTTGTAGTTAACAATCCAAATAAACTGCAGTATGTGATTGTGCATCCATTTTACTACACTCTACAAAAAAAAAATATGTAATTTTACCTACAAAACAATAAGACACTATGATGTCCAGTATTTCTAGATATAATTACTCAACTGCTGTAATTTTATTCATAATTGTTTAAAAATACATATCAGAACTATTACAAATGATATGTAATAAGATATTACTAACGGGATGGAAAAGTACATATGTATGTAATATACAGTTTTTTAGTAAAGTTTTTTTTTTTAGTAAATTTACAGAACCTTAGTAAAGTTGCTCTCAGGAATTTTCCATAAATAGATAAAGTTTGTTTAGTTCTGCTATATTATTGTTGGTATAATCACAAACATTTCTAAATTTACATAAAGGATGTACATATTTTGAAATGAATGAATTACATTTAAAATATTTTATTAGTATTATTACACAAAATATGTCGTAACTCTCATTATTTTGATGAATTATTATAAATATTAGTATGCAAGCTATAGTTTTATATAAAAAATTGTACCAATAATTTGTAATTTTACATTAAGTATGTGATGCAATTTGCAGAAAGTAAGCAATTTTACATATTTAGTAGGTTATTTTTACTTACTTTATGTGATTATTATTAATTATGTAAAAATTACAAAATTTTGATGTAGAAATATAGAATATTTATGGTAAATTGAAATTACAGATTTTTATAGTACCCGCCGCGCGTTGCTGCGCGAAACCTTGGCGGGAGTGTACTCAACAAGTTTCCAAAGTTTCATGGCGATCAGATGAATGATGTAGTAATGCATAAAGAACAAACAAACAGACAGACAGACATACATTCGTTTTTATATATCTAGGAAAATAGTTTTTTTTTTACAGTGTAGTGAAAAACAAAACAAAAATCACAATTTTTATGAAGTTGACATATTCGTCACTATTCCATTGCGATCCTCATTTCTCCTAACATTAGTTACAAGCGCGACATTATATTGTCCCATTACCGTCGCACGCCGTGTAAAATGATTGTAGCAGAGAGCCCAGCAGGAAAAACAACGTAAAACCGCCCAGCAGGAGAACGTACAATATAAAAGCGGGCATTTTAATTTCTCTTAAAAATACGCTCACCTTAACTCAGCGACCGAGATGGTATGCGCACGGATACGACAATACGAGTTAATTTGTAAATAAAACTGAGCGCGGACGTGTGCACCCCGAAGGGCTTTAATAAAAGAATCGCCCGTACAAAAACGGGCAGACACGAGCTTAAAGCCACTGGGCCTTCGCCATCTAAACTTATAAAATATGCATATTTGGTCTCCACCGCTTCTCTTACTTCCGTTCCGGTATTTTTCGAGGTAAAAAGGATGCCACGCGACGCTGTTTTTCGACGCGCCGGGATATTTCTTCCGGCAACAATGACACAGATCACACTGAGAATGTTGGTGTGTCACAGTTTCTCCTTGAAAACTATTTCTATTCTTGTTTTTCTTTGGCAAAAAATATTTGTTCCTCTAGTAGTTTTGATGTGCCTATTGTCTATTTTACTGCCTATTAAATTTTCGAATATTCTTTTTACCAACCGTCATAATACATATGATAAGGGAGATATTGTAATCATACCAAATTTGATCTATACTGTAAAAAAATATAGCGAAATTACAGAAAAATTGTAAAATTTTACTATAAAAATTTGTTATTTTATTTTATTATAAATATTCTGTATTTCTATTACAAAATTCTGTAATTTTTACATAATTCATAATAATCACATAAAGGAAGTAAAACTGACAATAAATATGTAAAATTGCTTACTTTCTGCAAATTACATCTACTTAATGTAGAATTACATTTTGTAGGTATAACTTTTTAAATTATGTAAAATTACAGCCTACATATTAATATCTGTAATAATTTATCAAAATAATGAGACTTAGTATATATTTTGTGTAATACTACTAACAACATATTTTAAGTGTAATTCATTCATTTCAAAATACATCCTTTAAATAAGTTTAAAATTCATTTTGTAGGTAATTGTGAATTGTTAATTTATAAAATAAAATGTAATTGTAAACACTTAAATCACTATTTACAAAAAATATATTTAACAAAAGTAAATACGTATTTCAACAGCAATGTTGTCCTCATCGGTACAAGTAAAATACACATTAATAAAAGTTGATATACAAACAATACATAGTTTTATATATTTTTTTAAAATTTTTTTTGAAATCTTGTTATTATTGGTTTGTAGTAGGTGTGTTTTTGACCAATCGTAACAAATTGTTTTGTAGGGGGGTCATAGGGAGTCATAGGGGGGTTATACATCCTTTAAAATTACATAATTTTTTTTAGTGTAGATTTTTACAAATAAGCATGAATTAGGAACGCAAATCAACTGTTTTTAACGTAATGTCCATCTGTCGGTCTGTGGACACGTACCTATAGAGCAATTCGGCTGAACGTATAAAATTTCATATTTAAGTTTTAGAGGTGAAACTTTTTATAGTTAAAATTAAATTTTTTGTTAACATATCTATCACAAAAAATTTATTGTTTTATTATTAATAGATCACTGACATAATACATTATAAAAAAATTATGTTTATTTTACAAAAAAAAATATGTAATTCTACATGTTTTATGAATGTAATTTTTCATAAAAAATGTAATATTACGTAAATTATAACAGTAAAATTACAAAATTTTGATATTTTTACTGTTAAAACCTATGTAAAATTACATAAATTTAAGATATATTTTCAACAGAGCATATCGATTATTTTTGGTCAAACTTGCAAACAAACTTGACGTATATTTGTATATTAGTAAATTCTTTACAAGAAAATCGTAATTCCAAGTTAAATATTGATACCGTCGCATTGAACATCACTAACAAAGTTTAATTATCATAGCGTTTGATCAAACATAAACGATTCGTACGGTATCAATGCTATGCGGGGTACGTTTTAGATATTTGTACGTATATATGCTTAAAGCTGTAATTTAAATATTCCCATTTGATTAGAGCGGTAAAGCATTTCCGAATCAACTTAGAATTATTGGAAGTATCTACAATAATGTATGGATATATTTGATCGCTTCTCAAATCAATATAAACACTGGATTCTAATTGGTGTACAGCAAGAATAATATTATATTGTTAGTGTGTGCAACGGTGCATGCATTTCCGTAAATTTGCAATTCATATTTACGGATACTGCCATTATGCTGCATGTGCGCGCTTTAAAAATAACATTAAAAAATTATTATATTTCCCATAATTGTGGTTGCCGTTTAATATTACGAATGCATGTTTTAAATTGTAATATTAATATTAATTAAACTTTGAAATTTGAGCTGGGCCAGGGGGCACACATTTTTAATGAAAATGCGTAATAATGTTTGTAGAAAAGAGTAAAAAATACATTGAGTACATTCATACACAGAAACGTATGGCGCACAGTCTTTCTAGTATGCCGAAATTACTTTCCACCAACCAGATAAGCAACTTTTCCTTCATGTACATGCTATCCTGTTCTTACTTTATTTACTTCGAAGTAGATGACTGAATTTTAGATGATTTTTTTCCCCTATATAATTAGTTGATACTTTCAATAACATTAGTTAATTTATCTATATACAAATTAGTTGAAATCGAATTGTTATATCAAATAAAATTTAGATGAATAATCAAATATTGCAAGATAAATTAACTAACAAAAATAGATAAATATACGATAATCATCTACTCTAATGTGATAATATGTGTAATATATAATAAAACTAAGTTTAAAATTAAAAAACACTTGATTAAACACTTGATTAAAAAAAATTATTGAATATATTTTATACTTGTATTGTTTTAACACAAAATAACATCGAATGTTAATCTAGGTTAATTGAAATCCAAATTATTTTGTAACCGGATTAAGAACACTACTCGATTTACAATAAGTAACAAAAGTATATGTTTGAGTATTACATTTGGATTAAAGCATTAAAATGACAATACAGTTTATGAAAAACTTAATTGAAGATCCGTTTTACATTTTAATATTATTGGAAAAACAAATTTAGAGTTTATATATATATATATATATATATATATATACATATATATATATATATATACTTATATATATATATATATATATATATAAATATATATATTGTATTAAAATTATTATTGTATTATAAAAGGCTTTACGATTTAGTTCTGTATAAATTTTAATTAAAAATCAAAGTTTAAACGTACTTCACGTGCATCATTATCAGGAAAAATATATTCAAATGACGTACAATAAATAAACAGAACATAGGAACAAGGTAACAAAATAAGTAATTAGATTATAAATTTTATAAATTATTCATTTGAAGAAGCCAAATTTTATTTAAATCAGTTACTAGTCACACTGATTGATGTTATCTTTTTTCTGTTGCTTCTCTTATCAATTTACTATTAATATTGTTGGGTTTTGCAATTATTATAGTAGTAGATTAATATTATTGTTGTATAGTTCTCAAGACGCTGTTTGCATAATTTACAAAGTAGCTTAAAAATAGCTTACAAAGTAGCTTAAAAAGTACTTGAGATTTCACAGCTACTTTTATAATAGCTTATAGCTGTAGCTTAAGTTACTTTTAGAAAAAATTTGCTATAGCTGTAGCTTTATAAATTTTTAAAGAATAGCTGGTAGCTGTAGCTTAGCTACATTTATTGAGTAGCTTTCTCAGTTCTGGTCGTATATTATATGAAAACGTAAAAAATTATACTTGGATTTAAAATCTGAAATTACTACATATCACAAAACATTATCTGATATATAAAATATGTTTAAAAATAAAATATTAGTGACAATTGTAGCTAAATAATAAAATAAATACATATAAAACTATTCTCAACTCAAAAGTCTGTATACGTATAGTTTTATAATCCCTATAAAACAAACTTAAAACTAGGAAAAATTTTAAACTATTAACTTCCTAAATCTTCATTGAACGAGCAATAAAAACCAGGGAAACATCGCCTAGTCACAAACATTTGAAAATGGTTTAACAGCTAAATTCAAAGACAAAGAAAATACGAGGTTTGTCCGAAAGATTCGTAGTTTGATATTGTTTTTCTCCACATGGCAAAGTTTGGTGAATGTGTTATACTAGTGGCTAGACTGTTCTGTTACTTGTTTCTGTAAAACCATAATATACATATTATACGTTAGAATTGCATTTTACTGCAATCTATAAGTTGATGGCGATTTAAGCAAAATACAAAATACTTTAACTTAATATAATACGCCATGTGTAATTAAGAATATAAAAAATAATAACATTGCTAGATTTATATACACATTATGTAATGTATTTAACTGGATTAAATTCATGAGCTTATCTTGACCTGTCAAAATATAGAAAAATGCATTACCTTGTCGTTGTGATCTTATGGCGTAGTTGGTTAGCGCGTCTGCCGCGAAAGCAGATAGTCCCGGGTTCAAACCTCGGCAAGGTCAATGCATTTTACTTCATTTAAATTAACTAATGATTTAATTAGTTTATCAAAATAAATTAATGGCGATTTAAGCAAGAAACAAAATACTATAACCTAATATATAATACGCCATATGTAATTAAGAATATAAAATATGTAGGTTTCCTGTTTATAGATATCTATATATTACAGAAGAAAAAAGTCGCAGAATTTCAATTATATTTTTGCACGCCATTGTTGCCATATGTAGAGAAATAACATTCACTGTAAAAAATGTAATATATATTTATGTAGGGCTAATGACAATAGCAGTCGATGTCTTTCAATGCAAAAAAATAAAATTATGTAATTTTACATAACTATGTATTAACAGTAAAATAGCAGTATTTTGTAATTTTTATTGTGATAATTAACGCAATATTACATGTTTTCTGTAAAAGTACATTTATAGAATATGTAAATTTACATATTAATTTTTTACAGTATAACTCTACCAACTTATTGGACAAACCACCATATAACGATCTCGGTCTTATCCCAAACAATTTCTCTCTCTTATAGAGTTTCTTGGGTAACGCGTGAATGGGTGCCAGAGATCAAAATTACAGTAACACGATGCGAGAATATCTGCATTTCGTACCAGAAACCCGGAGTTTTAGTTCAGCAAGTTGCGAAAAACTTTAAGGGCGAGCAATTATTAGATGTCAAGCGAATGTGTGTATGCGTGGGGTTGAGAGGAAAGGGACTTGGTCACATAGAGATGGAGAAACGCGCAAAGGATACGCAATCTTCTTACTTTTCTCTAACTAATACTTATCACTGTCCCCCCCACTGGCCTTTAGGAACAATTCAGAGACGAATTTTTTAAATATTGCGCACTCGTTGTTGAATTAAGTAGTTGCTTGTTTTATTTTTAATGTTATTTTCTTTCAAGACTTAAACACACAAGATTACATTTTACGTAATTAAAACATTTTAATATTCTATTTAACAAATGGAGAATGGTATGAAATTTGCTTGGAGAATTTAATTTGACAAACACTTTTTTGCTAATTTTTTTTCTATTTAAAGGATTTTAAAGAACATTGTAAAAGAAACGTTTATTATAATTAATTATCAAGGTGATTAAATACCAAGACAGGTTACACCGTAGTCGCCATATTTATGACGTATGCATTGATAGTGCTACTGCTAAAATTGCAGTGGAAGATATTACAAAATTACTGTAAAATAAAATGGATTTAGGTCATAGTTCTGTTTCTATGTTCTGTTTATTTACTGTAAATATCACTTGTATCTTTTTTTCTTATGAAGACGTACATTGTGTTTATCGAAACCTCGATTATTTATACATATTAAGGGGGGATCCCACCCTGATGGCTCTAAAAATACAGCAATTTTCACGAATTTTTTTATGCGTTAAAATAGAATCGAAACATTTAGGATTTTTTACTATATGATTGCATGTATTTTAAAGTATATTACATAAATTTCTTGAATAAAAATATTAAACTCTGAAGACGTGGTAGCCTTCGGCGTCACACATGTCAAAAAAAAACTAGTACCAGGCGCGACTAGTTTTGAAACAAGGTAGAACAAATTCAGTTATATTTTCTTAAACTGTATTAGACTGGCTATCATGTAGCGTAGGATTTTTTAAAAATTCAAAAAATTACTAAAATGGCGGCAATTTGAAACAATTTTTCATCACGAAAAATGACACTTTTTTGTTCAAACTGCCGCCATTTTTGTAATTTTTTGAAAATTCAAAAAATCCTACGCTACATGATAGCCAGTCTAATATAGTTTAAGAAAATATAACAGATTTGGTTCTACCTTGTTTCAGGACTAATCGCGCCTGGCTCTAGTTTTTTTTGGACATGTGTGACGCTGAAGGCTACCACGGCTCCAGAGTTTAATATTTTTCTTCAACAAATTTTTGTAATATATTTTAAAATACATGCAATCTATAGTAAAAAACTCCAAATGTTTCAATTGTTTTTTAACGCTTAAAAAAATTTGTGAAAATTGCTATTTTTTTAAAGCCGTCAAGGTGGGGTCCCACCTTAATACAGAAATATAACCTAAAGCCGTCTTATTTCAATATAATGAATTCTGAATGATTTTTAACTATGTGAAAATGAATGTATAATTTTAATAAATGTTAATATTAGTCCATGCAATAAAATGATTTCTAGAATAATTTCATTAAAACATTATAAAAAAATCTTTCAGAACTCATTATATTAAAATAAAACGGCCTTTTGATTAACTTTTGTATATATTTTACTTAAAAAATCGACATTTCAATGTACTATACCCTATATCATGATAGAGTATATCAAAACGTCGATTTTTAAATAAAATATATACAGAAATAAATCCTAAAGCTTTTTCATTTCTGTTTCATTAGAATATTATTAAAATGCTGAAACAAATTAAAATATTAATTTTAACAATAATATTGGAATAAATTCTGTATTGTTAAGCTGTTCAAGTGTGGAAAATAGAGGAAGTTTGTAAGAGAACCATCTCAATGTGACAAATTAGACGGGGTATTCAAGCAATCATGTTGCGTCGTCTTTTATTCTATTATTTCATTTCTTCTTCTCTTTTTTTTTTATATACTAACACATACATTGTAAGATTATTATACTTTCTACAGCCGTAATTATTTGTGTTATTGTTAGAGAACATTTACATTTTTATTTTAATTTATTTTTCTTGCTGATAAATCAATCTGAAGAAAAAATATACTAAATTTTTTACAGTTTAATAACGTTTCAACAAAATCAAAAATTATTAATCTATTTTTTTATGGTAGAATGTACGCTGCTTAATCTAATATCTTCAGCATTCAGGGTTCTTGATAACAATAATCGATTCATAATAATATTTAAAAAAGAACGTATTACAAAATAAAAATGAACGTAAAAAAAATTATGTAATAAACAAAAATATTTTCATATTTAATGGAAATTATATCTAACGTAACATAGTAGAAAAATCTTTCAGAACTCATTATATAAAATAAAATAGCAGTTTGATAAGAGAAGCAATAGAAATTTATCAAGAAAAAAATACCATAAATCAGTGATTTAAATAAAATTTGGCTACTCTTAATTAAAAATTTATAAATTTTATAATGTAGTTACTTATTTTGTTACCTAGTAATTTGTTTCTGTGTTCTGTTTATTCACTATAAATGTCATTTGTATCTTTATTCTTGACGAAGACATACGTTGAGTTTTGTCGAAACATCTATTATTAATAAATATTAATACAGGACTATAATCTAAAGCCGTTTTATTTTATATCTAACATAATATTTTATTGCATTATAGTGGATTTGAAAACTAGCAATCGAAACTAGTTCAAAATCCAATATATATAATACAAATTAAAAATTGTTTTTTTATAAACATTTTTTTCGCCTAAGAGTATTTTGTCATGTATATATATATATATATATATATATATATATATATATATATATATATATATATATATTTCAAAATTTAATAAAGTTAGTGTATAGATGAAGCACCTTCTTTTAACATAGTAAAAAATCTTTCAGAACTCATTATATTAAAATAAAATAGCTTTAGATTATAGTTTTGTATTAATATTTATTTTTTATTTATAATCAACGTACTCAACTCTTAATCAGGAAAAAAGATACAAATGACATTTGCAGTAAATAAACAGAATATGGAAACAAGTTACTTGGTAACAAAGTAAGTAACTAGATTATAAAATTTATAAATTTTTAATTAATGGAAGCCAAATTTTACTTAAATCTGTGCCTTCACAGTGATTGATGTTAGTCTTTTTTTTTAAATTTCTTTTGCTATTGTATCATTTTTCCTGATGAAGACGGACATTGGGTTCATCGAAACGATTATAAATAAATATTTATACAGAACTTTAACCTCAGGCAGGTTTACTTCATCCTTTTCTTAAGGTTAGAAAGTGAATTGTAAAGTAGCAATTCAGGTTAATGATCTCCTTTCCCGTGATTTACGTGTCGTAATAAAACTTCACATCAGTATAAATTCGTATTTGTACTCATTTAATTATAAAGGTATTTTTTAAACGGTCAAAGTATTAAAATAACTGTGGTAGTTAGAAAATTGGATCATTTGATGATGCCCCAAACTATATAATAATGTTACGTCCAGAATGACCAAAAAAAATTACGACAGCATTTTACGTTCTTTACCTCGTAAAAGACGCTTGCGCCATCACTACAAATATTATCCCCAAAATGGGTCGCCGAACAATAAAAACAACCAACAGTTTTTTATTGCCATGATGCGATATATCTGTTTGGTTATCTTCCGACATTTCTAACGGCCTAACACTGGGAAGGAGATCCAATAATCTTGAACCAATTCCCCGATGAATTAGGAGATGTTGTTATTAGTGGAGTTTATAACGGCTGAAGCAAGAATGTTTATCTGTCTACGAAAAATTGATTTATAATTTCTTCCTTATACTGAAAATAACCGAAGCGAAAGAACCGAAGGTTTGTGGTCGAAGTTTTCTCATAGACAGGCTACAACAGTTTCGTTATGTATTTCTTCCATAATACCGAAAAGATTTTGTATTATTTTTCTCTCTTCTTTTGCTTGCACAAAGTATAACATAAAAATGTTTGCTATAAAATATGTCGTAGACACATTCCAAACATTTTTCTTTGCTTTGTCGTATTTATCGTTATATTTTCCTTTTCCCACCATCTCTACAACCCCCCAGGGGGTGGGAGAGGGGATCAACTTTGATATTTTAAATGAAAACCCCTATTTTTTTATTACAGATTCGGATTCTACATAAGAAATTATGAAGATTTTATTCGTACAATTTTTTTGAATTCGTAATAGATGGCGTTGTAAGCATAAAAGTTCTATAATTTGGTTTTAGTTTTAATTTGCCAGCATGTGCCGTTTCGGCGCTAGATTTTTTTTTTGATATTTTTGTTTTTATTTTTTTTCTCAAAAACTATGAGGTGCAGGACAATAAGCATGATATAGAAAAATGCGAAATAATGATTACTATAATTGAGTAAAGAAACCATTATTTTAGAATGCATCGTTTAGTAGAAAAAAATTAAAAACTAAATTTTTAAAAATTTCCCAAAAAATTCCATATTATAGAGAACAAAATTAGCTACATAATAGCTAAGTAACTTTTTTCTATAACTCATACAAGTTTGGTAGGAAAAATTATTGAAAATTCTAAAATGTTTTTATAATTTTCAATAATTTTTCCTGCTAAATCAGTATGAGCTAGAGAAAAAGGTTACTTAGCTATTATGTAGCTAATTTTTATTCTATTTTATTGAATTTTTTCAGATTTTTTTGAGCAAATTTTGAAAAAAGTTTTATTTTGAAAATAAAATTCCGAGCGTACACCCTTCAGGAATTTTCAAAAATTCAGTTTTTGTACTAAACGATGCATTCTAAAATAATGATTTTTTCACTCAATTATAGTACTCATTATTTCGCATTTTTCCATATCATGCTTATTTTTCTACAACTTACAGTTTTTGAAAAAAAATAAAAAAAAAATTTTAACGCCCAAGCGGCACATGCTATCAAATTAAAACTAAGACCAAATTATAGAACTTTTTATGCCCTATCGAAAAATATTTCTCCGAATTTTACTTCAGAAAGAAGTATTCTGCATATAATCGGTATGCCATGTTATTGCCCTATATCAACCTGGTGAACGAACATCCTGTATATATATATATATATATATATATATATATATATATATATATATATATATAAATGTATCTTACTGCCATTGATATTATTCGAACGACTTTTTTTTATGAACTGTGACTTCCGATTCCGCGTTTTTGTCAATGAAAACCTCGACGAACTTTGGACTTTTACGCAAGTTATCTTATATTTTTGCCGTATTTTAATCTCTATTTCAAGATTCTAAATAAATTTTAGTGATTGCAAAATATAAACTGCCACTTTTTATTATTTTTCTTACTTTTATTTTTCTTATGACTGCTTTGGAAATGAGATTTTTACTTGGGGTATGTGGTGTAACCAGAAAGAATCGAGTACGAAATAGATTAATGTATGATAAATATGAAATTAAAAAAACTGTTGTAGCAAAACTTGGTGTTTCAGTTAAGATGGTTAGGACATCTTGAGCAAATGTTTAATGAACGTTTAGTTAAAAAAGAATGTGATGAATGATTTTGAAGGTATACGTTTGCACGTGATTGTGTATGAAGCTAAAGTTGCTTGTTTGGATAGGAATGTTTGAAGAAAGCTGATTTCAGGATAGTGGAAAGAGTTTGTGCCACATCCTTTTCGGTATATAGCGTGATTATATATGTATGTATTTTTATTATATATATATATATATATATATATATATATATATATATATATATTGCGAAAATCCATCATAATTCTATCTACCCTTGTCAACTGTCTTAATAATAGTATATTTTCTATGTAGTATATCATCAGGGTAGTGCAGGTATGCCAAATTTAATATATAGCGAGCTTCAAGTCCCTGCCCTAGAATATATCAACGTACACCAGTTTCTCATTTAACAACATTCCACGAGAATCTTTTTGAAATTTATATCTTATGAGCTTGCGCGATTCTTTATTGTTTTGCTAAGAAAATATTTAAATTAGAGAAAACTGTAAAATTATATAATACCAATTTGTGATTTGATTTTCAATGCGGTTGTCTTATTTTTTCTAACAATATTGATTTATTTTTCTAAAAGTTTAACGTCCCAAATAATCAAAATAAAGAAGTATATGTTTTTCATAACAGTGTAATAAATTTTAACTAATTCAAATTACTTGTGTGTGACGTCATTTATATTGAAATTTAAAATTAAATAAAAATAAACGGAAAATAAATTATCCAATAACTAAAAATATTTTTATATTTAAAGGAACACAGTAGCAAAATCTTTCAGAACTCATTATATAAAATAACACAACAGATTGAAAGAGGAGCAATAAAAATTTATAAAGAAAACGATAACATCAATCACTGATTTAAATAATTAAAAATTTATAAATTTTATGATCTAGTTACTCGTATTTTGTTACCTAGTAACTTGTTTCTATGTTCTGTTATTACCTGTAAATATTATTTGTATCTTTTTCCTGATAAAACTTTTCTTTCAATATCTTATTTCTTGGTACAAGAATAAACTTTTGGTTTTTATTTCGCAAAGAATTATTTAAATAATCTGACTTACAGTCGCGGATATTCGATATTTAGCATTTTTCAAAAGTTAGTACGTTCACATATCCACGTAAACATCGAACATTCTCAGTTTGTCAGCATTTTTAGTCGTTGTTCAAAGTTCGATTGCATTCGATTTTTGTTTAAGCTGTATTTTTATGAATTCAGTTTAGTGAAATAGTATAGAATCAAACTTTATCTAGCTTCTGTTATTTACTGTAAATGTCATTTGTATAATTTTTTCTGATGAAGACGAACGTTGAATATTAATAAATATTAATATAGAACTTAAACCTAAAGTCATTTTATTTTATATAATGAGTTCTGAAAGACTTTTACTATGTTGGAATTATTTTTTTTCTACATTTCGTATATTAAATGAGCAGCAATTTGTAGATTACCATTTTCTTTATACTAGGACAAAGTAGAAGAACTATTTCTCTTAACGGAAATGGACACGCCGAAAATTTCCATAGGAAGTATTGCGTTCTATTTGCGATCCCTTTTTAGTTAATCCAAATGAGGTAGGACTATATTACAAGCGATATAAATAGCAATTTCTTTGCAACTTGACTTCGCCTGTATGTTAACTAAAACGAAGCAATCTGGTTTCTTCTCACCCTTTACCAACCTCGTACCACAATTTATCTCCCTGCTTTGTCGATCACATTCGGAAAGGCAAAGTCAGGACCGCATTCTTATATTCTTAAAGAAGCCTTACTGTAAAACTACATTTTTTACTATAGAAAAAAAATCTAGGGATAGTTGTAAAATAATATTTAAATATCAAATACGAAAACTAGAAATCTTTGACAAATTTATGATTTTATATTATTATATTAATTATTCTAGAAATCATTTTGTTCCATGGATAAATATTAACATTTATTAAAATTATACATTAATTTTAACATAGAAAAAAATCTTTTAGAACTCATTAATATTAAAATAAAACGGCTTTAGGCTGTAGTTCTGTATTCATGTTTATTAATCATCGATGTTTCGACGTATTCAACGTATATCTTTATTTTTTCCTGGTGTAGATGTGTACGTTGAGTTTGTCGAAACGTCGATTATTAATAAATATTAATACAGAACTACAACCTAAGGCCGTTTTATTTTAATAAATATTTATTTATAAATACTTGATTGTATCAAAGGAAAATTCAATTAAATATCAGTTAAAACATAACAAAATTGCTGACAATAGAAAAAATTGAATAAAATTTCTGTTAACAATAAGAAATTGGTTACAATAAATTATTGTGTAGCACCTGGTGGAAACAAAATTATCATGCAATGGGCACGGAATCACATTGTTAATTTATGAATATTGTTCATATAAAATAGGTTGATCGAGAGTGGAATTTCATTATAAATGTGATTCCGTGTTAAATGCATTATAATTTTGTTTCCATCAGGCGCTACACGTCACTCCAACCATGGGCGTCGTTTTTGCTACCGAGTATTCAACCGCTTCCAACTCGGTGAAGAATGGACTTCGAATCGTATTTATAGCTGAAAATATATATAATTACATTTAACAAACATTTTTATTTTGTACGATATCATTAAGACATAAAAAATTATTAAAAATCACCTATTTTTTTGGCGTTTACATGTATTTCCCCCTTTAACTTGTTTCGTTGGGCTAAAAAAGTGTAAATACGGTTCTGAGCAAAGCACAACAGTATTGCTAATTTTGACGTTAACCATTGCGCATAATCAAAATCTAAATTTCATTTAGTTGTTTTCTTAATTAATCATTGCGATTTATTTTCTCTTTTTTTCTCTCAAAGAGGTGGCGAGGAGAGATGATTAAACAGTATAAGGTGTTAAACTATAATATTTATAAGCGCAAAAACTCAAAAGCCATTATTTGTATTTACTTTGGTTACAATTTTCGGTGTGCTTATAATAATACGCTCTGTAGAAATTTTTTTAAACCTCTCGACATATAAATTAAGCCTGAGGCACCCAATTTAACCACGGGGGTTGGGCGTATTTACAGTCAACACTACTTAAATATTGTGACAAATGAACAGACAAATTAAACATATAATTTAATTAATGTATTGTCGTCGTTTAATTGTCAGGTTTATTATGTGAAAATAATAATCGAATTAATGAAAATTTGATCTCCTGTACTTGTTATTGTCGCAATTAAAGTAAATTAGAATTGAACGTATACTAAATAATTATATATGTTACTAATTAATATAATTAGGATATATTTAGCTTTCAATCAATTAGATTTATTTAGCTTTCAATTAATTAGATTTATTATACAAATTTCTATAATTATTTATTTATTGATAACAAAATCAAAATATAGATATTTTCTTTAGTTGTATCATTATATCAATATTATGTTACCATGTTGTCTATGTAGAAAGAGGTTATTATGTTACTGCAAGCTACTCAATAAATGTAGCTAAGCTACAGCTATTCTTTAAAAAATTATAAAGCTACAGCTACTTTTTTCAATAGTAGCTTAAGCTACATCTGTAAGCTACTATAAAAATCTTAAGCTACTTTGTAAGTTGCTTTAATGTTATTTATTAAGTTATTTTATAAGCCACTTTTTAATATACATTTTAACTATTACATATTGCCTCTTTTTATTTTGTAACAGGACTTTTCTAAGATGCTTTAGCATCTTATGAGCATCTTATTGTAAAAATTGAAACATTAAAATTTTATTTTTTAATTTTAATTATACTATTAATGTAATGATACATCGATATATTGTTTAATTTAATTATTTAATAATATAAGTTAAATTTTTCATTGAATATATAAATATTCAAATTGTATATATGTATTGATATATCGATATTTTTCCAAATATTAATTATCGATATATCGTTATTTTTTCAAATATCAATTATCAATATATCGATATTTCGATATATCAAATATTACCGATATTCTTTTAAATATCAAATTTCGATATTGAAATTCCGAATATCTCCCAGTCCTATTACAATTATAAAACATCAAAAAGCATATATTGTATTCTCTCAGAAACATATAACTTCACAACTATTTTGTAAATTCCGTATTGGGTTGAATCGAGTAATTCTCATGCGAGCTGAGGCGATAGAACTAGCGTCAATTTTAGTTGCTGAAGGTGGGATGGTATTCACGAATTTTGTGACGGTCATTAACGCAGCATCGGCATGGAATCTGAAATGAGTTCCCTGGGATATGGACATGAAAACATGCGTACAGTACTGCACTTAATGCCCAGGGCACAGACGCCTGTTCTGAATTAACTTGTTTGTTGTTTACTTGCGTATGATACGAGTATGACAATGGTGGAAGGACAGTCAATAAACTGGACCTTTGGCAAGTGAAATAAATAAAAATATAATAAGCGCGATTTTATTGTGTTGTTTTTTTTTGAATATGCTAGAGGTGGGATTAAAACCAAATAATTCTTTTGGATTTGTTTTTACGATTCAGTAACTGAATTCTATATTATTTTCGTAACCGTAAACTAAATACAGAACATGTATCAGAAAATGTCAAAAATGCATTGTAAGAAATATAAACTGCTACAAAAGTGTACCCCATTTGTTTCAAATTATATTTTATTCCAAATTATCACATATTTATGTAAATGATCTATGCAATTATTTAAATACCTGCAATGCAATTTATCAATTTGCTGACGATACAACATGTATAATAAGCAATTTGACATATGATGAATTACAAAATCAAATTGTTCAAACAATCACCAGTATGTCAGAATGGTGTTCCAACAATAAACTATCGTTAAACTTAAGTAAAACTAATATAACATTTTTTACAACAAAAAGCAATAATAATTTTTAGTGTCAAACAGTACAATTTGGAATTATATCAATTCCAGTTGTAAACAGTGCTAAATTCCTAGGAATAAATATTGATTCAAATTTAAGGTGGGAAAATCATGTAAGAATTGTTTACGATAAATTATCATCGGCATTTTTTGCGATATACAAGTTACGAAACATCGTCAGTGAACATACTCTTAGGTCTAATTCCATAAATGTATATAAATGTAAAAAGAATAGTCATATTTTTACCTGCAACAAAGATATTTATTCAAATATTAATACACGGCATAACAAAAATCTAATTTTACCAAAACACAGACTGACATTGTTTGCAAGAAGTCCATATATTAACGCTATAAAAGCTTTTAATTCGCTTTCTCAGTTAATTAAAGACATAGACAATTTCAAAATCTTCAAAAACTGACTGACAGACTTTATTCAAAAATGTTACTATACACTGCAAATAAAATATTGTGTTTTGTATTATTATTTAATAATGTAATTTACATGTATATGACAATGTCCTGGTTAATGTACTTTGCTGTTATGGACAAATAAATATATTATTATTATTAATTTTCTCATTTAGTAAAAAATCTATCAAAACTCATCATATAAAATAAAAATGCTTTAGGTTCAAGTTCTGTATTAAAATTTATTTATAATCGACGTTTCGACAAAACTCAAATTCCATCTTCATCAGGAAAACTGATACAAATGACATTACAGTAAACAACGGAACATAGAAATAAGTTACTAGGTAACAAATACATAAGTGACTAGATCATAATTTTTTTTTATAGGTTTTAATAAATGGAAACCAAATTCTATTTAACTTAGTGCCTTCACAGTGATTGATGTTATCCTTTTTCTTTATTTTTAAAAGCATGGAGTTAAATAAAATGTAGTTTCCATTAATTAAAAACCTATAAAAAAAATGTATGATCTAGTCACTTATTTGTTAACTAGTAACTTGTTTCTATATTCTGTTATTTACTATATTGTTATTTGTATCAGTTTTCGTGATGGAGATGGACGTTGAATTTTGTCGAAACGTCGATTATAAATAAATTTTAATACAGAACTTGAACCTAAAGCAGTTTTATTTTTCCATTTAGTAGTTTACCCATATTGTAGAATTTTTTTCTTTAGCTTATAGATATTTATTTTTCTTCGAAAATAAATACTATAAAAATATTATTGCTCATTTATGTTAAACGACAATTTTTACATAAATAAGAATTGGGTAACGTAATTTCCATTTTTATAACGCTATTTATCCATCGAAAAGTGAGCAAACATTCTAGTAAAACGCGCTTGTATATTTATATCAAAGTAAACTTAACAGCACAGCGCGCGAACTTAACACAAAAATTTCATTTCGAGCTTTACTTTATTTTAAGTTTTCATTCCACATTTTACATTGTTTTGTTTATTATTGCAAAACTGTACAACTTCAAATAAACGATCTGAGAATTCACTAAATATTAGCATCTATTAGTAATATACTACGGATCTCATTTAATACAAAAAAAAGTCCAGTAACGAATTAAGGGGGTGATAGACTTGCTTGCAGCCAGGGGCTCTCCAGTTTTTTAGGGCCCATAGATTTTAAGTGTATTAAACTACTACTACTATTTATTAAAAATATAGTAACCTATTTAGTAATAATCAGGACACCAAACCGGTTAACCGATAACCTTTAACCAAACAAAAGTTCGCTTTAGTTTTTATTGTAGGTTTTTGTCATGCCATTGGTCGAACGTGATTGGTTCATCCTTCTCCACCATTTTTAATAACATTGTCTGTTTGTTTGGCAGTAATGGTTTCTACGCTGTACTAATCCTTGTGCCTGCAACTCTTTTGAAAATTTTAATTGAAAGTCAGAGAAAGAAATTAAATTTTATATTAAGGGTATAATATGAACAAACACGTAATAGGATATTTCTCAAAGCTAACTCAGTTCAAAGCTAAATTATCAAAGTATCTTTTGTGTATTATTTAGAAATATTGAAAATACTTTTATGCATGTTGATATCAAATATGTATATATAACGTATGAAAGAATAGAATAAATCCTATATATTTTCTCCAAATATATACTTTTTATATTCTTTTATACAGTAAATCTATTTATTTATTTTTTTCTTTGTATTATGAAATATGGATTTGCATCAGTTTTGAAATTGTAAATATTGTTTGTATATAGTAACAAATGATACTACTGGATTCTAATATTGTTTTTATTTTTTTAAACCGCCTCATTGATTGATCGGTTGGTAAATTAACGAATTGAATAACTTAATTGATTAAAAAAAAATTGATTTAACAATGCTTTGTACAACTGTGCCTTACACTAGGAGTAAATATCATAAAATTAAAATAAATTTACTAATGTTACTGAGAGGGCACGAAATTAAATTAACACCAACATTTTTGAGCATTTAATCTGGATGAAATACGACTTGACTATTGAAAAAATAATGATCAATTTTCATTGTATAAATAAAGTCAATAATAATTAGTCTTTGAGGGTCTTTGTCCCCCAAAGGGAACAAGAGGCTTGTACATCACACCCCCCCCCCCCTAATCACATAGCCTGGTGGAGTTGTTTGCCCGTATCAAATATGACAAGAGATACCAACATGAAAGATTGATGAACTAAAAGTGAAAACCGGTCCATTCTACGTGAACATGCATGCGTATTTGTTTCAGTATTTACTAACTTTGTTGTCAGTCATGTTGTGTTGATGTTGGTCAAAGAGATACCTAATATGATCAAAAAATTCTCTGTATTGATTTTATCATTTAATACACTGAGATTTTATTTATTAACTCAAAAATTAACGTGTTTTTTAACTATAAATTTTTGTTTTTCTAATGAAAATGAAAATTTTATTAGAACAAAATACACACTTTCCGTTTTATCACTAAATTAATGTTTAGTTGTAATGTAAATAGTTTTAAACTACACTTAGCTTTTAAAAATTTAATAAAAAATTTATCAAATAAATTAATAATTGTAATTTCTGATCCATGCAGTTAAATATTAAAATAACTAAATAAATAATAGCAACAATCGACTGTGATAATTGCTAGACCAATCAGTATTAGTAGCAAATTGATAAGAGAATCAATACAAAAGAATAACATCAATCACTGTGAAGGCATTGAGATAAATAAAATTTGGTTTTCATTAATTAAAAATTTATAAATTTTATGATCTAGATACGTATTTTTTATCTAGTAACTTGATTTTATGTGTTTGTTATTTACTTTTATGTCATTTATATCATTTATCCTGATGAAGACGGACGTTGAGTTTCGTCGAAATGTTGATTTTAAATAAATATTAATACAGAACTTTAACTTAAAACAGTTTTATTTTAATACAATGAGTTTTGAAAGATTAGCAGCAAATCGATAAGAGAAGCAATAGAAATTTATAAAAAAAAGATAATATCAATCAACTGTGAAGGCACTGAGTTAAATAAAATTTGACTTCCATTAATTGAAACCTATAAATTGTATGATCAAATTAATTATTTGATACCTAGTAACTTGTTTCTGTTTTATCTGCTTTATATTCGGTTATTTATTTTAATGTCATTTATTTCAGTTACCCTGATGAAGACAGACATTGAGTTTCGTCGAAACGTCGTTTTTAAATAAATATTAATACAGAACTTTAACCTAAAGCAGTTTTGTTTTAATACAATGACTTCTGATATATTGTTTACTATGTTAACAAAAAGTAGATTTAAGTGACAAAACCATAAAAATTGGAGTAGAAATATTGAAAAAAAAAGATATTAAAAAATGACGGTGTTCAGTCCAGGAACTGTTTGGGCGTAATTTGTAGCTCGTTTGCGTGTTCCGGTGAAAATTTCAGTAGAATGGAGGGGATAAACTGAAAGTTATGTTGGACCGGGCTTGACAAGCTGGGGGGCGGCCTGTTGACAGTTTCGTGCCAAAACTGCGGATATTATTATTCCTGACGCTCGCCCTAGATATCTGGAACTGGAAAACCTGCTGAGTTTGACATATCAGTCATTGGACGACGCGAGCACGTTGACGTGACTTTTGATCTATGTGGTTGAGACAGCCAGAAGACCCCCGGGGAAATGGGGGTATGGTTGGATTAAATTTACTGTTTTTTGATGTTTTGGCAATTAAAATTTTTTGATTGTTAAATCAATGGAGGCTTTGCTATTATAGTACGATTGAAAGAAACAGTGACAGATTTAATAATAATACTGCCTAGTACTACAAGCTTGGTTTTTGAGTGTTTTAGTTCGTTTAGTTAATATACTTACTCTTACTATTCCTTACTTTCATTATTTCAATTTCATACTCTATAATCTCGCAGAATTATTTCATCTTTGACTTTTCTTTTGACGTTAATTAATAACTTCATCAATTTCTCCACACTACTCTTTCAACTACAATTTCTTCTTCCTTCTTCTAAACGAAGTACAAATTTTTTTTATCTGCCTATTGCTCATTCTAATCTTCTAACAAAGTCTCCCATTTATTATATATGTCACTGATTTAATAAGTTAGAATTAACTATAAATATTTTTTCATGTTCTCTTCGTATTTTTCTTAATCATTTACACATTTTACACACTTAATATTTTAATAAATTTATGTACTATGTAAATATTCTATAAGTTTATGTTTGTATTATTTGATATTATTATATAAAGTTGTTAGTTATAATTTATTTAGCAACTTTTCTTAAATAAATCTCTGTTGCGAAATATTCTTCTAACATATGACATTAGTAAATTACCACTTCCGATTGGCAGATCTTTACCAATCAAATTGAGATATTCAACTCCGAAATGTAAATATGAAAATTTATAACAATCCATTCATCTGAATTTGCCTTACAAGTGTCCACGGACCGAAAGATAGACGGACATCACGTGAAAACAGTTGATTCCTGATACTATAAACATAATTTGTGCTTATCTGTAAAAATATCGATATATCAAATTTGATATGATTATAATACCTCCCTTATCATATATGATATGACGGTCGATAGAAAATATATGTTATGAATAAATGATAAATATGTCATTATATATAATGTTTAAACATATAACTACGAGCTCTGTTTTTTCTACAAGAATATATATTTTAAACAAGTTATCGTTTCATTTGTTCTGTTTACAGAAAAAAAAATGCTGAATAATAAAACATACATATGTTATTTTTATAAGAACTATTTTTCGTATGTTCTTTTGATTTTTTCTTGTCATGCAAAATGTGTCTTTTCTAGAATAAAAATCGCTGTTTACTAGTTTTTTCGTCGGCACGAAAATCAAGAATAACATAGGCCCGTATTCTCACCTCATTTATAAAAGTGATTTTTGTCAAAAGTACTTTTGACGTTCACTTGAAATCATTTATTAAGCATTTTAAAATAGATTATTTAAATTTTAAAAATACCAAATATAATACAAATTATCAAAAATAGAAAATTTATTTATATTTAATAAAAAAACAGAAGCAAAAAGTTATTTTGAAATTAATGATAAAAGCACTTTTTCATGAAAAAGTGAGGTGAGAATACTGGCCATTGACTTTGAGAAAATTGTCTTGTATTCTTTAAATTTATGTTAAATGAACTGGTATATTGGAACTGTTCCAATTTTTATTAGATAAATAAAATATTGATTTTTTTGGTAGTTTTTTTTACATATCATCTTAAGATAATATTACAGTAAATTTATGTATTATGTAAATATTCTATAAGTTTATGTTTGTATTATTTGTTATTATTACTACTTTGACTGCAAGGAAAAAGTAGTATAGAGTTTGGTACGGTGTCTGTAACATTTTCAAAAAAAAAAAAAATTGTATAGAAATCCTTCATATAGCCTGTAGATGACGAATCTGAACTTAGTTTATGTGAGTGTATGGATGTGCGTCGTCAGCTCGCTCGGTCGTAACTCAAAATTTTGTGGCCGCAACTCCTCCTAGACGGTTCAACCGATTTTAATGAAATTTTCAGGATAAATTTGCCTGGTGCTCAAGATGGTCATGTGATTTTGTTTTTTTCCAATGATGCCAACTTTCCGAGAAAAAAAAAATTACTAAAGTTTTTAAAAATTCATATTGGCTACGTTATTTATCCGATTTTGATCAAATTTTCAGAAAAGATTTCCCTAATGCTCCCATTAATTACATAATTTTATTAATATTCAGTGTTCCAACTTTCCGAGAAAAAAATTACTAAAGTTTTAAAATTTTTATTATGGCCATGTTATTCAACCGATTTTACTCAAATTTTCACAAAAGATTCTTCTAGTATTCATATAATTTATGTAATTTTAACAAAATACAGTGTTGCCAACTTTCCGAGAAAAAAATTAGTAAAATATGTAATGAAATTATAATTTCATAATTTAAATATTACCGCGCCCTCACAAACGTCGGTATAGTAGGCCGGAACACGGACGACCGAACTAACCTAAAAAGACATAGCGCACATGTGTTTGTTTACGTACAAAAATTCACGTGCGATTAACTTTTACTTGTGGTTAGGAACTCCCCGCAGGGGAGTTACTGGCTTACTTAAGGCCAAGGCCATCGCTTGAGGTGTCGGAATTTGGGCTACGCCCTTATATCTAGTATCCGAGATGAGCCTTAGCTCTTGCCTCGTTGACCAGTATATGCTGATAATTCGCCGCTGTGCGGGTCACGAGCTAGTGCTTTTGGTTTTAAGGCCAGGGCCATCGTTTGAGGTGTCGGAATTTGGGCTATGCCCTTAATTCTAGTATCCGAGATGAGCCTTGGCTCTTGAGTAGTTGACCAGTATATGCTGATAATTCGCCGCTGTGCGGGTCACGAGCCAGTGCTTTTGGTGAGTAGCGACACCACGGTACCCTAGCTGGGCTACCAGTACCAAGTGTGCAAGCACTACACTGGGAGTACACCTTTTCGGAGGTTGTGCGAACATCAGACCAGAGATGTAATCTGGTACTACGGGCTCACCAGTTGCCCACTGGTGGGGGTTGAGGTTGGATTCGTAGTGGCAGTGGTTGGCCAAATGCTGGCTAGGGAGGGGTGTAGTAACTTCTTGTGAGTTCAATCCTCTCCTGGCGTGTGAGTTGCGTCTACAACTCGGGTGCTGACCTGTTCAGAGTCAGTAGGGAATGGATGGTACCCGCTTCAATCAGTAAGAGCTGGAGGACTTGCATCCAGAAGGCTGACACTGAGAGGAGAGGGATATATCAGTGTCTCTCTCCGCGCTGATTTGGCGTATCCAAATCACGCGCCCATGTGGGCCGTCTGGGTAGGGCGCAAGCTAGGTACCAGACGTTAAACTTCATCGTCGTTGTGGTTAGGAACTGACACTGTAATTAGTGACATAAATGTCGTTTCTTTAATTACAGGTGAGATTTGTGTAAATTATAATAATTAAACCATGTAAATAAATTTAATAAATCTTTAATTACAGAGAAACTCAGCTGTGTTGCTTATTGTTGTTGCTATTTAACCTAACCGTACAAAGAAGCTTATAAATATTTAAAAATCTATTTTGACCATTTTATTTAACCGATTTTAATCAAATTTTCGTAAAAGTTTTTCCTAGTGCCTAAATAAATTATGCAATTTTAACAAAATACAGTGTTGCCAACTTATCGAGAAAAATAATCACAAATTTTTTTAAAAATTCATTGTGGGTACATTATTTATTCGATTTTGATCAAATTTTCAAAAAAGTCAATGTAGTCTATATATGGGTTTACCCATATACTTCTAATCTTGTTATATAAAGTTGTTAGTTATGACTTATTTAGCAACTTTTCTTAAATAAATCTCTGTTGCGAAGTATTCTTGAAACATATGACATTAGTAAATTACCACTTCCGATTGGCAGATCTTTACCAATCAAATTGAGATAAATATTCAACTCCGAAACGTAAATATGAAAATTTATAACAATCCATTTATCCGAATTTGCCTGACAAGTGTCTACGGACCGACAGATAGACGGACATCACGCCTTAAAACAGTTGATTCGTGATACTATAAGCATAATTTTTGCTTATCTGTAAAAATATCGATATATCAAAATGGATATGATTATAATACCTCCCTTATTATATATGATATGACGGTCGATAAAAAATATATGTTATGAATAAAATGATAAATATGTCATTATATATAATGTTTTAACATATAACTACGAACTCTGTTTTTTCTACAAGAATATATATTTTAAACAAGTTATCGTTTCATTTGTTCTGTTTACAGAAGAAAAAAAATGCTGAATAATAAAACATACATATGCTATTTTTATAAGAACTATTTTTCATATGTTCTTTTGATTTTTTCTTGTCATGCAAAATGTGTCTTTTCTAGAATAAAAATCGCTGTTTACTAGTTTTTTCGTCGGCAAGAAAATCAAGAATAACGTAGGCTTTGAGAAAATTGTCTTGTATTCTTTAAATTTATGTTATTGGAACTGTTCCAATTTTTATTAGATAAATAAAATATTGATTTTTTTTGGTAGTTTTTTTTTACATATCATCTTAAGATAATATTACAGTACAAAGTAGTTTAGTTTATTATACAATAATGTATTATTCAGCGAGCATGTAATAATGGTTATTACTCGCAAAGATGACCGACACAAAAAATATTCAATTTCATTCAAATTCGTAATTAATCATTGTATATTATTATTATATTATTTATTAATACTTTTTCTACATACATACATACACAATCACGCCAATTTAATTTTATAAAATTAAATAATCTTTCCTTTTTAATTAATTTACAAAACAATACTTATTATCTTTTGCAAAGTAGGCAAATGTAAATACTAATATTTGAACAGTGTTGTACATGGTTCTAAAATTTGTAAAATTAAACGAAATTACAAACTTGTTACAACCAAAACAAGAATTAAATTACACCCAAAAGCATCTGAACAATTATTAGTGTAAACACATAGAATAAACTTTTGCGAAAGTATCACGTTTTGTTTGATCTAAAACAGTGGCTTTACTACCTAATACAAACAACCGTATCACATAACCTATAAAGTTTACCCCTAACATTTAGGTTTGGAATGCAGCTGTCCAACGAGTGAATGAGATCACCAGCAATTGTAAACAAACTCAGTCAAACTTACACCTATATGTGTGTATATTTGAACTGTCCCGAGGTCAGATTTACACTATATACAAATGCTAGACCGTTTTAGACGATGATAATGTCAGTTTGTCTGTGAGATATCATCGCAAAATTAGATGAATTGGGAGTTTCATAACCTCACTCCAATGTTACCGGAAAACTTTCACGTGACATTTGCCTAAAGTAGATATGCAGACATGATACAAGTATAGGTGTAGAGGCTAATTGCATGTATCAAGATTTAATACTTTGCACTGCATTTTAAATGAACTTGTTTCTGGTACTTATATTTGCAAAGATATTTCTACTACTTGTAAAGTTTAATAAATAGTATGTGTTTTAAAATGAAAATATTTTATATTAAACATTAATCATTATTAAACCGATAAAATAACCGTTAATTGAATCGATTTTCCAATATTTTGTAAATATTTTACGAACGTTAACTATAATCTATAACATAGTAAAAAAAAACTTGCAGAACTCATTATATTAAATTAAAACTGCAGCAGATTGAAATAAGTAACTAGATGACAAAAAGTTATTACAAATTATTTTTATGAGACTTTATCGGTTATTATAACGTTATTGAAATATCATTGCGTTATTGTATTAGAAATTATAGTTAAAGGGTCTGTTCTGAGTACATCTGTAAGACCTATAGTATTATAGAATGTTTGGTTTTTTTCTAGGAAATGGAAAGAAAAGACAAATATATTCTGTAACACTACAGGTTTTATAGATGTGAACCGAATAGACCTATTAATCATTATTATAATGTTACGTATTCCATTTTTAATGGAAACACATTTAGTATTTGTTTTCAAGAAAAGTACTTAGTTTTTGCAACAAATACTGTAAATAAGTGTAACACAATTGTACAAAAAAAAGAAATATGAATATGTATTATTAAAACAAATGATAACGTAGTTACATAACTTATAAAAAAAATAAATTTCTTATTATCTTTTAACAGAGTCCAAAAACCTCTTATTTATTATTAAACGATATAATATAATGGGGCAATGATCGTGAAAAACGACAAGCGGAAGTCCGTAAGGTGTTAAAGCCATATTTACACTCGGTAAAACTCACTGGCTATTTACTAAAGTGTAAATTACTACTTTCACCCTCGAATTCCGACGTACAGAATCGCTCTGTTTACGATCATCTTGCGATATTAAAAATTGCAATAATTTTACAGTTGCGAGTTTTTCTGTTCATAAATAACTTTAAATTTTGTGTCGTTTTTTTCTCTTCTTTCTCTTTCTCTCTCTTTTTTTTTTCTCGTTTTCCGTAGATAAGTTATGCGGTAAGTTTAGTAAAGTTTGCTTTCAAATGGAAGACATCATTTTATAGTTTTTGATATTTTTCTACTCGTAAAATGGGTGTTATATGTTAGGAAAATGGTTATTGCAGAAAAAAATCTTAAAAATGTTATATTTTCAATTTGTGTACATACTGGTTTTATAACACATTATAGTTAAAATACAAATTCTATGTAGTTTTGAAGTTTCAATCTTTAAAGAGATTTTATTTTTATGTTATGTAAGGTGGATTGTATATGGTCAGTTTTAACTCCGCAGTAAAATTCAAACGAAATTGCGTAGTTCACAGATCACTCAATTTTGCTCACATAATATACAGTTTTTACTTAACATAGTAAAAAAATCTTTCAAAACTCATATTACATTAAAGTAAAACAGAACTTTAAAGGAAAAAGAGAACTTTAACCTAATTTTTTTTATGTTGTTTAGTGCATAGTTAAATCGTTACAATGTATAATATTTTTCAATAAAAGTTACAAAATACTTCATTCCGTGACATATTTTACTATATAATTACACTGTAAAAAAAACTCAGTAATTTTATATTTAGTGAGTTACACCAGTAAATTTACAGACGTCACAGGATTTTTTTTTACATAATATGAATATAAAATACGTATATATTATAGGAGTATTAGTTTACTTATTTTTTCGGTAAAAAACATAATTATTTTATTTCAAATTTACGAAAAATTTCTCGTTTTGCTGAAATAATATTACTATGGTTTTTATGTAAAAAAGCAACTTTTTTACAGTGTATATATTAACTACAAATTAATTCATACATACATACAGACTTTCATCCATGCTCTTTCTCAGTTCAAGATTTTGGATTGAAACTGAAAACTGAAAATAGATTAGAATTAGATGTTAGTATACTTGTAACACATGTAACTTTCGTTGAGACCTACAAAATGTATAATTTTTAGATTTATTTTCAAAATAGCGGCCTTCTTACAAAAAGTGCCTAAAATTTACTCTTTTTTGTAGTTTAGGGGTAAGAATTATACATTTTGTAGGTTCCAACGAAAGTTACATGTGTTACAAGTACTAACATATAATTTGTTTTTGTGTCAGAAATGTAAAACGCGAGTTTTATCTTCCACTATTGACAAATCTGAATTTTGACCTAATCACTTTACGCTATTTTTTTAAATGAAAATTTTTTTGAAGGAAAAAATACTGCTGAAAACTTCAATAAATACACTTTTCAACGGTATAATTGTTATTTAGGTACTGTATTTGTTGTGAAAGTTCCCAAAAAAAAATTTTCAAAATACCTAAATAATCGATGCTACAAACGGGAATACCTTTTTCATGGCACCCTTATGAGTATACGGCGTGATTGTGCATGTTATCAAATTAATAATTGTTTTTTTTTTCTAGCGTCTCGTATTCGATACGAGATCACAAGCGGTAACATAGGAGGAGCATTCGCAGTCAAGAATATGACGGGAGCCATTTATGTTGCTGGCGCATTGGACTATGAGACACGAAAACGAGTAAGTAGTCTTTTTTCTTTTGCTCTCTTTTTACTGATACAGAAAAATAAAGAGCAAACAAGATACTCTAGTATCTATATCAATAACAATCTATATGATACGTTTATACTCCAAATATAAAGTTAGCTTCCATGAACTTAAAGCATAAATGCATCCAAGATCTTGCAAGCTTGGAAGCTTTGTCGTAAAAGATAAATAATACCTACGCTATTATATAATATCTCACTCATATGAGTGGGATATTTTCGCTAAAGAAAGCTTTCTATTGAGCCATTCAAGAATATTGCAATTTGATAAGGGATTTTTGATAAAGTTGTTTTACCTTGTTTTCACGGTTATAAATAGAACTCCGAAATGATTTTATTTATAGAGAGGAAATATTTAATAAATAATTATAAAATTTTACATTATTACATAAATTATATGAATTAGTTAATGTTAGTCAAATGTTAGTCAAATTATTATGTCATATCACCATTATGTGCAAGTAAAATTGAACAATTATGTTCCAAAATGTAAGAAAAAGAAAAAAGTTACGAGGAGTAAATTGTAAAAAATCTATGTAAATTTATATTGATAATTATGGTAATTTTACTATATTTTATATTGTTTTTTTTTTTATAAACTATTATAAATTTACCAAATAATTATAAAATTACAATAAAAAACAATAGTAAAATTACCATAATTATCAATGTAAGTTTACATTAATTTTTTAGACTGCAGAAAGCGATGATTATTGTGTTGAGAACAGATATTTGTTTCCGAGGCAAAACCGAAACCAAGCAATCTGAACGAAACACAAAAAGAATGACATATACAAATTTTTCTTTCAAGCGTTTTAAACAAAAATAAATAAAAATTTATGCCAAATGGTCTTAAACTTACTAACAATTGTGGAATATTATATATGTTACGTGAGAATTGAACTTTCTTTGGTCGAATATAGAATTTTGACAAATTTAGCGGTGCACATTGCATTTCTTGCACTACATACTTTACATATTTTTAATAATCATATTCAAATTCAAGCGAAAATTGTCAATTAACTTAACTTGACTTAATAGTTTTTAATATAACCATAGCAGACGTCAAATTAAATACACTTGATCGTGTTTCTTTGGTCGATTATGCAGTTTTTGACAAATCTGGCGATACACATTGCATTTACTAATAACACTTCATCTACTCATCAATATCACTCCCTAATATATTAAAAAAAAAAAACAGAAGTTTTATTAAACATTCGCTCACGATCTTAGCTAACACCAACTTTTGTAACAAAATTTTTACCAATTTCATACACCAATCTATTTCATACCTGATTCCTTCTCATTTCGCGTAACAGTCATTTTCCAACAAATCTTCTTAAACGTTTTGACAACGAGAGACAGAGATAGAAAGAGAAAAAAAGACTAACATGAATTCTTTTTTGAAAAAGAAAAAATCCTCGGGGTAAGATTTCATTGTCAATTTTGGCAGAGAACACGTCTTCGTCTGTTCCTTGAACGCTATTGTATTCATGATCTCAACCTTCAAATTACGATCCTTCCGGACGTCGTATCCACTCTTCCACAGGCAATTTCTGCTTGCCTGCTTGAAGCCTTCTAACCATCAAATACAGGAAACTTTGAAATATATTGCTTAAGCCATCGATTTTGCATCAAACGTGAGCGCACTGATATAGTCAAATTCACGTAAGAAAGTTCAAATTATCACATTTACATTACGTATAGCCAGCGTGCTGATATTTAATAACATTTCTTATTATCTGAATAATGTGAAACAGTATATTATATTTTCTAATTTCACGACCGAAACTTTTTGCTGTTATAGTAAAAATAACCATACAATGAAGTTACATCACACAAAACGTCATCAAATATTCGTAATATAAAAATGAGTGCACAGTCTAGCTATTGTATAACAAAATGAAATAGAACATAAGATTGTTATCGTAATTGAATAATGACGTCAAATTTATTTTATTTAACATAGTAAACAATCTTTTAGAACTCATTATATTAAAATAAAACGGGTTTAGCTTATTGTTCTGTATTAATATTTATTAATAATCTACGTTTCGACAAACACAACGTACGTCTTTCTACTTGATGAAGACGTAATTTGAGTATGTTGTGTACGTCGATTATTAATAAATATTAATACAGAACTATAACCTAAAGTTGTTTTATTTTATTTTATTTACAACCGACTACAGTTGCGATTTGACATAGTCCATTATAGGTTTTGTAAGAAAATTTTATTTTTAATATACAAAAGGGTGTAGTACAAACTCTTTCCACTATCTCGAAATTAGTTTTCTGCAAACATTTCTATCCAGACAAGCAACTCTAACTTCATCCACATCCATAATGATTGATGATGAGCAAACGTTTGCAAGTATTAACTTGCAAACTTTTGCTCATGCAAACTACTCTCAATCATACCACTTCATCTACTCATTGCTATATATATATATATATATATATATATATATATATACATGTTACATTCAAATATTTTTTACTAATTTTGTCAACTTACCGAGTATAACATCAAATTTAACAGCACCTCCGATGTCAATTTAAGGTTAAAGGAATTTAACCTAAAGATTTTATACTTATAGTATTTAAGTAGTAACCAATATTGAAATGTACTTAAGTTCTTTAAATTTAAATATTTAACATAGTGACAAATGTTTCAGAACTCATTATTTTCAAATAAAAATGCTTTGAGTAGTAGCATCGATCAACCTAATTATGTTTTGTTTGTTTATTATTTATGTCATTTGTATATATTTTTTCTGATGATGATATACGTTAAAAATAAACGTTAAATATTAATTAAAATTTATTTTAAAGATGTTTTTGCCTTTTTGCATAGCCCATAGAATCACGCACACGGTACAACTTATTCGTGTATGGATGTACTTGTATAACACAGAAACGCCTCCCCTGATAATTTACACTCATATTCACGCTTCTTCAACCTCTTCCAGATGATTTATAAAGTTGGCATTACGCTCTGTTAAGTTTTCATCGCGCATGCGCCGAAAACACTGATTTTAATTGATTATGTATGTACAAGTATCTTACGTAATTGAAAATAAATGTTCGTATTATGTACGATGCATTATGCAAACAAAGTTTTTTTTTAGAAAAGTTTAAACAGGGGCTTTGCAAGCATAATAGGATTACTTACTAGTTTTTAACGCAAGGATTATTTCATAAATGACAATGAAATATGCGTAAAATCTAACGTTTTCGTTTAATAACAATAGTGTTACAAAACTTATAAATATTAATATATTAACATAGTAAAACATCTTTCAGAATTTTACAGCTTATAGTGGGTTCCAAACATGCTTCCACTGGTCTATAGCTGCCTGTAATTAAAAATTATAGAAACTTAAAATTCAAATTTGTTTGTTTTTTTTTCTGACTCACAATATTTTGCAATAAATAAAACTGTTTTAGGTTAAAGTTTTGTATTAATATTTATTAATAATCGACGTTTCGACGAACTCAACATCTGTATTCATCAATAGAACTGATACAAATGGCTTAACAATAAATAACAGAACATAGATACCTATATAGTAACTTGTTTTTATGTTCTGTTTATTTACTGTAAATGTCATTTGTATCAGTTTTTGTAATGAAGATGTACATTGAGTTCGTCAAAACGTTGATTATAAATAAATATTAATACAAAACTTTAAGTTAAAGCAATTTTATTTAATATAGTGAGGAAGATATTTACTATGTTATTTTACAACAAATTTAAGTTATTTCTAAATAAACAGATAAAGTCTCTTAAGCAAATGAAATTTCAAAGAATATTTTTGCTTCATTGTCGCTAAAAATATCAGTAGCATATTGGCGTATAATATAAAAATCTGACTATAAGTTAATCTTTGGCAAGCAAGCAAGCAAGCGAAAGAAAACAAAAAAAAAGCTGATGCCAAAGCCTGCTGAAAAGAATCACTGCAAAATAATGCTGATATAAAAACAGAGGCTTCTCCAGAAAACTAGAGGGAACCGAATTATTATTCATCTTGTGTTTTTGTGTTTTTTCAACTAACCAATGTCGGAAAAGAGTTTGTCGCTGCTTGAGGGCTGGATATACAAAAGCCCCCTTCTCTGTCATTGCCATATCATCGGGAATGTCAATAATTTAAAATTCAGTTTTGCTAGGGAAAGATACACACTAACTTTTCGCATACGCGGCCACACACAGCGTATGCCAAAAAGTCGGCTTTATATAAAAAAAAAAAAAAAAAATTTTATATAAAAAAGAAAAATGATTTTAACTCACAGACACCTTAGTATCGCTTTAGGTATGAAATTGCTTGTATGCGTTGCAAGCATGACTGACCATTATAGAATTGTATAATGGGTTGTTTGATTCTTCACAATTTCGAGGACAGTACTAAAATATTCGGTTCGGATGATTAATTTTCTTAAAATGCCATTATTGTCGGCATATTATTTTAATAAAGTACTTATTTTAATCTTGTAATAACAATTAATCGTTATATATTTAATACCTGTGTATTTATACTTATTTTTAAGAAAAGTATGTGTTAAAATATTATTTTTTAAATCTATAAAAGTGAAGTTAACTTGATAAATAAAAAAAAACAACAAATATTTTAGTACGGTCTTATTTATTTTGGAATCTGTGGTTTTAGGGTATTATTGTGTTTAACGACGGGATTATAATGTCAATTATAATAACAAGTTACTTATTTTGTTCCCTAGTAACTTTAGATATTATTTAAATTTTAAAAATTACATGTAAAAATATTAAAATAAAACGGATTTACTATGTATAATCATGTAATTAAGAAATGCGAAACTTTCATAAAAAAAACGAACTATTTATATATGAAAATAAATTAAAAATTAAAAATAACTTGTTTGGTGTATTGTTTTGACGTACATACAAACACAGCAAACACATATCATAACTAATGCAACATTTTATTAATAACTATCTGTTTTTTTATAAATTTATAATTATCTTTCCTAACCTGCAGCTATATTTATAAACAAAAGAGTTTTAACAATGTTTATAAATGAATTTGATAGAAAAACAATTATTGTTTGGCCATTGTACCTAATAAAAATTTATAAAACAAAAGATACATAGAAATATAATAATAAATAATTTTAATATACGAACATTATTTCAAACAGATTTCAAAACGAGTTGTAATATTAAAAACTCTAGGAATTTTTAGGTAGATATCCTGAAAAATATTTTATGTAAAATTTTTATTTTAACATGAAATTTACTTTTGTTAAATTAGTAAACACAATATACTAATTTTGGTTTTATTTATATTTAACTTTTTGTTTAAAAACTGTTTCTACATTGCACGTAAATGTAGAAAAACTAAAAATATTGTATATGTTTTTAATTATATTAAGTCTCATTCAGACTACTCTACACTGGAATATTTTTAAAAGCCAAAAATGGTGATTTTCAACAATTTTTTATATCTTAATGAAATCGTACAAAATAAAACTGTTTGTTTCATGTAATTCTAATATATTATCAGCTATAAATACAATTTTTTTGAAGAGTCGAAGTCCATGTCTCACCGAGTTGCAAGCGGTTGTACACTCGACCGGTTAATCCAGAGCGATATTTTATTAAAAATATAATTCCGTGCTCATCGCATGATACTTTTGTTTCCACCAGGTACTACACGTTTGCGTTTTGCGGCCGAGTGTACAACCACTTTTAACTGGGTGAGAGATAGACTTTGACTTTTCAAAAAAATCGTATTTACAGCTGAAAATATATATAATTAAATGGAATAAACAGTTTTGTTTTGTACGATTTTATTAAGATAAAATTTTTTGAAATTTAGCTTTTTTTGGCGTTTACATGTATTTCCTCTCTTAAATCCATGTAATTAAACATGGTTTTTAACAGTAAAATAACATTTTGTAATTTTTACATTAATAATATATGTAATATTATATTTTTATGAAACAACTAAATTTATGGAATATGTAAATTTACATTAATTTTTACAGTGTACTTCTCTAAAATTAGTGTTACATTTTATTCGTAATAGCTATTGATTCTAAACTGCATAACTAGCTTGCGTAAAAACAATAAAAATTTGTTAAATGATATTAATTATCTCAATTTTTAGCTACGATAAAACTAGCAACAACTGTTAAAACTAATAACATGCATTTTTTTGGTAAAATAGTCAATAATTGGGTTCATAACTTCCAGTGGCGTTCACAAGGGGAGCATTGAAGGGTGGGGGGGGTTTCATAAATCCTCTCCCAAATATTCGAAAAAACAAAATCAATAATACACAAACTTTTTAAAGTTAATTTACTTTAATGAATATACTTTATTGTGTGACTGAAAAAAAATATATGTACCATTTAATTTTATATTTTTATAATGTACTAATTTCATAGTCAACAAGTTTAGTTCGTAATTCATTCATATACTTAATTTATTTGTGTTTTTTTAAATCATCTGAACTGGTGAAACTAAAATGTAATTGACTATTCACATTGAAAATTTGTGTTCATCTATTTCTAGTGGCTATGGAAACACAAATGATATTGCAAATTTTATCAGAAAAATTTCTATTATAAGTAATTGCATGCACGTACGATACCTCCTCTGAGCCACCATACCATAGTATTAATTCACTGCGAGTTGCAGGATAGGCTCCACCTTATATTCCAAAAATGCAAATAAGTTATGTTTTTGTTATTTTTTTCGATTTACATGGAAATGACATTACAGAAAAATAAAAAATTTATTATAATTTTTTATTCAAATCTAAGTTAAAAGGCAAATTAGTAAATAACTTTTTTAACAAATTAATGTTTTTAGAATAATCAATTCTTAAATGTTTGCAAAACTCAGAGATCAGTTTTAATTTTCTGACTATCGCCGGTCACTGGCTACAAGTAAGGGAATATTTAAATATTCGTAAATATTTTAATATTGTAATTGCAAAAACATTTTTAAGAATCACAAAGCAAAGGAAATAACTGACAGAATCGTATAATTAAAATTGTTTCGTTGTTACATTTCTTTATTTATATCTAATAAATGCGAGAGCGGTAAAAGAAAATGTAAAAATAAAAACTATTAAGTGAAAAGATACGTTTATTGCGAATTCATTTGTTTGTAAAGTTAGAAGAGAGAAAACATACCTACATACTCTCGAGCAGACGTCAACATTGCGCGCGTATAACGTTGAAAAAAAAAATTACAGAAAAATAATCAAACTTGGTCGAGTACTAAACTTCGGTGTCAACCATAAAAAAAACTTAACAACTCCCACGGAATATCTCTGCAGTAACAGCGTACCAACGTACTTCAACAACTTTTTAACACGACAATTGACATCGCCCGTAAAGTAAAAAAAAATTATGAAAGAAAGAAATAGGGGAACGAGCTAGACGAGGAGCGAACAAAAGTTGAATTACGAGCGTATTGTCGGCCATCATTTGCATAGTGGCGGCACTTCGAAATGGCGCGCATGTTTTCTCGAGATATACTTAAACTTTTGCATTCACTTCAGCTGATTCGACGCTACGGATTTTTGGTAAATTAATCGCTGAAAACAAAAGCGGAGAACTGTGGCATACTCTGTCTGCCAGTACAAGATTCATTTTTTTTTAACGGATTTATAGCCTCTCCCCTTTAACTCAATCGGTAAAACGGTAGTTAAACGTTATAAAGAAATATGTTTCGTAAAAGTATAATTATTCGTTTCGGAAATTTAATTTTTGTTCTTATCTTTAATTCTCTTCTTCACTTGTAGAACTTAAAATATTGCTTTGCTTAAAATACCCAATTTTTTTTATGAACAATAATTCTTTTATTCATAAAACAAAACGGCCTCAGATTTACGTTCTGTATTAATATTTATTAACAATCGACTACTCAACGTACTCAACGTTCGTCTCTATCAGAAAAACTAATACAAATGATATTTATAGTAAATAAACAGAACATGGAAACAAGTTACTATAGATAATTAAATCAATTGCAATTGCTGTTGGCACTCGGTGAAACATTGTAAATGAAATAAAATGAAAACACTGGGTTTCAGTTTCACAAATTAAAAGAAAAACTTTATTAGCTAATTTCGGCAGTTACGCCATCATCAGACATAACAATATACAAAGAAGTGTAACAACATATGTCTGTATATACATTTTCTACCTACATATTAACATTGTAACAAGTGTAGGGGAATTAGTTTGAAAATTTCTGTAGGAATAAATCAGTAAAAGGAGAAGTTAACAGACTCAGGTGATCGTTCATCAAACTTGTACCTGTACTTAATGCTGTCTTAATTTTAAAATTTTTACTTTCTTAGCTAATCAAGTTTTTCTTTTAATTTGTGAAACTAAAACCAAGTGTTATTTCATTCAAGTTACTAGGTAACAAAGAAGTAACTAGATCTTAAATTTTTTATAAATTTTTAATTAATGAAAGCCAAATTTTATTTAAATCAGTTATTAGTCACACTGATTGATGTTATCTTTTTTCTTTATAAATTTCTATTGCTTTTCGTATCAGTCTGCTGTTAATATTAATTGTTCTTGCAATAATTACAGTATCTTCGAGTTTCATATCATGAAGATTCTTGAACGCATGTTAAGAAATGACAGATTTATCTGAATGGTTTAGACGTAATGACGTCTTGTGTTCTGTTAATCTAGTAGAAAGAGTTCTACTTGGCTGTCCAACATAAACCTTACCGCATTCATTGAGATAAATCTGCTATTACTCAACATGCGTTAGAATATCTTCATGATGTGAAATTCAAAGATACTGTAATTATTGCAAGATTAACAGCAGATTGAAAAGAGAAGCAATAGAAATTTATAAAAAAATTAATTAGTATGACTAGTAACTAATTTAAATATTTGCCTTCCATTAATTAGAAATTTACAAAAAAAAATTATGATATAGTTACTTATTTGTTACCTAGTCACTTGTTGCTATGTTATTTAGTGTAAATGTCATTTGTATCAGTTTTTCTGATAAAGACGGACGTCGAGTTCGTCGAAACGTCGATTATTAATAAATATTAAAACAAAACTTAAACGTAAAGTCGTTTTATTGTATAAAATGAGTTCTGAAAGATTATTAAGTATCTTTTGTTAATGTTTTTCTTCTAGATAGTACAATTTAAAATCAATTGATAAGTAAGGTAAACTGAATCAGATTTAAAGCTAAACTATTATTTGAGTTCCAAAATAATATTTCAAATATTTAAATTAATTAATACATATTTGAAATTAAATTAAAATTTCAAATTATGTATATATTACATTAAATATACGATTTATTTTTACATTTGGATACAAAACATAAATTTATCATTTTTACAATTTTATATTTTATTTGTATCTTTTAAGTAACAAAAACAATCAGAACGATTTTGCATATGAAATTTATTGATACATATTTTTTAAATATCTGCAATTTAATTTTAAAATATTAAAACAAATTTGTTATTATTTGTTACTGTTTTATATATATATAAACACAAGTTGAAAAGATAATAAATATTTTGTTTTTATTGTTTATAATATGAAAAAACAAAAAAACAAAATATAAATAACGCAGTGCAAATATTTAATCTTTTGTTACATATTTTTGTTTTCATTTGTTTTGTGTGTTGTATCAATTGCCGTGGTACACAAAATAAAACACAATCTGGTGATATTGCGTTACCCTGTTAAAAATTTATGTGGGTAAAAATTGATCCTGGCGTAATATTTTGATGTTATCAACACAACCAAAACAAATAAAAGAGATTTGTACACATATGTCGTTAAAACGTATTATTTCGTATTTCCAAACTGTTTTAACGCGTAACGATATTTTTTTCACGTTATCGTCTGTTATATTTTTTTTCTATTAACGAATTGAATTTTTTATATTATTTTTGCATTGATGTGCAAATATTTAATAGTGAATTTTCAGCTTATGTAACTATGTTTTTAATATTTTAGTTGAAAACAATAATGGATTTTGTAAACAACATAAATTTAATTTTGTTTTTTGTAATGACGTTATGAAATGTGAATTAATAACAATAATTCAAATATTTTTAAAACATTTTAATACAAATAAATTTTATATCTGTTTATCTTTTATTTTTGATGAAATTTATAGTTTTTAATGAAAATAAACCATTGAACTGTTCATAAATTGCATACTCGTATATAAAAACATAACACATTATATATAAAATTCTTTATATACATTAAATATGTAATTCTTAAAAAAAACATTATATACAATTAAGCGTATTACATTATAATTTTCTTAGACATATCGTATAATATATTCGTGAAATAATACAGCTTAGGTGGAGGAGAGAGACAGATATTATAATGGTATAAACATATCATATTAAAATTAAAAAACAGTAAGTAATATTTTTTTCAGTAAAATATTGAATATCATTTTATATTGAATATATTTTATTGTGAAAAATGTCAAAATCAAATGAAAATGATGAAAATACCTCTCATACAGCATTTCCGCAGTAAAATTTATTTATTCAGTGGTTAGAAGGTACGCTTAGCTACAGTGTAATGTACGCCAGCATAATATTTACCACCTTTTTCCGCACAAATTGCCTAATTTCATTTAAAATGACGAGGGTCCCGTTTGATTATAATCAAGGTATGAGTTTTTTGCGATGTGACAGAAAAATATATTTATCTTTTATGATATTGGAGTATAAGCGTTTTATTAGTATAAATATAAAAATATAGCAACGTTTTATTATTTTGTTTCACAATAATATACGATTTTTTATATTTTGTATAGAAACTAAAGTGAGAAAACATTTCAGCTTCATTTTCACGTCGCTATTTTTCTACAATAAAAAGAGTATATTTGGCAAAATAGCTAACAATTTTTGCCGACAACACTCATAGTTGTTTAGTTTTTTTTATATGTAATTGCGAAATTGCATTGAGAATAATTTTGACTGAAAAACTGTCGCTATATTTCTATATTTTATTTTATAAATTATTGTTTAAGAAAGTGTAAGGTCCGGTTGAACAAAGCAATGTTAACTTAATAAATGAGTTAACTAGGCAACTAGATTGTCAATTGTCTTTGAACCGCCTCATTGATTGGTCATTTCGCAAATTAACGACTTGATTAACTTATAAAGCTTTTAACAATGCTTTGTAAAACCTAACCTAAATATTTGTTTTTATTAATAAATTTTATGAACGCAGGTTATACTCGAATAATGTAATTTATTTCATGTGTTCTCAATAATGTAGACTCATTCAGACTACCCTACTTATCACGAAATTAGTACTGTTTTAACGCACATGGCTAGTGATTCTAAACAAACTACCTATTCATGAAAATTCAATGAAAATTAACGGTTTTTAGTAGGGAAGATCGGCCGTTTCTGCGCCGGAAGTGACGTCATAGATAAGAGATAAGAAACTCACCTAACCTAGCCTAACCTAACTCAACATAGCCTAGCCTAACCTAACCCAACTTGGCATGAGCTCCCCTAACCTAACCCAACTTGGCATGAGCCCTCCTCCTAACCCCACCCAGCATAGCCTAACCTAACCCAACTTGGCATGAGCTCCCCTAACCCAACTCGGCATGAGCTCCCCTAACCCAACCCAGCAGGAGCAACCTTTAGACGCACCCTCAAACATACATCAGACATACGTCATACATACATCAGACATACGTCATACATACATCAGACATACGTCATACATACATCAGACATACGTCATACATACATCAGACATACGTCATACATACATCAGACATACGTCATACATACATGAGACATACATCATATATACAGAATAAATTTGGTTGATTATCGATTGATTATCGATTACAACTAGTTATAGATTATGTATATTTGAACACATGCGAAACGCCCGAGTTAATATAATTAATTAAATAAATAAAAATTTGTCAGCGTTGGGGATCGAACTACGATTCTCTGGCACACCAGCTATGTCTTTTAGCCTCTCAGCTAATTTAGACATACGAAATATAAAGTTAAAAACGCATATAAACACAAACAGTCAAATACCGCGCTGGCGCGTAATCGGCATCGAACGTGTTAAAAAGATAATTTTTTTACTGATTTCAACTTCCTTTAATTTGAGAGGCGTATTATTTTGATAAAGTTTTAAACGATATAAATTTCCTGTTTTTCAATAATTTTATCAAAGCATATTTTTTTAATGAAAAAACCCAATGATGTAATTGCGAAAGTATTAAAAAAAAAATGATAATTATTTATTTTTATTAATTATCTAAAAGCCACATCCTGTAAATCGAGAGGCGTATGGCTGTGATAACTTCTAAACAATTTTGTTTTTCCTGTGTTTCAAAGTCACTTTGAAAAGATAAATTTTTTACTGATTTCAACTTCCTTTAATTTGAGAGGCGTATTATTTCCTGTTTTTCAATAATTTTATCAAAGGAAACATACAGGAAAAAACCCAATGATGTAATTGCGAAAGTATATAAACGCTAAATCAGAGCGTTAGTTTATCATTCTACTCTGAGTCTTGGTACGATTACTTTGAGTGTTTTTTCACAAAAAAGAAAAATTATGCAGTGGAAAAAAGTTAAAACTTCTTTTAAAGAAAGAGTGCATTGTGGGCGGATAGACAATACGGACAATGTGTTAGATCCGCAGATATTTCTTAGGGCTTGTGTGTTCATCATAATAGATAAAGTGCGCGAATTTATGATGGCATACAAGTCTCCGGTTAAAGTAAATTGTGTGTTGGGCTGCGAGTACATCATTCAAAAGGGTGATAGGTTAATGTCAGTTGAAATATTTCACCAATCAAAAATGGCACCGATTACATTGAGCGATGACTTTCTCAGCTGGTTTTCGGACAACATACAAGATCCTATCATGACGCATATGTCCGAATTCCAGGAACGAGATAGTGAAAAAGCGCTAAACAGGATCATGTATTTAGAAGTAAGTATTTATTTTTTATAAATTTACCTATTAAATTATTTTAGTTATTTTCAAATATAAATTTATTTAAAAAACATGATTAACTTTTGAAAATAATTTTTAACGTATAAAATAATAATTATATATTTTTTTTTGTTTTTAGGTTAACATCAACAAGTTCGACCCTACAAACAGCGGAGGCTCATCTTACATTGATTTGCCTGCAAATATAAAAGCAAAGAAAGCCATTGTTAACGTAATAAACATGGATGAGAAATGCTTTGTGTGGTCATTACTTTCTGCTTTGTCCCCTGTTGATATAAAAAATCATCCTGAACGACCTACCAAATATCCCCAAAATCATGAAGAAATTTTTAATTTATCCGGAATCCGTTTTCCTACTCCGTTGTCTGATATTCCCAAATTCGAAAAGCAGAATAATATTTCGATCAACGTTTACGGTTTACAATTCAATCCACTAACAGAAAAAATGGATGTAGTGGGCCCGTTACACTACACAAAAGAGAAGCGTGATCGTCATGTTAATTTGCTTTTTTGGAAAAAGGGAGATAATGGCCACTATGCATGGATCAAATCACTTTCTCGTCTGTTATCATCTCAACTTTCGACACATAGTCATAAAAAATTTATATGCGACCGCTGTTTGCAATACTTTGGTCGTGAAGATTTGTTAAGTCGACACGAAGAAGATTGCAAATTAGTGGGAGCGGTTAAAATAGAGATGCCAACTAATGATGAGAAATGGTTGAAGTTCAAAAGTTACAAGAGGAAACTCCGCCATCCATTTGTCGTGTATGCAGATTTTGAATCTTTAACCATGCCTATCGATACATGTCAGCCTAATCCAGTTGGTTCGTATACTCAAGCGTACCAGCATCATGTGCCGTGTGCAATCGGATTACAAGTCGTATGCTCGTACGATGACTCAAAATCATTTTACGAGTCATACCGTGGCCCAAATGCATCGGCATGGTTAATGAATAAGTTGAGATCTGTTGTGAGCATGGTTAAAGATACGTATAAAAATATTATTCCGCTAAACATGACAGATGATGATGAGCGGAGTTTTCTAGCTGCTACTCTTTGTCATATTTGTGGTAAATCAATTGATGAGCCAAGTGACAGGGTCAGAGACCATTGCCATTTATCCGGTAAGTTTATATTTTTAATTATTATTTTTTTTTATTAATAATATATGTGTTGTGTAGGAAAATACCGCGGAGCCGCCCACAATAGCTGCAACATCAACTTTCAGAACCCAGGCTACATCCCCGTGTTCTTTCACAATCTCAGCGGGTACGATAGCCACTTGTTTGTGAGAGAACTCGGGGCGGACGAAGAACCCATCACGCTGATTCCGAGCAATGAAGAACGCTACATTTCGTTCTCGAAAGACATAGACGAAATGGAAGTACGTTTCCTTGACTCCTTTCGGTATGTTAAATTTAAATTAGCTATTATATTTTATTAATTATTAAATAAAAATTTATTTTCAGATTTATGAATAGTGCACTAGACAAGCTTGTCAGTTACATGGAGCAAGATGCATTTAAGCTAATAAAAGAAGCGTTCCCCGACAAGCTTGATCTGGTGACGCGGAAAGGAGTGTTCCCATACGATTACTTATCGTCGTGGGAACGCCTCGAGGAAACTAAGCTACCACCAAAAGAAGCGTTCTTCTCAAAATTAAAAAATTGCGGAATCAGCGATGAAGAGTACGTGCAGGCCAAAGTAGTGTGGGATTCGTTTGAACATCGCACGCTCGGGGACTATACGGATTTGTATCTGAAGACGGACGTGTTGTTGTTAGCAGACGTCTTTGAAAATTTCAGAGACGTCTGTTTAAAGGCGTACGATTTGTATCCAGTACACTACTATACCACTCCTGGTAAGTTAAAAAATAACAGTTTTTCAAATTATATATTTCTAATTACTTGTATTTTTATAGGTCTAGCATGGGACGTAATGCTCAAAATGACAGGAGTGGAGTTAGAATTGTTGACTGATATCGACATGATTCTCTTCTTTGAAAAAGGAATTCGTGGCGGTATCAGTCAATGCTGCAATCGTTACGCCAAGGCAAACAACAAATACATGTCCGAATTCGTTCCGGAAGACCCCGAGAAGTATCTGATGTACTTCGACGCGTGCAATTTATACGGTTGGGCAATGATTCAATCTTTACCCCATGGCAGCTTTGAATGGTTGACGGACGAACAAATTACTGACATAGACATAATGACAATCCCTGAAAACGGTCCTGAAGGCTACGTTTTTGAAGTTGACTTGGAGTATCCACGACACTTACACGACTTACACAAAGACTTACCGCTATGTCCTGAACACCGTGCACCACCCGATTCAAAAATGAAAAAATTGATGACTACTTTATATGACAAAAAGAAGTACGTCATCCACCACCGAAATTTAAAACAAGCTTTAGAACTGGGTTTGAAATTAACAAAAATTCACCGCGTTATTAAATTTGAACAATCGTTTTGGCTTAAAAAGTATATCGATACCAATACTGAATTTAGAAAACATGCAAAAAATGAGTTTGAAAAAATTTTTTTCAAACTTATGAATAACGCGGTTTTTGGTAAGAGCATGGAAAATATTCGGAATAGACGCGACATTAAACTCGTTTCTAAATGGGACGGCAGAGGTGGTGCTCGAAAATTAATCGCAAAACCAAACTTTAAAAAATTAGTTTCATTTGAAGAAAATTTAGTCTCGATTGAACTGAATAAAATAAAAATTAAATTTAATAAACCGGTGTACGTGGGCATGGCTATACTAGACTTATCGAAGCATTTGATGTATGACTTCCATTATAACTACATAAAGCAGTCGTATACATATGCAAAACTTCTGTATATGGATACAGACTCGCTTGTGTATGAGTTTGTGGAGGATCCATACATTAAATTGAAACGAGACATTCACAAATTTGACACATCTGACTATCCACAAGACAACAGATACGGGATGCCTCAAGCCAACAAAAAAATCGTCGGCCTGTTCAAAGATGAGAACGCAGGACTTGTCATGCCTGAATTTGCCGGTTTGCGGTCAAAAATGTACTCTTTTACCTTAGAAAACGAGAAATCGTACTCTAAGGCAAAAGGTATTTCGGGGGTTGTTAGCAAAACACTGACTATTGACGATTACAAAGACGCTTTGTTCCACGGAAATATACTGTATAAGACACAACGTAACATTGTGTCTAAACAGCATACATTGTATTCCGTAGAGCAAAACAAGCTCACGTTGAGCGCGAACGATGACAAACGACATTTACAAGACGGGACAACAGACACATTGCCATGGGGGCATTACAGTATAAATTGTAAGCGTCCAAGTACGGAAGATAAGGCAGCTAAAACACGAAAGACTGACTAGTTTTTAAGTTAATATTTATTGCATATTTATTGTATATTTATTGTATTATTAGTGTAAATGTTAGGATTGTTAAATAAAACAACAATTTTATATTACATATTCTTTTATTTCCTTATATATTATTACATTTTTTTTTATTTGTTAAAAATATTTAAAAAATCAGATTCAGATATATTTTTTAATACAATACTATTTCTCTTAAAATCAGCAACATCTTTTAATTTTAATTTAATATTATCAAATAAATGTTTTGCATTTGGTACATTGTACAGTTCTTTCACTAACTGAACTTCGGGATACTTTTGTTGAAGTTTTAAATGTTTCTTAAATAAGTCTCGATGACATACAGTTGTTACATAATATTCACTAGCATTAATCTTGAACACACAAAGAGTCGAATATTTTTCAGGACCCACTGGATCGCAAATTATCTTCGGTTCTATTGCGGCGATATATGACTTCAATTTTTCTTCTTTCTCTTTGTATTCGTTAACAAATTGATTAATATAGTATTTATTAATTATTTTCGATACTTTTAAAGCAAACATTACGGAAATCCAACAAGCGATGTGAACAATTATATCTGGATGAATATATGTTCCTCTAATCATTGAATCGTCACCGCCAAGTGTTGTGTAAGTTGCATAATTTCCATCGGCTCGGAAGTGAGCCGGTGGATATACAACCTGCAATTCTTTGTTAAATTCTAATAATAATTTTTGAGATTGATCATTTCGAAGCCAATTTTTATATTGTTTACCACCATCTTGACATAACTTTGTAGCGTTGACATACCCGTTTCTATAGTCATTACTTTTTATCATAATAACTATAAAATCACCATACAATGCCCTATGGTATTCTTCATTTTCGGTTTTTTTAATCAACTCATAACAAATTGATGTAATATCAACTTTTGTAATTTTTTCTGCAGGTTCTTTCTCTTCGAATTCAAATTGACGCTTCATGATGTTAACAGCTTGAAACTGTAAGAGCAACTGTCGTCCTAAGTAAAAAAGTTTATTCTTTTAAATAATATGAGACTTATCTATCCACGAATTATGTTGTGAATCAAACCCAAGCCATTTTACATAAACTTTAGTTCCTTTTGTTTTCAAAACTTTTTCTACAAGATACACATCGGGATAATTTGTTTTTTGAAGTTCATGTTCATAGAAGCCACCTTTAATGGGATTACCTTGAAAATCTTCGAGCAAGTATGTTACAGGATTTGTTATTTGTACTTTTTTAACTGTAAAAATTTCGGTACTCCAGTTGGGTGTATAACCTTTAGAAAATTCGCCTTTTATTTTACTTATACGGACGTGATCACCAACCTTAAATTTTGCAGGTCCAGCAATCTTAATGTTACTGTATACTGTGTTTAATAATTTTGTTTCATTTTCAGACGTTACGTCAATAGGACGCATTTTAATTGTTCGATGTTTCGTATTGTTATATTTTTTTAAAAGATCTTGTAAAATATCAATCCACTTGTATGAACCGCGTAAACTAAATTCTTTATACATTGCAGATTTTAATGTACGGTTAAATCTTTCGACCACGCTCGCTTTTAAATTACTGTACGTAGAATAATGTTTGATATTGTGTTTTTGCAATAATTTTTTAAAGTTTGTGTTATAAAATTCTTTTCCCATATCACTTTGCAATAACTTTGGTACACGTCCTTCACTAAATATTTTAGACATTGCACTTGTAACATCTTGACCAGATTTTGTTTTTACTGGCTGTACCCATGCGTATTTAGAAAACACATCAATTACAGTTAATAAATATTTAAAATTTTTATGCATGCGGAATCATTTCGACAAGATCAATTTGCCATAAATCGTCGATTCCTTTACTAATCACTCTTCGTCTCGGATAATTTCGTCGTGCCGCTCGGTGGAGTTCCTGTACCACTTGGTTTTTGCTCATTTTTTTCAACCGCCAATATTTCGCTTTCGTTCGGTTTTATATTTTGAATTTTTTCTATATTTTGAATTCTTCTTAATAATTTCAGATGATAATAATCAACATAATATTTATTAACTGCACTAAAGTCGTCAGTAGGTTGTTTTATATTTCGTATTTCTTTTCCTTTAGCATCAAAATATTTATGTTTTAATGATAAAGTATTTGTTTGAATTTCTTTTTCTAATCCAAAAATTCTATCATCAATATATTTCTTTGTGGCAGCTTCGTTATCTTGTACAGGCTGAGATAAATTTATTAAACGTCGGTTTTCAATATCAAAATGTCCGTATGAATTTATTTTTAAATTTGTATTTAATCGTGCACGTTTAGCTGTTCGACCAAACTTGTCAATAGACATCTTGAAACTAGTAAAAAAGAACTGCGTGTTAAACTATTATATTTGCTTCTCGCAATTCTTCTACAATAGACATAATTTCGTTATTATGTGCTGTATGGCCAGCTGCCTGAGATCCTAAAAGTAAACGTAATCTATCTACTAATTCGTTCGGATTGTCCCAGTAAATGTATTCACGTTGAAAATTTGTATTTTGCATTAAGCCAAAGCCTACTGATTGTGATTTACTTGTTGGTGGACGTGGCGATCCTGCAGTAATGTGTGGCTGTATTATTTTTTTATACTTATAATTTGTTGAACCATTTAGAGCTCCATTCGGATCATAATTTCTTCGATGTACATTTGTTTTTAATGCAATATTTAAATAGTTTTTCTCATCTTGTTCATCGTATTGAAATGGTCTTTTCTTAAAAAGCAATTCATACAAACCGTATGTACCTTCATACCAATCATCACCAACTCTAATATCATTATTTTCGATTTCAATTGGTGAGTTACCAATCATAAACGCATTGTTTTGTTGACGGACACCATACACTGGGTCCGAATCTTTAGCAGTTGCAAAGTGAAATAAAAATGAACCAGCTATATGACCAAAATCTTTTTCTAATTGTTCTAATTCTAAATCAGGATCCGAAATTGTTAGTTCTGATTCTTCTGGCTCTGCTTCGAAAACTTCTTCATCTTCTAATAAAGGTGTTTCAGCTTTCGTTGTATTTAATTCTTCATCGTCTAAGTCATACCATTCAGTTTTGGTTTTATTCAAATCAACATCTGGTTGCCTATGATAATATATATCTGACTTGTTTTTTCGTTTTCGTGAAGGACCTGCTTCAAGAAAATCTAACGTATCACTTTTTGTTTTCTTTTTTAATATAGGTATTTTTTCATTTTTAAAATCATCTTTATTTTCACTAGGTTTAGTTTGTTTAACAATTTTTTTTAAAGGATCCGTTAATGGCTTAAATGTCTCCTGTAGCAACTGTTCCGTTTCAACTTTACCACGCTTCAAAGCATTAAATTTTTTACGTATCGTATCACTTACTGTTATAATTTCTTTTAATGTTTTTTCTCCTTTAGTCATGGTGTTAACTAATGAACAAACAGTTTCAGAATAAATATTTATTTATTGTTTCATACTTATAAATATAATTACAATTACAATTGCAATAGTTATTATAGGTATTATTATATCACACATTATTTTTAGACCATCCATTTTAGAAAATTGTCAAAACCGCAGCGATAACGTCCTTCTTGACTATCTTTATCAATAACTGCAAATCCATAATTGTCTTTCCAACAATGTGCACATAAATCTTTAAACTTTTCAAATGACATATCTGTGTTAACGTGATCGTTATATATGTTTTAAATTCATTTCATCTTGTTTAAATAAAATTATTAAGTTAGCATTGTCTCGTATTAAATGTTTAGGAATACGTGCATATGTTTGACATAAATAAAAAGAATCGACTGAATTATGACGTCCCATACTAAAATATTCTCGCATACAATCTTGCTTGTCGCACGCGACATCGTCGAATATAAACACCGAGTTCGGTTTCGCATTTTTCGGTTTCACAATTTCTGTATTTTCATTGTACGGGAAGTATCCCATGCCTTTTACATGTTGCAAACATTTTTCTAAAAATTTATATTTGGGTTGATGAAGAGATTTAGAATAAACATATACGTTTGCATATTTTAATCCGTTTTCATGCGCTAGTAAACCTAAAACAATATTTGTTTTTCCACAATTAGATGGACCGCACACAATGCAACGAATAGTATTCGGTAAAAGGGAACTATGTTTAACATATTTTTTATTTTGTTTAATATCAAAATTTAGAACATCTAGTTTATGTTTTTGTTTAACAAACTTCATTGTACTGGTAAAAATATAAATAGCACACACGTATTTATACTTTTGTCAGTCGCACATATGTTGTTGTACGGAAAAGGATTGCTTAATAAAGCGATCAATTCTTTGCCTGTCGAACTACACATCCCAGGATACCGGTATTGTGGGCCCGGAACAAAACTTAGTGAAAGATTAGCAAGAGGGGACCCGGGAATTAATCCACTAGACGAGGCTTGCAAGGAACACGATATATCTTATTCTAAACATAAAAATTTGGAAAATAGACACAAAGCAGATTACGTATTACAAGAGAAAGCTTGGCAACGAGTTCGAGCAAAAGACGCTTCATTTGGTGAGAAAGTAGCAGCGTGGAGCGTAACGAATGCAATGAAAGCAAAACGGAAATTTGGTATGGGATCGTTTAGAGAAGCTGTAAGAGATGCACGTACTGCATTGAAAAAATCAAAAGTGAAAGATCCTAAGAGAGCTATTCGTATTGCATTGAAAGCAGCAAAAAAATCTATGAAACATAAAAAAGCTAAAATAACATCGCGTATAATACCAGTTCCAAAAACCGGTGGCATTTTACCTTTCTTAATACCTTTATTCGCTGGTTTATCTGCAGCAGGGGGACTTGCTGGGGGAGCCGCTGGAATTACAAAGGCGGTTAACAGTGCTTCAGCGGCAAAGAAAAAGTTAGCAGAAGCTGAAAGACATAATCGACAAATGGAAGCTATTGCATTAGGAAAGCAAGGAAGCGGACTATATCTTCGACCATACAAAAAGGGGTTAGGACTTTTTTTAACACCAAAAAACTGCCAAAGAGGGCGTTAAATGATATAGAGCTGAAAAAATTTGCAAAAAATATTCCATATTTCCATGGAGTCTATATGCGAAACGCCCTGCCGAAAAAACCAAAAACAAACGAATGCGCAATTATAAATTTAGATGATAAAGACGGATCAGGAACGCATTGGGTGACATAAGTAAAACAAGGTCGAAATGTAATATATTTTGATAGTTTTGGAAATTTAGCTCCACCGCAAGAACTTGTGAAATATTTCGGTCCTCGTGTAAACATTAAATATAATTATAAACAATATCAAAAATATAATACTTATAATTGTGGTCATTTATGTTTAAAGTTTCTTATAAATACTATGAAATAAATAAAAATATTATCATTTATAAAAATGTCTTTGACTGTAACACTTACTGGTAATACTTCTGAGATAAGTACTGATTTTTTTCCACCAATTGAGTTAGACGATGATTATTATATTGGTTTAGTAGATTTTGAAACGTATCATTCGATACCAAACGTTGATGTATACAATAATAAATTTTATTATGATAAAAATAAACACTTTGAAATTCCAGTCGGTTCATATGAGATTGATGATATAAATAATTATATACGTGCAAAAGTCGGTGATCCAAAAGCTGAGTTTGATTCTATTAGTAACGCAATCATGAAAGAGAGATCCGGACAAAAAATAAACTTTTTCACTTTACGTCCTAATAATAATACATTGAAGTGTGAAATAAAAAGTACGTTAGAAATAGATTTTACACATAGCGATTGCATTGGCTCGTTATTAGGTTTTTCAAAGCAAATATTAAAACCTATTACACTTCATGAGTCGGACTTGCCAGTAAATATAACAAAAGTGAATTCTATCTTAATAGAGTGCAATATTGTGCACGGAGCGTATAAAAACAACGAAATTATGCATACTTTATACAGTTTTCATCCATCGGTAGCGCCCGGCTTTAAAATAAGTGAAGTACCCACCAATGTAATTTATTTACCTGTCAACACTCGAACAATAAACAACATTACGCTGAGACTTATAGATCAAGACGGTGATTTAGTTAATTTCCGAGAAGAAACTATTACAGTAAGACTACATTTAAAAAAATTATATTAATATGGGAATCGTATATAAAAGAGTGTTAAATACAAATAAAAAATTCATTCCTCGTCAAGCTTCGAAAAGATTAACACGTGAAAACATTGACTTCTTGAAACAACAAGGTTTTAAAATTAAAAATGAGCAATATTCTTCAACTCAAGTCGGGTATTGAATACGATACTTCTATTTCACGAATAGAAATACATGCGTATCAACCGTATATTGCTACTACTTTTAATAATAGTGATGAAATTCGTATTCCAATTCAACAACAAGACATATACACAAATCCCAGTGACAGTTTCTTATACATTGAAGGGCGGCTCACAAAAACTGATGGCACAGATCCTCCAGCAGACACGAAAATAACTAACAATGGTTTCGCTAGTTTGTTTGAAGAAATAAGATACGCTTTAAACGGTATCGACATTGAAAAAAATAAGTTAGTTGGAACATGTAGTACTATGAAAGGATATGTTTCGTTAAATAAAACAACCTATCTTGCATTAGAAAATGCTGGTTGGGGACTAGAATCTAAAAAAATAGATGAACATGGCAATTTTAATGTATGCATTCCTCTACGAACCTTGCTCGGTTTTGCTGAAGATTATGACAAAATTATTGTAAACATTAAACAAGAACTTATTTTAATACGAGCTCGTAACGATTTAAATGTTTATACTTCTTCTGCTGAATTGAAATTGGCTATAAATAAAATAAAATGGTGTGTCCCGCATGTGTTTGTTGATGATCAGCAACGTTTAAAATTATTAAAACTTTTGGATAATAATACAACTTTACCAATTGCATTCAGGAGCTGGGACTTGTATGAATATCCCGCTTTACCTACTTCTAGAAAAATTGTGTGGCCTATTAAAATTTCAAATTCTCTCGAAAAACCACGTTTTATAATATTTGGATTACAAACCGATAAAAAAAATAAATATGATAAAGATGCTAGTCACTTTGATCATTGTAAATTAACTAATGTGAAATTATATTTAAATTCGGTTTGCTATCCCTACGATAACTTAAATTTAGATTTTACCATCAATCAGTATGCACTAGCGTATCATGCATATTGCCAATTTCAAACACCATATTACGGTCGAGAAATTGGTCCTTTGTTAACATTAGAACAATTTAAAAAAATTGCTCCATTAATTGTTATTGACTGCAGTAAACAAAATGAATCTGTAAAATCAACGTCTGTTGACATAAGACTAGAATTTGAGTCTAGCGAAAACTTTCCTGCTAATACGGCTGCGCATTGTCTTATCTTACATGATCGTATCGTCGAATATAACCCAATGTCTGGAAACGTGAATACACTAGTTTAAAACAAGTCTTCAAGCAAGATGGAAGTTATTGTCGACATTCAAGGTTTCCAGGAAGTGAACTACGTTATGATACCCAAAGAAATTGCTGTGTTGACAAGAGATGGTGGTAAAATACAACACTTTTTAATAAAGCCACCGTTTCCATGGGCTGACTTACCACAACAAAATAAGAAATCTGCTATATGGCTAGAAAAAAATCATCATGGACTGCGATGGAACGATGGACACATTGCTTATCAAGAAATGTGTAATATTTTAAAAAAAATACTTGAAATGTCGAGCAAAATATATGTGAAAGGAGCCATTAAAAAAGACTTTTTAGCATGGTATGATTTACCAAACTGTGAAATAATAAATTTAGAAACACTTGATGAATGTAAATCTTTTAAAAATTGTTTAAATATTCGTCGATGTTTCGAACATGCTGAACCATTTGTATGTGCAATAAGTAATGTTTATAAAATTAAAAAAATGTTAGATGATGATAGTGACATGTATGATTATATTATATAAATAAAAAAACATTTTTGTGAAACACTTGTTTTATTTTTTTTTATTTTATTACATTTTATTTTATTATATTTTATACATTTTTACATTGTAAAAACGGACAAGATGGTGACCAACGATTGTGTTCAGATATTCCCGTATCACCTTCTTCAAAATCGCAAATGTTTATTTTGCAAAATGGACAGCAAACTGTATCACCGGTATTTGTAAAGTACAATCCTGCTTTGGCCAATTCTTCTTTGTCGATGTACTCTTTCGGCCAGTTTTTGAACGTTTCTAGCCTCGCTTCTTCATCTTGTAGATTTTCTATATTTTTTTTATTACAGATAGGACAATTTGCGATAAGCAAACGATCATATGGTGAGTCGCATACCACTCTTCTAGTATCAGGATGTTTTGTACAAGGTTCGTACTTTTTAAACTCTTCTTCTTGTTTCCATTCTTCGGGTAATTTATGCCAAGCAAAAATTATTTCTCCTTCTAGACTTAATACAAAGTCTTTTGGTAATTTCTTAATTTCTCTATTTGTTAATTCAGCTAATGCATTGAAGTATTTTGTTTTCTTTAAATCAAAGTATTTTTTAAAATATTTTAAAGTTTTCTGATCACTATTTAACACATGCTCGAGGTCTGACATGATGAATCGGACTAGCAAAACATAGTCACATTTTTTATATTTAACATGTATGGAACAAAATGATGAGTTTAAAAGGATATGAGTCATGGATTGTTTTAAATAAAAAACATGAGTACATTTTATACATTTATTTATAATATTTATTTAACATTTATTAATTATCATATATACAATTCCGACATTTGTTTATTAATATATTTAAAGTCTCTATATAATTTTATCGCTTTTTTCAGTTCTTTTCGTTTTTGCATATACATTTTTCTTCTGTATCTGTAAATTTATATAACATAATAAAAATTAGCGTTAGTATCCTGTACAAATTCAGGATAATAATGCATAAACTCTTTCATCATTAATTTACATGAATTAGTCTCTAAATTTATAAGTGTTTCTATAGTAGAAAACAAATCAAGAACAATGTCTTTATTATTATTATTATTATTATTATTATTACATTCGAAAGCTTTAGTCAAAATTGTATTGTAATAATTGTTAAAGTCCAAAGATTCCAACATTTTTATAGCGTCTTGTATAATGTGATTCAAATTAAACAATTCTCTAACAGATTCTTCTCCTAAGCATAAGTTATTCTCATTATTTTCAGTTTTTATTGAAATTACTGGTTTATTATTTATTAAATAAAAATATATATTATAATTGTTTAGTTTTTCATAATCAATATCATTCTCACCATTAAAGTAAGACAATATTGCTGCATTTTGTTGCATAAATTGCTGCCATTCTGATACAGTGAAATTAATACCGGAATATGATAAATTGTTTGTTAATTTAACAATTACTTTAAACTGATTTTCGGGATTTATTCCTACGCTAACCCATTTTGTTAAACTCTTGTTCAGTGGATACCTTAGCTCGTTGAGAAGTTTCTTTATTCTTTTTGATTTAGCCTTCTGTTCTTCCGTAATTGTTGGCTTGTTTAGAGTATTTGGTATATTTAATAATGTAGACAGCTCATCTTGCATTATCAAATCTAGATCATGAGTTGGTACTTCGTCATACTTTATTTTCTTTCCGGTACTAGCTTGCTGCTCAATTCGTCTTTTCGAAGCATAAACAGGTCTATTATGTGTAGAAATTTCAACAATTGTTTCCTGAGGATTGACTGCTTGTGGTTGAATTTGTTTCCGCGAAGCATAAGTGCCAGCCGGGTATTTTTGATTATGGCGAACCATCTTTAACAATAACATATGAAAATTAAAATATTAACTATATAACATAAGAAAAGTTATAAAAATTAAATATATAATTATAAACTTACCATTTTCTAGTCTGGAACAAGCACAATTAATAAACAATTGCAAATGAATGGCTATAGACGGTTATGATGCCTTCTTTTATACTCACATATATATTGATAAGAAAACGTAATCTTATTCGATATAATAAGCCTTCACGCTATTGGTCATAATAAGACTCGTTGTGATTGGTAGAAATAAGCTATGCTGATATTAATTTAAATTTTTTTTATATGTTATTCTTAATTCGTCTGTCGAAAATTAAACAGTTTTGACAATGCATACAATTGTTGATATATATAAAGCAATTGATTTACTCTCCGATTGCAAATTATACTATGAAAGTTTTAGTTTAAAAATGTTTAATAAAAACAATGAGCTAATTACAACTATTCCTTTTATATTTCCAACTAGTGAAAGACAGTATGTGAAAATATGTTTCTACAGTACCAAACTTAATTATGAAGTTCATCTTATGACTTACTTATTAATTTTCGATTGGTTTTCTTATAGATTTGATGGTAAATTTTGTTACAGACTACAATATATTATTCCTTCGAAAGACTTAAAAGCATTTTTAAATGTTGAAGGACTTAATATTAGTGAACAATCCGATCTAGTTTCGCGTGTGGATAAACAACGTACAGAAATCATAAATATGTAAATGTAAGTGAAAAATGTGTTATTTTCATTCCATCTGCTAAACAGTGAACAATGTTTACTATAACCGATTCGCATGCAGCAATTGAGCTGCTCTCCGAGTGTTATTTGGAATTCGTTGACAATACAATAGAAATCCGTGATGGAAAATATAATTTAATTATAAGTGTACCAATCGAAGAGGGAGAAGATCCACAATTTTTGGATATTTATTTCTATAGCAAGGTGTTTGATTATGAAGTACATATTGTAACTTATTTGTTAATGTTCAATCCCGCTTTTGATTTTGTTCAAACATACATTGCAAATTCTGAAAATGTGGAAAAAATATTGCAATTTGAAGGTTTTGATAGTGACAAATACCATGAATTGTTATTATATATACAAGAAAAAAATTGTGAAAATAAAATAGATTGAAAATACTTGTTTTTTACTTTTTATTCCATGTCTGTTTACTTATTCATGTGTGATTCATGTAATTTCATGTATGTATATTTGCTTTGATAAAATTATTGAAAAACAGGAAATAATACGCCTCTCAAATTAAAGGAAGTTGAAATCAGTAAAAAATTTATCTTTTCAAAGTGACTTTGAAACACAGGAAAAACAAAATTGTTTAGAAGTTATCACAGCCATACGCCTCTCGATTTACAGGATGTGGCTTTTAGATAATTAATAAAAATAAATAATTATCATTTTTTTTTAATACTTTCGCAATTACATCATTGGGTTTTTTCCTTAAAAAAATATGCTTTGATAAAATTATTGAAAAACAGGAAATTTATATCGTTTAAAACTTTATCAAAATAATACGCCTCTCAAATTAAAGGAAGTTGAAATCAGTAAAAAATTTATCTTTTTAACACGTTCGATGCCGATTACGCGCCAGCGCGGTATTTGACTGTTTGTGTTTATATGCGTTTTTAACTTTATATTTCGTATGTCTAAATTAGCTGAGAGGCTAAAAGACATAGCTGGTGTGCCAGAGAATCGTAGTTCGATCCCCAACGCTGACAAATTTTTATTTATTTAATTAATTATATTAACTCGGGCGTTTCGCATGTGTTCAAATATACATAATCTATAACTAGTTGTAATCGATAATCAATCGATAATCAACCAAATTTATTCTGTATATATGATGTATGTCTCATGTATGTATGACGTATGTCTGATGTATGTATGACGTATGTCTGATGTATGTATGACGTATGTCTGATGTATGTATGACGTATGTCTGATGTATGTATGACGTATGTCTGATGTATGTATGACGTATGTCTGATGTATGTTTGAGGGTGCGTCTAAAGGTTGCTCCTGCTGGGTTGGGTTAGGGGAGCTCATGCCAAGTTTGGTTAGGTTAGGCTATGCTGGGTGGGGTTAGGAGGGGGGCTCATGCCAAGTTGGGTTAGGTTAGGGGAGCTCATGCCAAGTTGGGTTAGGTTAGGCTAGGCTATGTTGAGTTAGGTTAGGCTAGGTTAGGTGAGTTTCTTATCTCTTATCTATGACGTCACTTCCGGCGTAGAAACGGCCGATCTTCCCTACTGTTTTTAATTTTATACAAGGCATAAAACTGGTAAAAACTGGTTGTCCATAATCTTAATCGATATTCTAAACTTCTTAAAATTCTTTCAGAACTCATTATATTAAAATAAATCGGCTTTAGGTTATCGTTCAGTATTAATATTTATTAATAATCGACGTATCGACGTACTCAATTTACCAATGGCGTATGTGGGGGGGGGATTATGGGGGTTAACATAAAACTATTTTGGAAAATTTTCTGTGTTTTATTCCAAATAAGTATGGATTTACAACAAATCAAGCAAATAATACACAGGTGCTTCTACAGAAATATGAACGTCTCGTTAAATGTATTGTTGAGCAAGGCATCGGAGAAATGATGCTGTGGTGGCAATATATTTCTGGTATTGAATGAGCTCCAAAAAATCCGGATAAAGCGATTTTAATATGTGACAATAATGTCTTTCCAATAGTAAATATGCTACTACAAATTTTAGTAACATTACCAGTTATAACTGCTGTAAATCAACGATCATTTTCCACACTTAGACGTTTAAAAACATATTTAAGAAACAGTATCAGCAAAAATAGTTTAAATGGTTCGACATTGATAAATATTTATCGCAACATTATAATTACAACAGACGAAGTATTGGATGAATAAATTATCAAAAAACCCAAGGCGACTTTAACTACGTCTGTAAAGTGTTATTTTGCTTAAATGTACTTGAATGTTACTTTACTTTCGTTTTTATAAAAAATAATATTTATTGATCTTTATTTTTTATGCAAATTATAGTATTATATTTATTGATTAATATTATATCATTTCTTTAGTAACCCCTCTCATGACAAGTTCCTGGCTACGCCGCTGCAATTTACAGACATTTACAATATATAAACAGAACATAGAAACAAGTTACTAAAAGTAACAAAATAATTAAATTTATCAAAAAATTTATAAACTATTAAATAAAGGAAGATAAATTTTATTCAAATCAGTTCTAGTCACACTGATTGATGTTATATCTTGTTCTTTATAAATTTCTATTACTTTCTCTTATCAATCTGCTATTAATATTGATGGGTCTTGCAATTATTACAGTATTTTCGAATTTTACATCATTGCTCAACGTTGCGTTAGAATATCTTCATGATGTGAAATTCGAAGATACTGCAATACTATCAGTATTATTAGCAGATTAATAAGAGAAGCAATAGAAATTTATAAAGAAAAAGATAACATTAATTAGTGTGACTAGTAACTGATTTAAATAAAATTTGGTTTCCTTTAATTAAAGATTTATAAATTTTATGATCTAGTTATATTGTTATCTATGTTCTGTTTATTTACTGTAAATGTCATTTGTATCTTTTTCCCTAATAAAGACGTACGTTGAATTTACCGAAACGCCGATTATTAATATAGGACTATAACCTAAAGCCGTTATATTTTTATATATGGATTATATACAATCCTGTTTTATACAACTAACCGAAAAATTAACCGGTAAAAAAACGATCAAAAGAACGAAAATTGATATTAAAAATATAGTTCTTGATATTGGTTTACCGTTAACCAATGTTGATATTGGTTAGAGTTGTTGGTTTTATTGCAGCGAAAAATTGAGTTTATCAATGTCTTGTAACAAATTTTTATTGTGTTTTACAAGTAGGTAGATAGTATAGTTTAGACAGTTTCGAATCTATAATAATAAGACTAAAACATGACAATAACAATACTCAAAATATTGAGATTTTTTTTCCAAAATTTCACAAGTTACTCATTGTCAGTCATTGAATCGGTTTGTTAGGCTATGCATCGACTGAGTAACTTGTGAAATTTTGGAAAAAATATAAAATCTCAATATTTTGAGTATTATTATATTAAATTTCACAATGACATATGAACATTTATTTGTTCAAGGTTTATTACTAAAACATAACGCTAATTGTGTGATAAGTAGAAAAGTGTAAATGAGACTTATTACTGCTTCTATTTTTTAAAAAATTTAATCTAACTTTTAAAATAGTACGAACTACGTTTGGCCGCATCTGATAACCTGAAGGAAAATTATACAACAGTTGTGATTCACTTGAAAGATGTGAATGATAATCCACCGATATTCGAACATCCTACATATCGGACACAAATCACCGAAGAAGACGATCGAAATTTGCCAAAACGTGTCTTACAGGCGAGTTTTATTAATTTTCTCCTACTACGTTTACTGTTTTATCATTTTTTTTAGTTTAGGGTGTTTACATGCATGCGTTTTGTTATCATCATTTATTTACCGTTTGTCCTATGTTTGTTCGTCATTTGTTTTGCAGAGATCATACATAATATGGTGCCTGTGCAGACACCCTCGATATTTGTTTGTCTTCTCTAGTACGCCTGCCTGTTGGGTTCATCTCTATGTTGTGTTGTCTAGATTAAGCAACATTTTAACGTGTGCCAAACTGAATTTGCATGCTTTAGCTCACCAGCAGATATATATACAACGTTAACAGTCATTTGCTTTCGATGTTCATTTGTTTGTGTACTGTTGTCAAAGATCTATAGTAGCTGGGCGCTGGATGCTGAACGCTATTGGGGTTAAATTTGTGTAGTGTTGTGTTTGTTTCGGTTGCTAATGTTTGTTTTTGGTCAGATAATTAGGTACTTGTAGGCTTGTTTTTGAAGTGAAATCTCACATAAATATACAAACTAATGAAAATAAAACATCATATAATCCCGGTCTGGTTTAGATTACAGGAAATAAATGTAAACTTTCGAATGACATGGTCTACTAATTCGTCGAATATAAGTTTCATATTCATTATATTTGTATGTTTTTTTTCCTGATGAAGATTTATGTATAATGAATCGAAACGACGAATATTACTCAAATTCATACAGAATTTTAACCTAAAGTTTTTTAATTTTACTTCTAATTTTTTTTTAAGTAGTACAAAGAAACTTATTTATTATATTGTATAATATAAATGTAGATATTATTAAATTATTTTTAAAGTTTTAACATTTTATATTATTTATAATTTGTAAATTCACCGACAATATAGTATTTCATCAGCTTGGAGCAGAACTTACTGGCCTATTTCATTTTGTGTTATATTGAGATATTTATGGAAAAAAATGTCATTAAGACATATATTTTCATTACAGCCTCTATCAGTTATACTGCGCAATTTATGTGAAAATATTCTCCATATAAACACTAACAAAAACAAAATTATCAAAAACCACTATTACTCAAATCTCATAAAATGGAGTTATACCCGTATGCATAAACATTTTCGTTAAATATCATGGTTCGTTAAAATAAAAATTCTTAGATTCCGTAAGAAATTTTTCTATATACATTGTAACGAAATTTCTTACGAGATTAAAGAATTTTTATTTTAACGAACTATTACATTTAACGAATATGTTTATGCAGGTCAGACTAATTTTTCAGTTTCCATCAAGGTATTTGGTATACATATTTAGAAAATTTTGTTCTTTTTTTCTAATTATAAAGGAGTAACTGAAAACGAACGCATTAAAAATTCAGCCTGTGTAAAAGCTATTCAATTAACATTGTTATTAGTAAACAAATTGATAATCTTAAATATAAAACAACAGAGAATATTTGCATAGAGATTTTATTAAAATATCTTTTTATCAATATTATCTCCATTTACATTTGTGCACTTAAAATAAATGGAATCGATAAAAATAAAATATATCTAGAGGAAAAAAATAGGAATTTTATGCGCTATTTTATACAATAGACTTAAAAGCAATAGATGACTAAAAGTAGATAAGTTAGTAGTGTATACACACGAGAATATTGGAAAACTAGGAAACGCAATTTTAATGTTTAAATATTTTGGAAACAGAAAAGAAAAGAAAATAAAACTGCGCCTGCAATTTCGTCTCTTCTGATTAATGGATTTCCACATGTGAATCTAGTATGTGTGTGCATACATCATTTGTCTTACTAAAACAAGCGACTGTTTTCAACTTCTCATTCCCATTTATGTTGTCGTTATTTCGCTATTTGCGATAGTTAAATAAATTCACGTTTATTTTATTATGTTTTCTTCACAATTGCGACGATTTACTTTTTATCTGTTTTTTTTTTATTATAGTTATGTCTCTCTGCCCATTTTTTTTTTAATTATAGCGATTTTGCAATAAAAGAATTAAAACTGTTTGATTCATTAATTCTTTTGTTTTTGTTGTCTTTTGTTCCATTTATTCATTCTATCACTTTATTTAATTTCTAGATTACAAATAAATTGATTATTTTTTTGTGTAAAGTGATTATATTTTCCATTTAGGTTTTTTTACATGCATTTTTATTGTTGATGAAATTTGTTTATTTTGCAGTCAGTATTTAAGACCAGATCAGAGTATATTTAAGCACTAGGTACTACCGAATACAATTCTACATTATGCAATTTTACCTACAAACTATGAGACACTATGGCTGGTATTACAAACTTTTTTTAAATATTGACAAATGTAAGATAATGTCTTTTACGAGAAAAAGAACTAACTAAGTATTTGAATCGCGTTTATTCTACAAAAGATCTTTGTATTTTATTTGATCTAAAGCTTAGATTTCATCTACACATTGACCATATCTCAAAATCCAGTTACAAAACCCTAGGTTTTATAATTCATAACACACGGAACTTTACTTTATTGAAGCTATTAAAACTTTATATTTTGCACTGGTTCGATCTAAGCTGGAATACGGGTCCATAATATAATATCATTTTTATGCATCTCATATTAATGCCGTTGAATCTATCCAACGTCGTTTTCTTAATTATCTTCATTTTAAATAGTTTGACTCTTAATCCTCCTCGTTTCTTTTTTTATTCCAAATTTCTTTCAACCTTTTCTTTTAATAGTTTACGCTTTCGTAGATCTACTCTTTGTCTAATTTTTCTTTTTAAACTTATTAACAATCTGTTTGACGACTCTCATTTACTTTCTTCACTTAAATTTCGTGTTCCTTCATTTCCTTCCAGACAATCTTACACATTTTATCTTCCATCTGTGCACTCTACACTCTTCTGTCTGTAATTTTAAGACATCTGTCAAGACCAGTTTGTCACAATTTCATAATTGTTCATAATTATCTTATTGTTTTATTGTTTTGTTTCTGTTTTTTTGTTACACTGTAATTGGGAATTCTGCCTGTTTTGTAATGTAAAATAATAAAAAAATAATAAATAAATAAGTCTGAATTAAGGGGGGAAATACATGTAACGACCTAAAAAAATAAGGTTTTTTAGAATTTTTTTTTGGCTGAATGAAACAAGCTACAATGCTGTAGTTTCTTTTATTCTATGTGACATATAATCAACTACACTTATGAATTTCTTTAACTTTCTGTGACCTCTGGGTGATCTTGAAACCAATCTTAATTGATGTCGCGTTCGCTTTGCCCGGTTGATTGGCGGGAATTCCTGGAGCCGGAAAAATTTTTTTTTTTTATTTTTAGTCACTGATCATGATTCTCTGATATATTTTGTTCTATGTGAATTACGAAAACTACAAAAAAAACGGATATTTTATCATTTTAACTCATTGTGAAAAAAAAGGTCAAATTTTCAGCATTTTTTTTTACTTTAGACACCCCTAAAAATAATTTAATGTTAATATTTTCGTTATATCAGAATTTCATATAGAATAAAATTCTATTTCCTTTTAAACACACAAAGTTTCAACTCATTTGTATGAAAATTGCTCGACTTATCACGCCCGCCATTTGTAAAAAAAAGATTCGAAAAAAACTTATTTAAAGTCGCCTGTTAGCCAAAGCGGCTACCGAGGCGCAGGTAGAAAAATGCCTGTTTCTCAGTAAATACATTTCTGATCGGTTAGATATTTTGCTGGATAAATCTTCGATGTATAGGCAATTAATTTATTTAAAAAAAAAATAAAAAAAATTTTTTTTTTACATGTATCTCCCCCCTTAAAGTCGTCGGTTAGCCAAAGCGGCTACCAAAGCGTAGGTAGAAAAATGCTTTTTTCTCGGTAAATACATTTCTGATTGGTTAGATATTTTGCTGGATAAATCTTCGATGTATAAGCAATTATATCAGCAAAATCAAAAAAAAATTTTTTTACATGTATTTCCCCCCTTAAATACTGATTGAGGTCTGTGGCTGATTCTCTTAAGAAAGAATATATATTTTTATGATACTTTTCCCATAAATATTGCAATATGATCAAAAATAGATTACGCTAGTTCTGTGACCGGATTTCATAGCATCTTCAAAAGGATGTTTGTTTGGAAATGACATCATTTATACTAATTGCGTCAGATGCGATTGGTTGAACAGCTATAAATGACGTGATTTTTCGACTGAACACCATTTCGAAAATGCTCCAGCCACTGCGCTAGGGTGCAATTATCATAATTACGAACAAAACAGGCGTTGAGATTTTTGCTTACACTTACACGCAAGCTCTTGAGTTACAGCTAGACTAGCAAATTTTCCCGGATTGAGAAGAAAAGTTCGAAAATAAAAACCAGCATTGAATATGACTATGTGTTAATTTAATTTCTTTCTGTAACCTACTTATAAGTAAAAGTTATTAATAATTTTAATGTTTACAAAAGAATCTTTTAAAAATTAGACAACAATTTATAGCAAAATAAAGCTTTTTGTTTGTTGTAGCATAAAGTTTTTGGAAAGCTCTTTCGTCTGAAATTATAAATAATTGTATCCATGATTTCATTCAAGCATTGAAAGATAAAATTAGATAGCGTTCCTTTTTATTGTACCCGTAATCACATTGTTGCAGCAATGTCTTTAATTAATTAGTAACTATATAAATGACAATGTTGCACAAAACAAAAGAGGATTTGTTGCAGCGTGATGCAAACAAAACGTTAATACTAGTTATCTAACCCAAAACCAACATGCTTACACACTCAAACGACCGTCTATTTTTTATTTCCCAGTTGCATTGTTGTTGTTGTAGTTTCGATGTGCTGTTATTTTGTCATGTGAATTGCATTGTTATTGTTTTTGATGATTGCACTAGTAAAGTAAAAATCATGAATGTAATTTTATTGTTTGATGTTGGCGCTTTTCTAGTACGAATTAACATTGGTCGCATCAGATATCTTGAACGAAAGTCCAAGTACTATTGTAATTTATATTAAAGATGGCAATGATCTACCGCCAGTTTTTTGTCCACTGCGATTAATAAAGGTCAGCAAAAAATAAACGCGTGTTTTGTTTATTAACAAAGGGTAAACGGGGGCACTTCTAAATTTAATAACATAATCAATTTATGCTTACTAACATTTATAAAATATAATTAGTTTAAAATAAAACTGCTTTAGGTTAAAGTTCTATATTAATATTTATTTATAACCGACATTTCGACGAACTTTACATCCGTCTTCATCAGAATAAATGATACAGATGAAATTACAACAAATAAAAGAACATTTTCTGTGCTGGTTACTTATTTGTTATTTAGTAATTTTTGTTTCTATGTTCTGTTATTTAATGTAATGTCATTTGTATTATTTATTCTGATGAAGATGGACGTTGTGTTCGTCAAATTATTATAAATAAATGTTAATACAGAACTTTATCCTAAAGCAGTTTTATTTTAATGTGATGAGTTCTGAAAGATTTTTTACTATGTATAATGATTTTAACATAGTAATAAATCTCTCAGAACTCATTGTATTACAATAAAACTGCATTAGGTTAAAGTTCTTTATAAATATTTATTTAAAATTTATGTTTTGACGAAATTCAACGCTTGTCTTCATCTTGCTAAGGATGAGCGTTAAGTTTCGTCGAAACGTCAATTTTAAATAAATATTTACACAAAACTTTAACCTAAAGCAGTTTGATTTCAATATAATGATTTTATTTTATTTAGAAAGCAAAAGTAAATAAAACACCTTATAAGTTTTAACAAATAGGTAATTAAAACTAGAATATTGTCAAATATTTTTTACTAATAATCGATATTTGAAACGATGTAAAAACCAAAGGAAAGTTGACATAAAATTTAATTTTTACAAATCACGTCGTTCAATTTCTTTCTGGGCACAAACATCATTTCGGTTAATAGCTCAAACAATCCACGCATATCATGTAAACATGACGTCAATATCAGTTTTGCAAACGATAATTCAAAAAAAGCAAAACAGTAAGAGCTACAACACATATTTAAAACGAATCACCAATGTCACCAATCATATTGTATAAATATAGATTAAAGGACACCGAGATATCAAACTGTGCAACCGAGTTGATCGGAATCTAAACGATTTGCATTTGTTTGATTGATGAACGATCGCATTTGGCAACAACCCGAAGCAACCCGTTTGTTTTTTGTTTTTGTTTTTGTTCGTTTGTTATTCATTTTTTTTTTCTTGCTGTATGATCGCGGTGAAATAGCGCCACAGTTTTTGGCAGATGTTCAATATTTTTAGTAGTGGTGCGTTCAAAGATCCGAATGGCATATTTTGTTGTTAATTTTTATGACTACTTGATGTTTTATGGTAGTTCGGGCATGGCCTATATATATATTGGATTACCATTTTGACTATCAACTCCAACCAGAAATGAAGTATACAACCCCCAAGGATATATCAAGTTTACTTCACGAAATGAACAGAAATGAATAAAGTTTTTCATGAACATATACAAATAAATCATATTTACTACGGATATTATGAACGTTATTATTCTTTATAAATTTGACAGATAGGTGGTAAAAATTCAATTATTAAATGACTCTTTTTATAGTGTTCAAGCTAGCGTATTTCTTCCTCTCTATATTAATGTAACAAATAAAATGAAGCTAAATTTTATTCCATTTTTTAAAAATCTATCAAATTTGTATAGTTATCAAACCAAATATAACATTAAAATAAAACGGTTTTAGATTGTAGTTCTGTATTAATATTTATTAATAATCGACATTTGGACGAACTTAACGTACATCTTCATCAGGAAAAAAGATACAAATGACATTTACAGTAAATAATAAACTGAAAATAAACCCAACTTACTAGATAAGAAAATAAGTAACTAGATCATAAAATTTATAAATTTTTAATTAAAAGAAGCCAAATTTTATTTAAATCAGTGTCTTGACACTGATTGATGTTATCTTTGTAATTTTTTATTGCTTTTCTTATCAATCTACGATTAACATTGATGGATTTTGCAATTAATACAGTATCTTCGAATTTTACATCCTAAAAATTTTCTAACACATGTTGTGCAATAGCAAATTTATCTGAAAGATTTAGACGTATTGATAAGAAAAGCAATAGAAATTTATAAAGAAAAAGATATCAATCAGATTTAAATAAAATTTCATTTGCTTTAATTAGAAATTTCTAAATTTTATGATTTAGTTATTTTATTTAAATCGGTTCCTCGTAACTTGTTTCTATATTCTTTTTATTTACTGTATATGTCATACGTATTATTTTTTCTGATGAAGATATACGTTGAATACGTCGATTTTTAATAAATATTAACAGAACTTAAATACAACCTGAAACCGTTTTATTTACATGTTATATTTGTTTTGATAACTATAAAAATTTAGTAGATTTTTAAAAAATAAAACAAAATGTGGGTACAATTTATTTGTTGCACTAATATGCACAGAAAAAATACGCCAACTTGTAAACTATCATATAAAAAGAGTCATTAATAATTGAATTTTTATTATCTCTCTCTCAAATCACAATCATTGATTTTTGAAAAATTTGTTTGTTATTTTATTCAATCATTATATATGTATATATATATTTCGAAAATAATATTTATTCTTATATTTTATTCAATATATACTATTTAATTTCTTGTTGTTTAGTAATAAAATTAATGCAGTTGTTTTATATATTAATACAATTCAAATGTCACATTTAACTAACATATGATATTAATGTGTATTTTATTAATATAACAAATATTTGAAATTTTTATGAAATAGAAACAAATAAAAATGTTAATGTTTATATACATTGAAATTCAATTTACACGATAATGAAAATACTACAAACTAATTTTGCATTAAAACGCGCACGTTCATACAGTAGAATTATCAAATTATATCCGATATAATTGTAGCATACTCGTACAGAAATATATGTTGAAATTACGAATTCATTATTACGCAAATTTTATATGTTAATAACAACTAAAGTTAATTTAACAACGGTGTGTTATTTGTTGTATAATAGCATTATAAAAAAATTACATTAATGTAATTTTCCAATTTAAAATACAGTGGTGGCGAATCAGCAGAGCCCAATTTTTTTTCTAATTTTTATTTTTTTTACGGCTGGTATCCATTGAATTTATAGAATTTTCTGAGCTGGTATACCGTGGTCGATCTATCATCGTTGCAAACATTTTGCCTTACATGACTGAATGATAGTCACCAAGCACTGAGAATGTTATCTACGATGTAAGACAAAACGTCTGCTACGAGGATAGATCGGAGATAGATTCTATAAATTCAATCACTGCTGTGATCATGGTAACTAAATACAAAACTGTCTTGACATAATTATGCCAGCTATGCTATCTGCTTTTAAGGCAGAGTATATTTAGGAGGGGCATGCCCCACCCCCGGATTACCCGCTAGCGCCACCACTGCTAAAATACATTGTGCGCTGTTTGTAATAACTTCTATTACTTTTTACAGTCACAGTTACAGAAAAAATAACATCGTTTGGAATTTTTACAGAAAGAAATTTAGCTTTGTTTATGTCGTCACAAATTTTATTTCGACACACACTGAAGATACTGTCTAAAAGTTCATTTTGGATTGTTTTTGACGTTCCCTTAAAGACAGAGGAACTTAAAATATGATTTCTCAAATTTTCATTTATTTTTTCTGAAAACTCAATTAATCCTCTGAAAACACCAGGATTTACAGAATGTTCGCTTTCATCGTGCCCTCGTAAAGGTAATTCAAATTTACCCTCAAAATTTTAAACAATCTATAATTTTAGAAAAATTTCTCTATTTTGTTCACGTTTTCGTTGTGTTTATGTAACTCTTCTTTGTAAACATCACTTAAATTTGATGCAATGTTTACACTGCCCAACATTCCAAACACTTTTTAAATGATTTGAAGATGTTTCATGTTTTTTTATTTTATCATTCAAATGTTTCAAATCTGTTATTCCACTTTTTGTCCAAGCTAAATCACCACCGAACAAAATACACGGGAAACAAAAAAAAGCGTTTTTCTTTTCACAACCCGTTATCCACTTATATTTCACATATATATATCGCTTTTAAATTGTGTTTTGTATTCTTTTTGTCTACTTTTCGAAGTTTGGGATATATATAATGCAGGAGTTGCACGACCTAAATTTGTAATTTGTCGTTTAACGACAATTGACAAAAATTTATGTTTTGCAGAAAACACACGTTATTGTTAATTTCAACCATATTGTACACTTTTTATTAATTAAAACCACACTCCACAAGAAATAGAACGCAAAATATAAATTATGTTTTCTCACTATTTCTACGTACTCAACTGAATGAGCTGGATACCGTGCAGCCCGCGCAAGCGCAATGTAGACCGCTACTTTGTAGCTTTGTACCAATCGCCTTGCATTGCACAGAGCAAAACCAATGTTACTTACGGTTCCGTTTGGGCTGAGAGTGATGCAGCTCGTGACATGCAGTATTTGTTGTCGGAGCATATATTTACAAGTTGAAAATATCTTTAATATTGAAAATAAACATTTTTAACAAATATTAATACTAAATTAAATAACTAATAGACAATAGTATAGTAAAGTACATAATACAAGCAACAAGCTATTTTATTTTAATTTATTCTATTTTGGGTGGAGGGGCTGCAGCCCTGCAGCCCTTGTATACCAGCCGCCACTGGCTCATTCACAGTTCCAATTTTAATTTTACATAGTATTACGTATCAGTAGTACTACTCAGTTTTACACAAATGTATTAATATAAACAAATGCTGAAGGTGGTATTCCCGTTTGTAGCATCGATTTTTTAGGTGTTTTTTAAATATTATTTTGAACTTTTATAGCAAATAGAGTAAACAACAATTATACCGTTGGAAAGTGTATTTATTAAAATTTTCAACAGTCAGATTTTTATATAAAAAAATGGCGTCAAAGTGATCAGATCAAAATTCAGATTTGTCAATGGTGGCAGATAAAACTCGCGATCTACATTTTGGAAACAGAAACAAATTAGATGTTAGTACTTGTAATACATGTAACTTTTGTTGAAATCTACAAAATGTATGATATTTACATTTATTTTCAAAACGGCGGCCTTCTTAAAAAAAGTACCTAAAATTGACCCGTTTTTTTTTGCTTTAGTGGTAAAAATTATAATTGTATTTGAATTAATTTTTCTTATTGGTACAGTTAATAACAACCATCTAAATACAAGTGAACATTATATAATTTTTAAGAATTCTTTTACATTATATTGAATTGAAGGAAAGAAATTAATTATAATATACAGAAGTATATAGTCAATCCACTTAGCGGCTGCCATATTAATACAGTGAACATTATGCCTTTCTAAAACTTGCACATTACATTTAAACGAGAATAAATTGTACACTGCCAAATTCAGCTATGAATGGTCCTGAATAAACTATGAAATCTTATGTAAGATCACAAAATTTATCTGTAAATGTACGTTTTCTTGTGTATTCCTATTTAAAGATAAAAGTGATATCAGAGCTGTGAATGAGCCTTAATACTGGTTGAATGTATGTCGAATTCTTTTCACAAAAAATTATTCCATATGAAATTATAATGTAATCAAAATACAACCCTGCTCTATATTTTCACCCCTTCACCACTGATCTAGTACCGTTGACACCCTATTTCTGAATCGGACTGTCGTATCTCAAGACCTTTTCGGGTTGGTTATGGATTTTATTTTCAATTTGTGTTTTTCCGATAGTTATGGTGACAGATCCACCCGGCTTTTCTTTGTCCATGAATTAAAAATGATGACCAGCTTTGCGAAAAATGTGATGAAGAAGGTTAAATTATCCGGAGGAAATATTTCTGGCAAAAAAAAATATATACCTTTTTCATACTAATATTAAAGATTATATACGAGTATGTATACCTCGGTAAAATTTTGTGTAACAAGATGAAAATAAAAATGTCAAATTTGATTTTATTAATACTTAATATTCAACTTTTAATATTTAATATTGTTGTTCTTATTTATATTCTGATGTATATTTCACTGTTTTCGAAAAAACAAAGCTATGAAAAAATATGTAAATACATTTAAGAAAAAAATATGTTTTATTAATACAGTTTATTTTATTAATGTCTCTCTCTCTCCAATGGCACTACAGCCCAAATCGGGCTTTTGCCTCCACTAATTTTTGCTTCCATTCTTTCCTGTCCATAGCTTTTCTTTTCCAACTCCTTATTCCTCTTAGTTTTACATCTTAGGCAACACTGTACGCCATTTTTTTCCTGGATCTTGACCTGTACCATTTACTGTCCAATACTTTTTGGGGTTTCTTTCTTTATTCATTCTTATTACACGTCCTGCCCATCGTAGCCTCTGCAGTCTTACGTGCTCTGATGCCGGCGGTTCTTCATATTCCTTATATAGCTCATGGTTGTACCTACTTCTCCATCGGCTTTTTTCGTTCGGTAGTCCTAAAATTCGTCTCAAGATTTTCCTTTCAAAGCAATTGATTTCATCCACTATTTTCTTTGTCATGTTTGCATCTGCATAAATTCGAACGCTTACACGAAGTGTTGTGCAATGTCTCGTCGCTGCAATAACGCTTAATTTAGTTTTGTTCGAAGTGATGAAAAACAGATGAAAAAACATCGGAAAAGGAATAAAAAAAAATCTTGCCGTCATTCGTTCAAAATGTTTTCGTTATTTATGTTACACTTGTTTCGGTTGTTTTAATTCTTTAGAAACATCACTAATGGAATTTTTTATACTATCTATTAAATTTGTGATTATGTGCAGAATTAAGCGCACCAGCAAGACTATGCTAAGTTAATTAAACAAACAACTCATACAAATATATAAAAGAAATGTATTCAGTATAAACAGTATTTTCAATATATGACAGCACTATAAACAACGACACATAATCATATAAAAAAAAGATATAAAGCACACTTGACAAAATTATGTTTATTAAAATTGCGGGAATATTTGAACTCTTGATTGTTCATCTTTTTCAACAAAATTTAATCAAATACAATTGAGTCGCTGGGTGCAATAATGACTTAAGGGCACTTAAGTCGTTTTTCCGGAGAACATAATTTTAGAAAGTACACATCCATGTCTATTCAATCATCAAAACTCCAAGTGATTTGCGATTAAAAATTTGGAAAATCGGAGCAGGTAAATTGCACGCCGCGGTCAGTCACCCCAAATTTGAATAACCAAATTGCACGCCGGTCAACCACAACTGTTGGCTTAGGGTAGATTAGGTTAGGTTTAGGTTGTTTAGTTATGTTATTATTTAATATAGACGCTTATCTTATCGGCGCAAATGATAGGTATCCACCTCAGACCGGCGTGCAATTTAGCTATAAAATTTCGGTAAGGGAACCGCCGCGTGCAATTTGTATGTACCCTGAAAAATACATATCCATTTCTATTTTATATCCATATTTTCATTTGTGAGAACTTTGTTACTTTGTATATTTGTATATATTTATATGTGTTTAAGTGATTATATAAAAAAACGACTTAATTCAAGGCGTGGTAATTTATTTCCCATCCCTAGAGGTTATATTATACAACCGTTTTGGTTTTTCCCAAACTTTTTTGAGATGTTGATAATTCATTATGCCAATTATAATATGTTCAATTTCACAAATAGTTACAATATATAAGGATAAAACGTTTAAACGTTAATTTGGTACAAAAACTTAATTGCACTTAAGTCGTTATTGCACCCAACGACTCAATTATAACTTGTTCGATAAATAATGTTGATATATTGAGATCTTCGATTCAAGTAAGTGTATAATAACTTGTTTCTTGTTATTTGTTGTATATTGTACGGCTTGTATTACATGCACTTTTGTACTGTTATTTACATGATACGTTTAGCATAAGATTTATTTTAAATTTTGACTAAGTTTGTTTTGCTGGTATTATAATTTACTGATATAGATAAACTTATTTTATATTACTTAATTTCAAATTTGTATTGAAAATTCTGAAATATATTTCTTAATAAATTCTTTAACAAATATAGGAGTATTAAACATTCTAGAATGATTAAAATATTAAATTATTCAATAAATTTTAGAAACAAATTCATAGGAATTGCATTTTACAAATTAATTTTGATTAACAAAGTTTTTCGATTACTGTAAATTTTTCAGATTTATTAATTTCAATAATTTCTTCAAATTGGAACAAACTTATGTCAAACTTTATCAACTATATATTTTTTTTAGATATTTTTGTCTAATAGTGAAATGAATTATTTAGGTAACGGCAACCGATGGTGATAAGGATAGACCTCAAAATACCGTTTATTTCTTGACGGGGCAAGGAATTGATCCAGACAATCCTGCCAACAGCAAATTTGATATTAATAGAACGACAGGAGAAATATATGTCTTGAAGGTAATAATGATTAATTATTATGTGTTATATATTTTAAACAAAAAGTTTAATAGAAGAAACTGTACTGACTTAACAATAACGACATATTAAAGTTAAATAACAATTAACAATTAACATCGATTTCAAATTCTTCTAGCATAATTATTAAAAATGATGCTTTTTTCAAAAGTCTAAGAGCAAAAATATTTATTATTGCTTATAAAATATTACTACATTTATTCAGATTTATAGTTAATAAAGTCAATTAAATTATATCACATGAAGTAACAAAAAAATTTGTAATAAAATCATGTTCAATATTTTTAATCTAAGGAAATATTTTCGTAAAGGTTGTTTTCACATAGGTATCCAATATTATTACGATTTTAAGTTTGTTTTTTTTAAATCACGTTGCAACTTTAATATATAACTTAAAACAACACATTAGCTGAGTATTTGTTATTTTACTGCAAGTTAGGAAAAAAGAAAATCTTTAACTAAATATTTACGTAAAGAAAAATATTTATTTTAAAGGAAAGATTTTTGAAGGTCTGCGATATTGTTTGTGTTATCCTTCGTAACTGACCTGAAGCTGGGCCGTATGTCTGCGTGTTCTCAATTTTCGGTTTTATCATTATTTTATAAGTTATGCGTATCCAGCATACATACTACTACTACTCCTCTCTTTTTATCCGCAAAAGTGTGAGCTGGAAATAAATTGATACTAATGTTCTTCTACATACATACATACATACACAATCACGCCATATACCCAAAAGGGTGTGGCACAAACTCTTTTCATTATCCTGAAATCAGTCGCCTCCAAACACTCCTATCCAAACAAGCAACTTTCGCTTCATCCACATTCATAATTCCTCTCATACATGCTCTTCTATTCCTACTACTTGGAAACTTTCGCTCACGCAAAACACTCTCAATCATATCACTCCAACTACTCATTGGACGTCCACGCAAACGTAAACCATCAAAATCATTCAAATAAATCTTTTTAACCAAACGTTAATGTTACGAATATATACATTTCTCTAGTGGGCCACAGAATGTAAAAGATTATTATTTCCTTTTGCTAATCTTACTTTATTATATTTATTGTTACTAAATCTTTGCTTGATTTTGACTAAATTTGCCTACGCTATGTTCGAAAGATGAATATCAAATGACGTTAATAATTTGATAGAAAAATTACTATTTGATAAGAAAATATTTGCTTAATTTATTTACATTTTAAAGTTTACTTTATGCTAATATTTTACTTGTATTTTATTTTTATGATTCAAAATATACTAATGTGAAATGAAAATGTATTAATTGTTTTATGTAAATTTAATTTTATTGAAATTGTTAAAAATACAGAAAATGTTGTTTCAATATTATTTAAATACTGTAATTTTTTTGTCTAGCCTCTAGACAGAGATCAGCCAAACGGTCGTCCACGATGGCGATTTACAGTATTTGCACAAGACGAAGGTGGCGAGGGTCTAGTGGGCTACGCTGACGTTCAAGTTAACCTAAAAGATATCAACGACAATGCTCCCATTTTTCCGCAAAGCGTCTATTTTGGCAATGTTACTGAAAACGGTACAGCAGGTATGGTTGTCATGACAATGACAGCTGTAGACTATGACGATCCATCCGAAGGTACTAATGCGCGTCTTGTTTACTCCATCGAAAAGAACGTGATCGAAGAGGAGACCGGATTACCGATCTTTAAAATCGAATCGGAAACGGGTGTGATAAAAACGGATGTGTGTTGTTTAGATCGCGAACGGACACCGGATTATTCAATTCAGGTGGTCGCGATGGACGGTGGGGGACTAAAAGGAACCGGGACTGCTTCGATACGTGTAAAAGACATAAATGATATGCCGCCGCAGTTCACTAAAGACGAGTGGTTCACGGAGGTTGATGAAACGGACGGTGCTATTCTACCCGAAATGCCTATTCTCACAGTGACCGTACACGATGAAGATGAAACGAATAAGTTCCAATATAAAGTTGTTGAAAATAGTGGTTTTGGTGCTGATAAATTCACAATGGTCCGAAACAACGACGGTACGGGGTCAATAAAAATTGTTCAACAGCTCGATTACGAAGATCAGCTGCAGAGCAATGGCTTTAGGTTTAGAATACAGGTCAATGATAAAGGCGAAGATAATGATAATGACAAATATCATGTTGCTTATTCATGGGTTGTTGTGAAACTTAGAGACATCAATGATAATAAACCTCAGTTTGAAAGACCAAATATTGAAGTATTTGTCTATGATAATGCTGAAGTAGGAAAAAGTCTTGAATCATTTAAAGCTACTGATGCTGATGAAGGAGGGAAGACCAAAGTATCGTACGCGATTGATCGTTTATCTGACAGAAAACGCCAGTTTTCTATTAATCAAGAAGGAACGGTTAGCATTCAAAGATCACTGGATCGAGAAGATACTCCAAGGCATCAAGTAAAAATTTTGGCTATTGATGATGGTGTACCATCTAAAACTGCCACGGCTACTTTAACCGTTATAGTTCAAGATGTTAACGATAATGCACCAACATTCTTTAAAGATTATCGACCTGTACTGATCGAACATATGCCGCCACGTAAATTTGTAGAAATTTTAGCTTCGGATGACGATGATAGGTCAAAAAGTAATGGACCACCTTTCCAATTCAGATTGGATCCTGGTGCGGACGATATTATTCATGCTTCTTTTAAAGTTGAACAAGATCAAAGTGAGTAGTAATTATTATTATATTTGATAAATATGTATTATTTAATTGTTTGTTGTTGTTTCTGCAGAGGGCGCAAACGGTGATGGTATGGCAATTGTATCATCTCTTCGATCATTCGATCGCGAACAACAAAAGGAATATTTGATTCCGATTGTAATTAAGGATCATGGCAACCCATCAATGACTGGCACAAATACTCTAACTGTAGTAATAGGAGATGTTAATGACAATAAAATGCAACCGGGATCGAAAGAAATATTTGTTTACAATTATCAAGGGCAAGCACCAGATACGGAAATTGGTAGAGTGTACGTATATGATTTGGACGACTGGGATCTACCTGATAAAAATTTTTATTGGAAATTTACTGAACACAATAATTTCAAACTAAATGAAAATACAGGAATGATATCAATTAAGCATGGTACAAAAGAGGGCAAATATCATTTACGATTTAAGGTATTCGATAGAAAACATATACAAACTGGTGTATTAGCGAATGTAACTGTATCGGTAAAAGAAATACCTCATGAAGCTGTTGTAAATTCGGGATCTGTTAGGATAGCGGGCATTACAGACGAAGATTTTATTAGAGTATGGAATTATAGAACACAAAGTTTATCTAGAAGTAAAGCTGATAAATTTAAAGATAAAATAGCAGATTTGTTAAATATTGAAAGAGATAATGTAGATGTATTTAGCGTTCAACTTCAGCGTAAACATCCTTCTGTAACAGATGTTCGATTCTCTGCTCATGGCTCCTCATATTATAAACCAGTTCGATTGAATGGTATTGCACTTATGCATCGGGAAGAAATTGAAAAGGAAATAGGAATCAATATAACAATGATTGGTATAGATGAATGTTTGTATGAAAATCAAATGTGTGAAGGCTCATGTACAAACACATTAGATATCAGTGCCTTACCTTATATGGTAAATGCTAATAAAACTGCATTAGTTGGAGTACGAGTTGACATCCTTGCAGAATGTACATGTGGTGCTCGAAATTTCAGTAAAGACGAAACATGCCGAACGAATCCATGTTATAACGGTGGACGTTGTGTTGAAGGCCGATATAGTATAAGTTGTTCATGTCCTGCCGGTTATAATGGGTCTAGATGTCAAGAGACATCAAGAAGCTTTAGAGGAAATGGTTGGGCATGGTATCCGCCCCTTGAAATGTGCGATAAATCGCATCTTAGTTTTGAGTTTATAACGAGTAAAGCAGATGGATTACTAATCTATAACGGACCAATTGTTCCTCCTGAATTAGATGAATTATTAGTATCAGATTATATTGCTGTTGAATTGGAACGAGGCTATCCCAGATTATTAATGGATTTCGGATCGGGCACATTAGAATTACGGGTAAAAACTAAGAAAAGTTTAGATGATGGTGAATGGCATAGATTAGACGTTTTTTGGGATACGGAAAATGCACGAATGGTGGTAGATTATTGTAAATCTGCGGAAATATCGGAACTTGAAGATGGAACCCCACCAGAATTTGACGATACAAGTTGTCAAGCTCAAGGTACAATACCGCTATTCAACGAATACTTAAACGTAAATGCGCCATTACAATTAGGAGGTTTATATATAAAACAATTTGATCCTACGCAATATCACTGGCAGTATATGCCTGTTGGTAAAGGATTTGATGGATGCATAAGAAACCTATATTACAATTCCCAATTGTACGATTTAGCACATCCGGGATTGTCGAAAAATAGTGTTTCCGGATGTCCACAAACTGAAGAAATATGCGGTAGATCTGATGCAACATCACAATGCTGGGAACATGGCACTTGTGTCGGTAGCTTTAACGAAGCTAGATGTCAATGTCGACCTGGTTGGACTGGGCCAGCATGCACAATTTTAACCATACCAACAACTTTTAAACCACAATCTTATGTAAAATATGCCCTTAGTTTTGAACCAGATAGATTTTCAACTCAGATTCAACTACGATTCAGAACGCGTGAGGAACACGGTGAACTATTTAGAGTCAGCGATCAACATAATAGAGAATACGGAATCTTAGAGATTAAAAATAGTCGCCTGCATTTCCGATACAACTTAAACTCGTTACGAACGGAAGAACGTGATATCTGGATAAGTACTGTTGTTGTTGATGATGGACAGTGGCATGTAGCGCGTGTTAGTAGATATGGATCGGCTGCTATATTAGAGTTAGATGGTGGAGAAGGAAGACGTTTCAATGAAACTTTTACTTTCCTTGGACATCAATGGTTACTTGTTGATAAACAAGAAGGTGTTTTTACTGGAGGAAAACCCGAATACACAGATGTACGGACATTTGAAGTATATGCAGATTATCAAAAAGGTATATTTGATAGGCATAATCTTTCTGGTTATTTTTTGTCTAGTAGATTGAAAATTTCTTACTATTTTTACTATCTATTTTCGTCCAATTTACTAAAGTTTTTTGTGTTGTATATTATTAATTATTTAAAGAAAAACTTTGCTTTTAATATTCTGTAGGTTGTTTGGATGATATAAGATTAGAGGGAAAACATTTACCTTTACCACCTGCAATAAACGGTACCCAATGGGGACAAGCAACAATGGCTCGTAATTTGGAACGAAATTGTCTATCAAATAAGCCATGCGCAAACATTATTTGTCCGGATCTATTCAAATGCGCTGATTTATGGAACGATTACGAATGCACGTATGCAAATTTAATTTAATAAAATTTTAGTAATGAAATTAGACTTAAGAAATAAACAGATTTCCATTAGAATATATACTGAAACATGTATAATAATGAGTAATTTTCTTTAAGATAATTTAACAAAATAACAATTTTTCGTTATAATAATAACAAAAAAAAATTATATTATAAATTATTTTATTTGATTACGTAGTTTAATAAAAATTTTATATATCGGCAAAGACACTGAAACATTTATTTATTTAACTATATCAAACAAGTCAGTTAAATGTTGCAAATAATACAAACATAAACTTATCAAATATTCACATTATACACAAATTTGTTGTGATTTCTTTGATAAAAGTAGTTGGCATATTGTTTATTAGCCTTAGTGATATGAATTCTATTCTTTCAAATTTATTTTATTTTTTAAATAAAAGTTTTCAAAATTTCAAAATTTTATTGGTTAATATTAAAATAACTAGGTATATATTATTTTTAAACTCTAAGTCTAAATTTTCAGTATTTGCATTTTGAATATCTTAATACTGAAAATAATGCAAAATAATAGTTTTTCGTACTTCTGCTATATGATAATATTAGTATTCTTAATATTTATTTTTTTAATACAAATTTAAATTTTTTTTAATTTCAACTTAATTTATAAACTTCATTTTAAAATTAATTACAACAAACTCATATTTTAATTTTATAATCAAAACTTTCATTCACGCTAACCTATTCATCTCAAAATTAGTGTTACTTTTTATAGTAGAAATAGTGGTTCTGAATCAAACTACTTAATAAGTTATAATAAACAACACCATTCACGATTTAAATTTGATTATTTGTTGTTAATTGTGTATCTGGAAAGTATATTATTATCTAAGGATGGCCGTTTTGATCGTCAGATTAAAGGGAAAGTAAATGCTGGATGTAAAGTTTTCGGTGAATTGGATACTTTTGCTAGAAACATAATGGTTTTCAGAAAAGCTTATTTGAGTGTATATAGTGCTGCTTTACTGCGTACATTGACGTATGGTAGCAAGTGATGGGTTTGGCTGCAGATGTATAAAAGGAAAATAACTGCTGTAGAAATGAGATTTTTATGTGTGGTAAAACTAGAACAAATTGGGTACAAAATAGTTTAGTGTATGAAGAATGTGAAGTTGGAAAAAATGTCGTTGCAAAAGTCTGTGTAAATTAGTTAAGATGGTTATTGCAACCAAAAACTATAAAACTATTAATGTCTCTTACAAATTTTGTATTATGTTTTTACAAATTAGTAAGTAGATGGTGCAATTCAGAATCAATAGCATTATGACTGAAACATAACGCAAATTTCTAGGTGAATAGGAATGCACGAATAAAACTTTAATGTAATTAATCAATGCGAAAAAATTTAAATTTTGTTTATTACATAATTTGTAGTGAGTAGAATTTTAAAACTTTGAATTAACTTGTATTTTTTATTATTAACCACGAAAGTAAGAATAAAAAAATTAGTTGCAGTGAAGGGCTTGTGATGTCGCGCGACGCAAAAAGCTGCACGGATAAAAATGAGTGTCTTGATTTACCGTGTTTAAATGGCGGCACCTGCATGAATCAGAAACCGCATTTACGCTATCGATGCTTGTGCTCCGACGGCTTCTTGGGCGAGAATTGCGAACTAACACAAGAAGGTCAGACGCTTAAACTGAGCATGGGAGCACTGGCTGTCATCTTAGTTTGCGTGTTAATCATATTCAGTAAGTATCAAATTCCAATGCATTGCTCCCGAATTGTCTTTTTTCTGTTTTATACAGTGATGGGCAAAAGTGTGGAATCAAGTAAATATCTCGAGAAATATACATCAGATCGAAAAAACAAAAATAGGTCTTCAATATTTTTAAAAAAGCTATCTAATGATACTACACCCGACCCTCTACTCCCACCTCAGGGGGTGAAGCGAGGGTCAACTTTGAAATCTTAAATAGAAACCCCTATTTTTTTTATTGCATATTCGTATTATTTGTCTGAAACATTTTTTTGTATTTATGATATATAGCGCTGAAATCGACGGTCACACAAACACATAAGCGCGCAACATATACAAACCGGGTAGGTACCTACACACAGACAGCGGTCGCTTGTTTAGGTAGCGGCTCCGTGTATGGATGCGCGCTTATTTGTGTGTGTGTGTCCGTCGATTACAGCCCTATCTATTATGAATAGAACCTAATCTAATCAATCTTTTTTTTTTGTTTTTTTTTTGTGGGAGGGGAAGAGGAAAATCTTCGATCCGGGAGACCGTTGTTACGGCATTACTTCAGATCGTCATGTTAACCACGGGCCCATTTCTAAACCCCCTCCATTCATTCCCGTAGGCTTGCCAGTCGATACAGTACCCCGGACATACCGCGACAACCAATCAAACCTAACCTAACCTAACTAACCTAACATAACCTTAAAACCAACATTAATTCTTCTTTCAATCTCACGATCAAATAAATTACCCATGTACTAGCAATATATTTTAATTTTAATTTTACTGTGTTTTAATTTAATTTAATTTATTTTAATTTTACCTATGGTGTCCTAGTTCAACACAGCCTTCGGCATATGGCTGTCTGTTATTGGTTTTATGCATTAAATTATTCATATTTATTGGAATACAAAATATTTAACTAACATGATGTGACTAATATAGTTTTTCTGCAGTTCTAGTAATTGTATTCATCGTCTACAATAGAAAACGTGACGCACATATTAAATGTTCCGGTCCTGACGACGACGTCCGTCAGAATGTAATCAATTATGATGACGAAGGTGGCGGCGAAGACGACATGACAGCATTCGATATTACTCCATTACAAATACCAATTGATAGACCGCTGCCAGAATTTATTCTGCCAAAAGTGCCATGTTAGTTTCGTTTTCATATTTACATATTAGAAAATCCAAGTTTTGCTCGTTCAAATAGGACTGAATACCTTAAACTGTGAAGAATTTTTCATTTAAAAATATAGAATTTCTTTCAGCCATGCTATTTATGGTTACACCATTCTCATATCATTTGTTTAATTTTGTTTCAAATTTTAACGTATTTAAAATTCTCTTATTATCATTCAAAGATTTAAATATTTAACACTTAATTTTTTTATTATATTTTGTCATATTACCATAAAAATAATTTAAGTATTTTACCAAAATATTCTTTTTTTTGTAAATGAGTTTCACAAACCTGAAACCTAGTTAATTTTTTTCAGAAACATAGATTTACCACATTTTATAAAAATTGGTATATCTCTTTTAAAAATAAAGTTTACAGACAAATAAATATATTAGAATTTCTCGTTTACTACTAAGGAGAGGTTGACCACGAATCACTTTATATATGGTTTTTTTTTTTATACCTATCCCTAAAATTGTATCAAATATAAAGAGTTTTCACATTTAGGAAGCAGTAACTTTTATTGAAATAATTCCTTTCAAATTCAAAATAATAATAATAATATATTTTATTTTTAAATTCATTTAATTGTTTTTCTATTTTGACTGCATAAGATTATTGTCTTGTTTATATCTTTCTTAAAATTATAATATTTTTTCAAACCTTGCTCTCCCCGGGGTTTGCGGAAAAAAGTTAAGATCCGATTTTATTGGATGTATAATTTTGTCTGAGCACTACACTGAATTTAGCTAATTGTTTTAATTTCATGTTATATAGTTTCAATGCTTGGAGTTGGCCAAGAACCAAATGTTAAATTTTTTATCGAAGAATATGAAAAACATACTAATAATGATCCAAATGCTCCACCCTTTGACAATATTAGGAATTATGTATATGAAGGCCGTGGTAGTACTGCTGGATCGCTGAGTTCATTAGCTACAGGTATTTTATGTAGAAATAAATTCTGATTGATTACTAATACATTATTTACACATTCACAATTCCAAATAATTTAAAATGACATGTAAATTTTATATTTTTTAATGAAATCAGTTAATCTTAACATGTGTTTTCATTTTCGTATCTCTGTTTTTTTTTCTGATAAACTAATTTATTTAAAATAAATTTAAAGTTAAAATTTATTATGACTATATTATTTATCCATGATTAACCAAATTTTCACAAAAGTTTCTTCTAGAGCCCAAAAAATTATATAATTTTACTACACTACAGTGTTGCCAACTTTTCAAAAAAATTACTAGAATTTTAAAAATTAATTTTGGCCTTACAATTTATACGATATTAATTAAATTTTACGAAAAGAGCCTAATGTCCACATACATTATATAGTTCTAATGGAGTAGAATGTTGCCAAGTTTTTGAGAAAAAAATTATTAAAATTTGCAAAATTTTAATTTAATTTCATTATTTATTTGAGATTAATCAAATTTTAGAAAATATTCTTTTAGTGTCCACAAAGATTAAATTTATTTATTATACAGTATTGCCGTAAAACAATAATTCTTAAATTTAAATTTTTTTTTATCAAATTGAATCAAAATTTCACTTGAATTTATAATAATTGCAAAAATATAGTTTTAACTGTGTTGCCAAATTTTGGGAAATAAAAATTCTTAAATTTTTAATATTTTATTTTGGCTCTACTCTTTTTATCCAAAATAAATACATATTTTTATTTGTATAGTGTTACCAATTTTAATAAAAGTTACATGTTAGATTCTCTCAGTTTCAATAATGATTACGCAATTTTATTTTTGTAAAATAATGCTAACTTTTAAAAAATATTAATATTTTATTTTAGCTACATTTCAGTAAATGCTTGAAGAAAAACTACACAAATACTAATCGCACAAATTAAAAAAAAATCAGGATAGATTTTTTATATGCATATGCATAATAATTGCAAAATTTATTTTTTGAATAGTATTGCCAACTTTTGTATAGAAATATAATATTTATGTAATAACATCAAATTGTTCTATGTTTACCCATATACTTTTAATCTTGGACAGTAGATTTCTAATTTTTAATTGACTCTACTTTGATTGGCAAATTGTTGCAAACTATGTTGCGAAGATCTTTTAATTTTATACAAATTTAATTTCAGAAAAAATACACTTATTGCCTGTATAATATGAATAATAAAAAGCATACAATATTTTTAAGTATAAAATTTTCAAAAAAAATGACTTTTTGTTAAAAAATAAATTGACAAAAATACATTAAGTAATCAGAAATCGAAATTAATATGCCCCATAAAATACTCTCTGTATAATAAACTTTTTTTATATTAATATAGTAAAATTTTACAATAGACCCAAATCCGTCTTAATATATTTTAATTATAAATTCAAATATTAAAACCGAAAATGATATGTTAATAATGATAATAATTGAAATATATTTTTAGGTACGGACGACGAAAATCACGAATACAACTACTTAAAATCTTGGAGTTCTAGATTTGACAAACTGGCAGACATATACGGACTGAGTATAGAAACTGAACTAGAAGATTAATAAGCAAGATATAATTAACAATAAAACTCGATGAAATTTTACTTGTTTAACAGTAAGTAACGCAATACACCATTAGAGAAAACATACAAACAACATAATCAAAAATAACAAAGAAATGAAAATTTAATATTTTTTTTATATTGCAGCCCTCTTGTACTACCAGCAACACATTTAAATTTGTGAGTTATTTCAACAGAAAATTATTTACCGCTTCTTCAAAAATGAAAGAGTATTTAACGAAATGTTAAAGTAATCTTGCCAGGAAATCAAAGAGAAATGTTTTAATGTTATAATAATATATCAGCATTCCTGTGAGCATTTTAATTTATACAATCATAAGAATATGCAAAGCGTATTCTCTAATGACAGGTCAAATCATATTAAGCTTTAAATGCGAACATAATGAGAGGTAATAAGTTGTTTTTTGTTTTTAATGTATATAACGTATAAAATTTTGATATATTACGATAAAAAGTGCACTTAAAATATGATAAATGGATACTGGAAATATATAAATGTAATATGCAAAAGATAGTATTGAGTAAATTAAAAAATAAATGAGGAGCAGACTTTCAAAATGCGTTTTGTCCAAATTCCATAATTTTCAGAAAGAGGCAAAACGTTTTTGGTTAAATCTGAAAGTACATTACGTGCCCATTGGACAAAACGCGTTTTGAATGTCCAAGTAACTTTTAATATTTATTTCAGACGGGACAATATGCGTTTTAAATGTCGAATTTGTCTTAAAAGATGCGTGTTTGCGCATAGAACGTAATACCATCACTAACTAAAAAATTTACATTTTGGACAAAATGCATTTTGAAAGTCTGCTCCTCAAATGATGTTACTGATACTGATAGAATCAACTAATTTAATTAATATATTTGAAATTACATTAAAATTTGAGCTAAATAGCTTTAAAAGCAATATTTATATAAAAATTTAAAATTACTTACAGGAAAATAAAGGTCTTCAAATAATAAAATTTTTTAATTTGAATTCAATGGAAAAAATTGACTACAAAAATTAATTGCCTGTTTAAAATATACTCCATTATGAGTTTTTCGATATATAAATATACATTGTCTAATCAACGACAACTTTTTATATTATTATATAATTATATATTATTATTTAAAAATAGATTACTATAAACTGTTTTAGTAATCTGTATTTATTGTAAATATTTGTATATATTTTTACAAAAATAAAAAAAATTATATTTATTTTTTAAATATTATTTACATATATCGTTAATATTACAACAATTTTTAAAAAAATTATATATATATATATATATATATATATATAAAAGTATCACAAATATTAATAGAGCATCTATAAATAATATTTCAATAATAATACAAATCTTAAATTATTATTAATGTTTAAAATAAATTTTTTTATGGTTTCTAAAAAACATAAGGATATGGCATTTATGCACTACTTTTGTCAGTTCTAAATTTGAAGAGTTTAATAATCAAAAATGTTTATTAAAGTTAAATAATTTTTTTGCCGATTAAAATTTTAAATTCGGAAGAAACACCAAAGCATATTGTTGATAGAAATTGTTCTGTTTTGACAATGCTTGTTCAACAGTAGATCTCGCCCATATTACCATATATATGTATATATATATATATATATATATATATATATATATATATATATATATATATATGAATATATATATAGAAAAAATAATCTCCGAAAGTCTCGTCCACAATGAATTGAGTTAGTGATTTCACCATTCTGTAAGACTTCAGTTCCCAACAACATCCTATCAAAATATAATATACCAGTCAACAAAATTCATAGTACACATATATATATATATATGTATATTAATAACTAAGAACTCAGAGTAACTTTGCGCGCTTTATTTGTAGCAAATTGCCTTATTTATAGAAATGATAGCCAATTTTTGAAGACGTTCTTGTGACATTGATGATCTTAGATAGTTTTTAATAAGTTTGAGTTTTGAGAAAGATCGTTCGACAGTAGCTACAGAAATAGACATAGTTAATAAAATACGCAGTGTTATAGTAGTATTTGGAAATACTTGATTTAAATTGTTTTTGCGAATGTAATTTAATGTGTCGTTTGGAGATGACGTCTCGGGGCCAAAATTTTGTAAAAATTGCAATTCATGCAATAATTCAACACCATTTATATTCCGTTTATTTTTTTTCTTTGTCAGTTAAAATATTTTCTAATTCGGTGCATAACTTCAAATTGCAAAAAAAGGTAAGAAATATCAAAGCCAAGGGCGCCTTGCGGCGCCCCTGACAGCATTGCGCCGTCGGGTGCCGCTTGACCTCGCCCTTATGGACGGCGCGACCCTGCATATCAGTGACTGACGTCACACATTTAATGACAAAATTTGATGACTTGCTTATAAGTTAAGGGCCATGCTCTTGTATTTTAATGCTGGATTAGAATAAATAGGACAATGGACACGTTTTAATTACTATGTAATGATGTTTCCTATACGGGTAATGATGTAGTTATTTAATGAGTATTTATGCAAAAATATTAGCATTTAATTACAACAAAAAACGAATGAGATGTAAGGGGAGTTGGCATGTAGAGAAAGATAGTTTAATTAGTGAGATATAGTGTGAGTTTATAAAGCCGCAGTCGCTCGTTCTGGGAATATAGGTCGCTTGTTTAATTTTCATTTATCAGCTCGGGCAACTGTACATAAATGTTCCCCTATTAAACCACTTTTAGTTTGGTAATTGGTTTCGATTTTGGAACGCGAGTTAGATTGCTGAAAAATCTACATTTTATTTTTTGTTATTTCGAAAAATACAAAAGAGTACCAAATTGATAATAGTTGAATATTACAGCTATAAAGGTTTTTTTTTTTTGTTAATTCGTGTTCAATTTTAATTTCTTTTACTAACCCGAAATTTGCTGATATAGATTTACAAAAAATTAGGTTAGTGTAATTTGATCAAAAGTTTGTTTTACGTTCATGAAAATGTTGATAACACTTTTAGATAAAAGTGCGTATATTTTAAATTATTTATTTAAAAATATATTAGAGCATTATTTTACATACCGTTAATTTTGCACATTTTATGAATATAAATCGCAAAATTACAGTGTGGAAATGATATTCACAATGTTAAAACTTATTTTGAAAACTCGTTTTTAACATTGACGCTCATTGCAAGGTAGGTAAGGTAAAGAGGTTAATTTGTTAATGCTTAATAACATTAAAGCAATGTGAAAAATTTTTAGTTGTTTTTAATGTAAAAAAATTAAAAATAATAGTATCTGCTAGTAGTTATATAAACATAGAAAAATATGTAGCTGTTTTTCAACATTCAACATGTTTAAAACAAATTTTTCAAATCAGTTTTAATATTGTATATATCATTTCCGCACTAAAATTTTGTGATTTACATTCGTAAAATGTGCAAAATTAACGGTATGTAAATATTGAAGAAAATCAATTACATAACCCGTAAAGTAAAGTTTTACCTAAACCGAAAAGATGAAAACGATGAAGAAGTACGTTGAGTTCGTCGAAACATCTATTATTAATAAATATTAATACAGAACTACAACCTAAAGTCGTTTTATTTTAGTTATATATACTTAACGATTTAATTTAATTAATTTATAATATAATAATTTTAGTCTATATATAACGTATCATATTTATATTTTACTTATATATAAATAATTTATTCCGAAATATACGGTCTGTGAGTAGTTTTCAAAAGATTAAGGATGGCAAAAGTTGACGTAAGTTTTGAGTAGTTGCGAAAGTTTGTAAATTAGAAGAATTTTATAGCAAAGTTTTTCGTAAATTTAAAATAGATTATGCGAATTAATGTTGTAAATGAAAAATATGGCTTTAAGAAGCTTTTGACAATATTTAGTGTCGAATTTAATAATGATAAAGAAAATATATTTTCGTTTTTTGTTATCGTGGATTTATTGTTCATGGCTTATTCGATCAGAAATCTAATGATAGAATTCACTGACGTGTATTTATCAGTTAACATAACTTAATATTTTTAATATGGCCGCCGGAAATGTCAAATTAAATACATTTAACCACTTGTTCGAATATACAGTTTCTGACGAATCTAGCGGTGTACATTGAATTTCTTGCACTTCTTTACGCATTTTCAAGAATAAAATTTAAATTCAAGTCAAATTAAGCAATGCAACTTTTAATTAATCTAATTTAACTTAATAAATTTTGATATGGCCACTTTAGATTGCAAATTAAATACACTTGACCATACCTACTGTCTAATAATGTTACATTATTGTACTAATAACATAATAATCTTCTATATAGGCAATATTGTAACGTAAAATCATTATTTTGATGTGTCACCGTTATCGGGTGACAAATCGTGGATTTATTGTTCATTGCTCTGATGGTTACATTGTATTTCGGTCAGAAATCTAATGACAGAATTTTCTGACGTGTAAAACAGTTAAATAAATAATATGTGTACGGTTCATTTGACGGGAAATTTTCGCCTTTTGATTCGACCGTCATCGTTTATCGGTTGCGCCATTCAATGAGAGGAGAAGAAAAAAAAAAGGAATAAAGAAATAAAACGCGAACTCAATCAGCGAAAGATATGGGGGACAGAGGCATTCAAGCGAACGCTATTTTCATTTTTCGACAATACAATAAAGACACCTCGCGCGGATCACACGGACGAAAAAATTAGGTGATATCAATATGATGAAGCTCGTACAAACTAACTGAAGATATTACGATAGAAAAAGCATTTTCTTTTACGGAAAATGTATTAGATATTGGTGTTTGTTTATAACGAAGATAATATATATGGGCATAGAGATGGGAAAATTTATTTAGTTAATCGTTTTTTTTTTGTGTCGTGTCGGTTAGATAATAAGAGTTTTGTAATTATTTATCGGTTTACTGTTTTTTCTTTTTTTTCTTTTATCACAATTAAACTCTTATAACGTGAATAAAACGGCTTTTAGGTTTTAGTTCTGTAATTTATTAATAAATCAACGTACAACGCCGTTTTTATACATGAAAGTAGTGAACTATAAAAGCAATTGTGATTCAATATATGAAATAAGCTTAATTGTTTGTTATTCTTATTGTTTCTAGGTGTACTACTACGTAGTAGATTCGCCGCGTAACGAAGGCAAAGACTTTTTTGAAATCAATCAGCAATCGGGTGAAGTGTTTACGAAAATTGTGTTCGATCGTGAAAAGCAAGGCGCGTACGCGTTAGAAGTAGAGGCCCGTGACGGAGCACCATCGGTCCGGCCCAACTCGAACAATCAGCCCAATTCTGGTGAGTTTTATTTCCTATTTATTTATTATTGATAAATACTTGAATAACACGTTTGGCGCTCTATAATGGAGCCAGCGAAACACGTGAATGCGTATCAATGGAGTTGTTTTTGTTCTACGTGCTGTAATTAGTTTCCAAGACTTTTACATGGTTAAGTATTAAAATTAATTATTTTTGCAAAGCTTTGCTTGTTTCAAGTGAAGTTTTTTTTTTTGTTTGGTAGGCTGATATATTTATTATTTATTTATTATTTATGTGTTTTAATTGTGTTTCAAAGTTATTTAAATTGTATTTAAGGAGATTATAGTAAAATTAAAACTTATCCAATTACTAAATTCATAAATATATTAATTTTGATAAATTTATAATTGTCAATATACTACTTTTGTTGTAAATCGTCCCGAGTTCTTAACGATAAGTCCTGCCCTATTCATCTGAAACAAAAATCAAAAGGCACCTTTGAAGTACCTATGATATATTATTTGGTTTTTCCACAAAGTTTTTTCCGCGGTTTGATATCGTTTATAGTTTTGCAGAAAAAATTAATAAAGTTAGTCGTTTTTTTTTAGGTCGAGAAAAGTATATACCCCCTTAAAGAAATTAAAAAAAATGTCAACGATTCCATTGACAAGTTATATAAATCTACATGAAAATATGTGCTGATTTTTTTGGGCCCCATTGTATCGCATTGGTGCAGTCACGCCAGTGACAACTATCATAAAATAAATTGTAAATTTTTTTATATTCATCTCTATCTCTGACAGTAATTAAAATTTGAATATTTTAACTAGTTTTAGAAATGCGTTAGAATTATAATTATAAATAAAAAAAAACACAATAAAACTTTCACGTCGTTTTTTTTTTTTTAAATGTATTTGAAAATATTTTAAATTTTACGATTCCCTTGGTATTGCTATCACGTATATCCATGCATTTCAATATAAATTTCTCTTTCTATATACAGAGTGTTCGTTCTGCAGGTTTTTACATAATCTTAAATAATTAAATAGTTTTATTGCTATTTTTTAATATCTAAATATTATTGACATTAGTATTCAACTCGAGAATGAAATATTTCTTATATTATCAATTTTAATCGCTCATGATTACCTTCCAAACGAACACCCTGTATGTGTGTATATAATATTATGGTTGTTTATTTACGATCAAAAACAATATGTACCGAGTCGGACGCAAAATGTCGTAAGCACGCTAACGATATTAAAGGACGTTATTTTAAAACAAGGGATTTTTTTGTCTCCGTCCTGCTTCTCGTAAAACGATACGACGACACTTTTCATTTTCTAACACAATGTAGGGGAATGGGGTCTCTCTCTCTCTTTCTCTCTCTACTTTAAGCGGTCATCAATTTTGGCAGTTACATTAGGCATTCCAGAACACGTGATCATACGTCATACAATATGGTTGCTTGATGAAAACATTCGAGATTTGACATATGGTACAATACAATTTTTTTGTGAATTATTTTAAATGTGTTAATTGATATTGGTTTAATTTATGAAAAATAGTAAGTAATAATATGTAATCTTTTTAAAAATATTTGTATATTTAACTGAAACCTATTTAATTTGCATAAAATGCCTGTGACATGTGTTGTGACCGAATACAATAATATGTCAAGAAAAGATAATGCATCTTTTTCTTTCGATTCTCGCAGCTTTAAATTTCAAACATAAAATACATTTAATCAATCAAATGAATTAAAGTAATTAAACGTGTAGATTTAAATGATAATAAGTTAAAATATCAATGGGCATATAGCAAGCATTTTTTAAAAGGAATTTCATACATAAACGTATTAATAATTAATTAATTAATTAATATATATATATATATATATCCGCAATGAATTCCGACCCAAAATATGGGGTACAAATCTGTTTTGAAAATGTAAATGATATAAGAAGATTGGAACAAATACAAAATAGATGTAGACACAAAATTGATGAATTTACAGCTAGCAATATAGTAAAAGGATCAGTAAAATTAATAATTTTTAAATTTTCTCTGATATCTGTCAAAAATTACATAATATTTAATTATTAATTGTTAACAAAACTAAAGTTTTCAATAATACTTTTCAGCCACAGCTGAAACTGTTTTTTCCAAATCATAAATAAATACAAACGTGGAAAGAATTTTTTCAACATTTGGGTTGATGCACTCAAAAATTCGCAATCGTATGGGCACCGAAAAAGCCTCCAAATTGGTTTTTCTTTTTGTATAAACAGCTGAACTCTTAAGTTTGATATTCAAATAAAAAATGTATAGTACTATATGCTATTTGTTCATTTCCAAAGATTTATTTAATATCAAAAATCGTTGTACTGTGTTGGTTATTTAATTATATAATTTAAAGACTATAAATGTGGTTCAATAAATATTTTCATTATGACTTGATTTTTAATATCTGGTGTTTTCCATTAAAAATTAAAATTTAATTAAATCATTTAATGATAAGTAAAAATTTAAATGTATAAAATGAAAGTAAAACTTATTTTCTGAAAAATATATAGATATTTTTTAATAAAACTGTACAAAATACACGAAAACAAGTAAAATGCATATAGCTGTCATGTAAACTAATGGCAATGTTTTCATCAGGCAACCATATTGAATTATGGTGTGACGTCATTCTGGACTGCCTAATTGGTTGCCCGACAGAGTTAGGTTAGGACGTGTAATAACGGTAGATAGAAAAAGATAACAATATGATGTTTGTGTTTTATTTTTTGGTATTCTCTTGTGTGTTGTAATGATGTGATTTTTTATTCGGTTTTACATTTGTAACGATGTTGTAAAACAATCATTCTATAATTAGATTTTTTATTTTCTTGTATAATGTTAGTAATTATGTGCGTCTCTTATATTTGATTTAAATATAATAAATAAAAAATATTACTAAAACTGAGGAAAAAAATATACAAACAGTATGTCGAAACGCCGATTATTAATAAAAATTAATACACAACTATAGCCGTTTTATTTTAAATATGCAACATGACAAATGTAAAAAGATTTTCATTAATAAAAAAAATTGGCAGGTATCTTTGTAATTTTTTAAATTTAAAACGAGTATTCGTTAATTTCAATAATAAATGAGTTTTTTTTTTCTGTATTGTATATATTAGCTGTATAATAAATTTTTTATCATTTTTCTGACCGGCATTGCTCGAAAAAAAGAATGTGGGAAATTGAATAAAAATTTTAATTAAACACACAGTTTTTATCTCATATAGAATTTTTTTTCGCATGCTATTATAGTCTCACCCAATAAGCATTCGGTATGCATATATGACCAAGAAAATTGTAGCTACTAAACGCCGCAGAATTTCATTAAACTATGAGGAAAAAAATGATCCTAGAAAAATTTAATTTCTTTGGCTCAACTTGGCTTCATATTTTGTTTTACTAGAAAATGTTTTTAATAAAATTTAGTTCAAGGCTACAATAATAATAAAAAAAAGGATGGGATTTTTATGTACGCTGAAAAAAAAGGTGAATTAACGCCAGAATAGAACAACGTAACAATCATTAATAGAAATCACCTAATAATATTATTAGGTTTATCTATTTTAACGTTTCCTTTTACTTACGTGTATTTATTACATCTGGCGTCAATTTGCATAACCTGACGTGCAATTGCAATTTCTATTAATTGGCTTTCATTGACATATTTAAATGTTCATTTATATATGCTCTATAAAAAAGATAAATTTTAAAATCTACGTATATATCTGTCCATTACTTATGTAAATTTTATAATTTAATTAGGTAAATATTTTTATAATATTTTTTTCGTAAAAACAATTAAAACTTAGTTGGGCGAATGAGTTAGTACATGCTCCTATCCAAATTGTTTTGAAGAAAACTAGTCGACTTTTTGTATGTAACTTATATATAATTAAACAGAAACCTTTTTGTGTATAATATTTTTACATCAGTTTTAAAAAACTGGAATAGAGAACTATTTTATTTTATAATTTTTTTTCGAGTTTTTATACATTGGTACTTGATGTTAATTGATTTTCAAAATATTGAAGGTATGAATTAAATTGTTTGTGTATAAATAATTATTTGCTTATTGAATATTTCATGATTTTAAATAAATAATTATTTGAAATATTTGTTTATATATGGTTTATTGCTGATGCTAAAATAATTTTATTTCATATTTGAAAATTAATATATGAAATATTTAGATCTAATTAATATTAAATTGTAACAATATTTACTGTGGCAAAAATTTGTTTTAATTAATGTTGCAGTTATTAATTATAATAATAAGCAAAAATATGTTATTTATATTGCAAATGAAAAATAAATATTGCATTTTAAAAAAATTATTTTTGTTATTGTTATACTGTAAAAAAAAATTCGATAATTTTACATAAAAACCTGGGGCAACTGATTTACAGCTGTTTTATATGTAAATTTACAGACGTCACAGAAATTTTTTCATATTTATAAATATAATATGCGTACATTTTATGTAAGTTTACTTACTTTTTCGATAAAAACATATATAATATGGTAAATTAATTATTTTACTTAAAATTATAAAATTATATTATTTCACTGGAACCACAAACACGGACCAAACTCAGAAAATCTGAAGATGACTGAAAAGTCGAAACGCGTCATTGCTAAAAACAATAACGAGCCTGATAGGGTATTTAATAAACATTATAATTAATCATAACGCAGGTTCAGGACCCAAGAACAAAAGTTTATCTTTTGACATTAATATTTTTACAGAAAATTATCGTTTTGCTGAAATAATATAAGTTTAAGTTATCAAAGCTTATTAAATGGGATGGAGTTAAATACGTATATGTTATGTGACAATAATAATTGTAAGTTTGAATATTAAACAAGTTATTGGTCATGTAGTTTAATAGTGTGATATTTTGTTGAGGAGAAGTTTATGTCGATGAATTTGTGTAACACAGTTTGTGTGTGTGTGTGTGTGTGTGTGTGTGTGTGTGTGTGTGTGTGTGTGTGTGTGTGTGTGCGTGTGGGTGAAAGGGTTAGGTATGTGGGGGCGTGTGGTCAGCGGTTTTGAACACAGTGTGGCTGTCAATGGAAGATAAGAGGTTTAACCACTATTATACGATATGTTTACTGTCAAAATAATCGGTTTTCTCTCATATTTTCCCCGCTAATATTTGACGCAGTGTTATAGAGGCATATACATACATAGTCTAGTTACTAGTCGCGTTTTCCAAACTGGGATTATAGATAATTTTATATCTGGATTATCTGCTATTTTACATCCTGACGAAATATTACCAAAGTATACTTTTTGAAATTGTAGATTAGTTCAGTGATGGCAAACCTATGACACGCGTGTCAGTGCTGGCACGCGAGCACATTTTTGGTGACACGCATTTTATGTTTTTATTTTATAACCTATTTACTACATCTTACTAACAACAAGCCACTAACTAATTACGATTTATTCTGTTTTTAAATTCTATTGTATTTGAAATTTTATTCTGGAAAAAAGTTCCATTCCGTCGAAAATTTCTATTTGCAAAAAAAGAAAATGAAATATATATATATATATATATATATCTTAAAACCAGAATGTAGGGCTGGGGGGTCCTGAAACTTTGCGTTGGCTTTGGGAAGTTGAAGCTAAAAGCTGAGGAATTGTCATTAGATGATGTTGACATAAAACTCGCGAACGGGGGGCAACAAAGAAGCTCAGTCGTTTTGCTCGTAAAATTGAATTTCATTATTATTTAAAATGGGATTAATTGTAAGACACATTCTAATTATCAAAATGAAATGGATAATTGCATGTAGACGGTGCCTGTTTTGCTGCCCGAGCGTATATACGTCTTTTTCTAATTAATATTATGCATGTGTACTATTGTTTATTATTTTGTGATTATTATCGTTTTAACTCAGATCGTTGAAGATTTTTAAGCTGACACTGTAAATTAGCGAAATTACAGAAAAATTGTAGTAAAATTTTACTATAAAACACCTGTAATTTCAGTTTACTACAAATAATCTGTGTTTCTACCTCAAAATTCTGTAATTTTTAAATAATTTATAATAATCACATAAAGTAAGTAGAAATGACCTAATAAGTATGTAAAATTGCTTACTTTCTGCAAATTGCATCACATAGGTAAACTTAATGTAGAATTACATAATGTTGGTATAACTTTTTAAATTATGTAATATTACAACTTGCATATTAATATCAGTAACAATTTATCAAAATAATGAGACTTAGTACATATTTTGTATAATAATACTGATAAAATATTTTCAGTGTAATTCATTAATTTCAAAATACATCCTTTATGAAAATTTAGAAATGTATGTAATTATACCAATAATAACATTACAGAACTAAACAAATTTTAGCTATTTATGGACAATTTTTGGACAGCAAAATTATTTAATTTATATATTCTATTCTGTTGGTAATATATCATATTACATAGTGTTTGTAATAGTTCTGATATTATGTATGTTTTAAACAATAATTATGTTAAAATTACAGCAATTGAGTAGTTATACATACCTAGAAATACTAGGCATCATAGTGTTTCATGGTTTGTAGGTAAAATCACAATTTTTTTTAGAGTGTAGCGTCGAAACTACTTAATATCTTACGAAAAAGTATGGCAATTGCAGGCAAAATTTCACATTATTAATGTTTTGACAAATTTTTATTGTGTTCTTATTAGTACATGAAATCGTTAAAAACCGGTTAAACGATATGGGTGTATTCTGAACCACTTCTGTTGAAAATAATGACCTATTAAAATATGATTTCTGAAATTCTGCAAAAAAAAAATTTTGTTATGTTCTGTTATTTACTTTAATGTTATTTGTATTAGTTTTCTTGATGAAGACGGACGTTGAGTTCGTCGAAACGTCGATTATTAATAAATATTAATACAGAACTTAAACCTAAAGCCGTTTTATTCTGTGTAGATATATTGGATAGTAATTCTTTTAAAATGATTTTTCATGTACATCACGGTCGAATTTTATTCCTGTACTTTACCAATTTCTTTTGATGTTATTTTTTCTGGCATTCTATTTGATGGTTATTTACAAGATAATGGTTAGGTTAGGTAAGAAAAAAAACCTTCAAAAAAGTATAAATGAAACTTTTCGTTTCAATGTCTGTATGCCTTTTTATAGAGGTAGCTAAGATTCAATATATTAACTGACGAAAAAGTCTTCAATACTACAAAATTTAATTATTTTCTTTCCACAAAAAAGTTGTTGTCTGGGTTGGTACGATATTGGAGAAAAATTATCGGATATTGTCCTAGGCGGCCGATGAATGCTCTTTAACTTTTCCTTTTTTTCCTTTTATTCTGTTTTAAACTTTTTTAATTTTCATTTTGAAAACAGATAAGATCATTAATTTTTTTTCTAAAAAGTAGCTACCTTCTTATTAGCATTTTTGTTATTTATTACGTTTCATTGTCTAAATTGATTTAATTGATTTTGATAATATAAATTCTTTTTGTAATGAAAAATTTCAAAGATTTGTTTATTTTATTGCATACTTATTAAGGAATATTTTGAAATAAAACGGCTTTAGATTGAAGTTGTGTATTAATATTTATTGTGGTTCGTCGAAACGTCGATTATTAATAAATATTAATACAGAACTACGACCTAAAGCCGTTTTATTTTAAACTTTTTTTGTTTGATTTGATTTGTTAAATTGTGAGTTTATGTATAAATGTCAGCCAATTTTGTGAAAATAGTTTATTTAAATTTTTGACATTATACTGGACCAGATGTATCTGATTTATTTAAATTTTATTTTATTTAAATAAAATTTGACTTTTTTTAATTAAAAATTTATAAATTGTGTGATCTAGTTAGTTATTTGTTAGCTAGTGACTTGTATCTATGTTCTGTTTATTTACTGTAAATATCATTTGAATCGTTTTTCATGATGCAGACGTTCGTTGAGTTTGTCGAAACGTCGATTATTAATAAATATTGATACAGAACTACAACTTAAAGTCATTTTAATTTAATAGAATGTTAAAAAAAGTTCGTTTACTAAAAAACAAAAATGTATTACCTACGTTGCAGCTAATACAATATAGGTAATGGCGCAAGAAATAAGCCTATTTGCCGATGAAAATTAAAGATATTTTTCTTTTCCGAAAATACAAGCAAATTTTCGTGGGCTACAGTCGTGTTATATAATTTATTATTCCATTAAAAATTTGCGAATTTATTTATTTATTTACGGAGATAATAAATTATTTAGAAAACAAGAATTTTAATTATTTTCTCTCCTAACCTTTTTTTTGTGTATTATTTGTCTTAAGAATATTGTTTGAAATTAAATACATATAAAATATTATCTCTGACATGTTTTAGAATAATTTTCGTTGGATAATGTCTCGTATAAAATACATTATAAATTAAAAATGTTTACATAAAAGAGCAAATAAATTAAAAATAACAAAATTGGATTTAAAGGTGCAAAAACTAAACAAACTGCAAATGAAGATAGGAAGATACTGGGACTTAATTTAAATAAAATTACATTAAAACTATTTTCTAGTCGAGTTGTTTTTGTTTTGTTTTTTACTTGATGATGATACAGTTAGATAAAGAGGGAAATATAATGAAAAGTTTCGGGAAATGAATGCAGAAGTCGCCAAGAGGTTATTTACTGCAATTTCATGTTTATCTTTTCAAACAAACTGAATTGAAACTGCACTTGTAACCATCTTAGGTGAAAAGTTAATTTACTACTTTTTTTTTTTTTATTGTTTCTTACAGTTTTTTTTTTATGTATTTGAGGAGTTTAAATTGAAAACGAAACTATTTCACTTATTTAAGTTTTGAGAAAAATCTATTCGAAAATTGAACAAATAGTAACGATTTTTTCAGAAATATAAATAAGTATAGAATTTTCTGGGCTGGTATGCAGTACTCGATCTATCCTCGTCGCACATATTACTCCATATATCGTAGATGGCATGCTTAGTGGTTGGTGACTAAATTCAGTCACCAAGTGACGAAACATCTGCGACGAGAATAGATCAACCATGGCAAACCAGCCTAGAAAATTCTACAAAATTCAATTGATACCATCCGTGGAAGTTTGAAGATTAATACGTAATTTTATTTAAGGCATTGAGTTAAATAAAATTTGGCTTCGATTAATTAAAAATCTATAAATTTTATGATCTAGTTACATATTTGTTACCTAGTAACTTGTTTCTATGTTCTGTTATTTACTGGAAATATCGTTTGTATCATTTATCCTGATGAAGACGGACGATGAGTTCGTCGAAACGTCGATTATAAATAAATATTAATACAGAACTTTAACCTAAAGCAGTTTTATTTTAATATAATGAGTTCTGATAATTTTTTTCTATGTTAAAGCTTTTTGTAAAATATTTAAAGCTTCGTTCTAATTTAATGCATGTATTAGTAAAATCTATGGCTTATTTTAGGTTAAATATGGAATAATTACATTTTGAAATTAAGCGTTATGCTTTTATATTTTGTATTTCTTGGTAATAATGATGAAGTAATTATATAATTTTTTTACTGAGAAATAGCGTGAATAAATGCGAGTTTGTTTGATTAAAAATACCGCATTTTGAATTTTTTTTTGTTTAATAAACAGGAGATTTACAGGAGGATTATTTTTTTGCAAGCAATTTTGATATTTAATGTTTTATCCCTAATGAAGTTACCTTGTTATTTTTAATTTTTGTAAATGATGTATCAGGATTTTTAAAATACAGTATGGTTATTAAAAATGGATTGTCAATTTTTGTTTATACAAAAAGCTGCTCTTATGACAGTTACGTTGTATTAAAACTGGTATTAGTTAAAAACGATTTTAAAACTAAGCTTGTAGTACCAGCCTAGCAGAATTAGCCGTACTTTGCTCGAAAGATATAAATAGTTTACTAATTACTATACTGGGTGTTCCACGACGAGCTTACGTTATCTATATTCTAAAAACTATCTAATATTATGTCAAGAAATTTGGTATATAGGGGTATTTCAATCTGTGCTCAGTTGAAAATTATTAAGTTAAGTTAATTGGTAGTTGCATTATTTATTTTTGCATGAACTTTAATTTGATTATTGAAAATGTGTGACAAAGTGCAAGAAATGCAATCTGCACCGTCTAGGATGATCAAAAACTGCATATTCGACCAAAGAAACATAAATTATTATTTAAATATATTTATTATAAATATAAATAATATATACATATTTTTGTACAACTGTTCGTAAGATTTAGGTTATTTGGTATGTATTTCGATTTATTTTTAGTTTAGTTTTGTTTGGAAAGCTTGAAGAAAAAAAATAGCATGTATCACTTGGAGCAGAATTTTCTTTTTATGTTTCATTCAGATTGCTTTGCCTCACAACACTATAAAGATTGCTTTCTACTCCTCGTAACATAATGTACTATTAATAAATTTAACACATTACGGTTTATTTCGAATGTAGAATAATATTAGCAACAATTTTTATCTTAATCTGTCCATCATGATGACGGATTATACAATTATAATCTAAATTTTTTTTATGTAGCTATAAAGCTATTATAGGTTTTTACTCTCTTTATTTTTATTTTTGTGGTATAACCTCTGATTTCACGTCATCTGCTATGAGAACTAGTTTCATGTATGACGACAACCAGGTATTTAAATTGTAAAAAGATTGAAAGAGATTTTCAGTTTAAAACTTTTTATCAAAATATAATTGTTTTATATCTCACAAAATTATTATAGCGAAAGAAACAATTTGTCCGACATTCAACGTTTTATATTGATATAAAATTTTGTGTTTATTTTACACATAACATTGTTTGACGAATAAATCATTATATTTTTACTCCAAACGTATCATAATATTAATATTAAGTTATTGATAACAATATTAAGAATATTGCTCAAATGCTTTTTTAAAGAAAAAATTTAACTAAATACCTACTAGTTAAACTACAAAATTCGCGAACAATAAAAAAGATATATATTTAATAGTAATATATTTTTTTATTATGTTGTAAAAATTTTATTGTTCTTTTCTCCAAGTTAAACATTTTTCAATTTGTGCTAATAATGTTATCAATGTTATCCATGCGGTAGTGTTATAGAAATAGTACGAGGAGTAGAAAGCGATGATTATTGTGTTGAGTCTAGATATTTGTGGCCGAGGCTAAGTAATTTGGTCCGACTGATTTACTTTCGAAACGATACTAAATCAATAATAAATAAAAATACATGCGATTTATCCTTAACCAGTTACTAACAACTATAGAATAATATGTACATATTATTTATATTTGTTACGTGATTTGTGAGAATTAATCTTTCTTTGATTGAATATATAATTTTTGACAAATTTGGCGGTATACATTTCTTATTTCTTGCACTTCGTCAAACATTTTCTATAATCAAATCCAAGCGAAAATAGTTGTTAATGAACTTAACTTGACCTAATAATTTTTAATATAGCCGGTGAAATTAAAATTTATTTATAGTCAACGCTTGTCTTCATCAGGAAAATTGATAACTGATTCTAAATATTTTTTGTATCGGTTGAGTTTCGTCGAAACGTTGATTATAAATAAATTTTAATACAGAACTTGAATCTAAAGCAGTTTTATTTTATTGTATTAGTTTTACACAAAAAATAGTATTATATTTTTAAGACACTACTAACAGATTTTTATACTGTGCATGTGTGTATGAAAATTATTGACAATTTCTTGCTCTATCAATACATATTCTATACGCCATCGAATACAGCTTTTCTTTAGTTGTCAAACATCACCATATTTTTTTTTAAATTTATTTCTTTATCACTTGACAACAATTCCCACTAGACATGCATACTATACAACTTCGACATCGTTAAGCATTCCGTTGAAGTGATTGCGTTGCTTTTCTACATATGCACTGCTTAAGTGCACACATGTAAATCTCAGTGGAATAGCGACGGATATGTCACCTTGATTGAAATAAAATACCACAATGTAGTGGAAAAATTTATTTTTTATAGGTTACTCAAAAACAAGTTTGGTCACTTTTTCAATTATTTTCCAAAGTTTGTTACAGAGCTAATAAATTATTCTGTATAATAGCTATTTCTATTTGAAAAAAAAAAAAATTATGCCTGTCCGTATAATCTTTAAAGGACATTAGTGGCGTATTTGTCTTTATTCCACTAAGATTCTTACATCACTATTCACAATACTAGACTGACAAGTTATTTCTTTAAAAAAGAATTTCCCGAGATTCGTCGAGTATTGCACGATGATGTACTTATTTTGTGACGTTGAATTCTCGTTTGGAAACTTTTACCAACGAACACCGTTTTCGTTTGTGTTTGAAAATTGAGGTGAATTTATCAGGCTACTGTAAAGTTTAAAAGCGCAACCTCGCGTTCGTCTTCTTCTTATCCAAAAGTACTATAACACTGTAAAAATGGGGGGGGGGGGAGTGATTCTTCTTTGTTTTTAATCAATTGTTCGACGCGGCCTCCTGTAATTCGGAAACTGTCAGTTTTTATCAAAGCCAACTTCCTGCTTACGCTACTGAAACTTTTCCCAGATTAATATTGTTCGTAATGATGAGTTTGTCTTTTAGATTTAAAACCAAACTTAAACAAATCTGTTTGATTTGGAATAATATTTTTTTTTTCGTGTGCGTCAATTTATCACCGTGACATGATTCATTTGTTTTTCTAAAGCTATCTTACTTTGTATTTGTGTTACGGTAAAACATTTTTTTTTTAGAATTATGTAATCTTTATTTAAGTATTTAACATCTATCTTGCAAAAACTTTGACCAGAAAGAAATGTTATTATAGATAATAGTAATAAGTGTAGGGAGTATCTGTCGTTGCGCCCCACGTTTTTCGTTTTAAATGTTACAAATATTGTCATAGCTATTAAAAATTCACAATCACAAATTTTTAGGAAAATTTGTATAGGGATCAGGATTCTGTATGTGGCTAGGAGACATTATTTTATACTTTTTAGTTCGTTTCAAAAACGCGGTATATCAATTTTTTGTAATTTAAATAATTATTAATTTTTAAATCGCCTCATAATTGTTATAAATATTTTAATTTATCTTAGTGTGTCTTATAAACTAACTTATAAGCTATAAAACTATCTCAAAATAAATCCAAGAAAATATAATGTATAAAATACTTTACGCATACAAATTAGTTTTTAATTTTATGTATATTAGCTAAATCTAAAATGTTTTGCATATAGTATAGTAATTATTATTAATAGTCTTCATCAATACTTGACTTATTACATGTTTGTTTCAATGTATGCTATTCTAAGAACTATAATTATAAATGACTTTAATATGTAAAACAAGCCTTCTAAGCCTAGCTGGAAATACACGTTAACATTTTTAAAACGTAAGAATTTAAGACTTCGTAAAATTAAAACTCTAATTAAATTGTCATTTCGTTTTTTTTTTGTTTTTGTATTTTTTAACTTTATCTCCAGACATAATTATCTTCTTTAATTCTGTTCCGTTTTACTTTTAAGAAAATTTCCCGGCACATATTATACCAGTGTATTTAAATGTCGCGTTTTTTCTCCTTTTATTTCGGTATCGTAAATAACGCCGAAAGAAAATTTATTTTTTATTATTTAATGAAATTTTTATTATGCTTTAAATGAGAGAAAATTCCATTATTTTCTATTTTAATTAAGTGAAGAAATCTTAGAGTTTTTATTGGGATTTTAAAACGGGAAGAAAATTGTTGCTGATAATAATGAGGATAATAATAGTTCTTTTACGAAATTTATTTTTATTGTATTTTTTTTAAACACTAAATCAAACAAATTTTCTATTGTGTAAATGTGATCATTTGTGAATGAGTGTACCATGAAAATATTTGCTGTACACACAATCTGATATATTTGTTTAACCTTCGATACAAATCAGATTACAGTGACTTAAACATGAGGTTTTGAACTCGGACAGAAAAATTTGGGATACAAGGTTTGGCTAATCGCTTTCGCCATCGTATTCTCTATCTGCGTGTATTTGTACGTCGTGTCCCGTCCGATCCATCCGTTCGTAACGATGCTTTTCATCCCGAGTCACAATAACATTAGCACGGGCATTAATAGTTTGTGTCCGTTTCCACAAATTAAAGCGCAAGCTTTCCCCGGCTTTGGTCGACGAAGTAAAAGCCGGTTTAACATTATCGAGGTTGAGATCAAAAAGTTATGAGTATGTTAGTGTATTAAAGGTTTTATTTGAAAGTTGCTTATTGGTCAATGTTTGTGAATGTTGTTGTGGTAAACAAATTTTAGTTAATTGTTTTGTTTAATTTATAAATAATTATTTAAATAAAAAATTAAAAATAAGTATAAAATAATTTCTCCTAGTCTCATCCGGATTTATAACTCCATAAAGAAAAAAATGGGGCGCATGTAATAGATAATAGTAAGCAATGTAGGGATTAGTTGTCGTTGCCCCATGTTTTTCTATATGGGGTTATAAATTTGTATGGGGCTAGGAGAAATTATTTTATACTTTTTAGTCCGTGTTAAAAATGTGGTATATTAATTTTTTTTATTTTAATAATTATTTTTGCTTTTTAGACTTGTTTAACTTTAACTTTAATCTAATTAATTAATTAATTATTTAAGTTAATTAACTTTAATTTATTATTTATAATATTATTAATTAATTCGTTAATATTGCATTGTCATTCAGTTCTGAGCTTTGTTCAAAGTTTAAAGTCTCTAGTTCATCGAAGTTTGTCGTGAAATTAATGTAAATAATATTCTAATATTTGGATTTTTCTTCTCAAAAATTTCACAAGTTACTCATTACTTAGCATAAAAGTCAACCAGTTTTTTACACCTGTATCATTGTCGTCGGACATTGATCATATCACCATACTGATGAGCTTTTAAAGAGCAGGTTAACTGGACATTCATTGATGCATAGCCTAATAACCGATTCAGTGCTTGAGTAATTTGTGAAATTTTGAGCGAAAAAATCCTAACATTATATAGTATTATAAAAATTAAATATTTACTGTCTACTGACCTTTACTAGCTGTTAATTTATTACTATAATTATTCAGTTTGATAACTTTGTGATAGCATCTTGTTGTATAAAAGAGAGATAAGAGAGATCCAAGATGATCGGCATTGGACCCACATCAACCGCTTAAAATCTTGATTTTGCGTCGTTGGCACCGCGCGACGGAATTAGCGTCGCTGGCGTTGAACGAAAAGGACACAATGTCGTCATGATGTTCTCTGATCGGACCGACATTCGTGTTAACCAGTGATCAGAGTCAGAGGGTTGGAGGGGGGAATGGGTGTTTAGTGCTGTTGAAATTGTTTGGCAATCTAAACTTATAGGGTCGATTTTTTGTTAGGAAAATCAAGGGTAGTTTGTTAGGTTAAGAAAAAAAATAATGTGCTTAATCTTGTGTGCGGTATTGACAGTTTAGGATTTAGCTAACAAAAAAAATTGATCATGTTAATACTTTAAATAATGTTTGTTTTGAGGATGCATATAGATTTTTTTGCAATTTAAATTATAGTAGTGCGTAATAAGTATACAATGAGAATAATTTTACTTTAGATTCGATGTTCTCAAAAGTAAACGTGTTTTTGAACTGTGAACTTATGTTTTTCTAATACAAATTTTAATAGAAAAATATAATAGTAAGTAACTTAATCTTGAAACTTGAATCTTGAATCGGAAACAAAAATTTTCTTAGTGTATTATTTTTTTAGTTAATTAATGGAAAATTTAATTTTTGGATGCGATATTATTTATTAGTTAAATAAATGTATTAGGAGATGAATTTTTTGGCTTTAAAATGTTTAATAATATGGGACATATTTATGTTTTAAACACCTGTTTTTTTTTGTATCATTAGAGCAGTTAATTATATTTTTATTTTGAAAACTGTGGTACTAAGCAACATTAAAGCTGATTATTTGAAACAAATGTAACTATAGTAATCTTTTTCTACCATCTTGTTACTCGTTACTATTTGAATGTTATCCGAAAGGGTACAAGGTCAACCATAGAAACACTAGCTAAGGCAATCTCGTCTAACTGAAAACGGTTCACTCTTTTCTCCGGGATGGGGGTCACGCATTACTTCAGGAAACTATAACATCAAATCAAACGACAATCGCACGTCCGAATCTTCAAATCAATGATTGTTCTTGATGGGGTCACTGTAACATTTCCCCAAAACGAAACGAAAATCCCGAGACATTTTCTGCCACCTTTTTTCTTCTTCTTCCTCTATTTCTTTTCGTTCCGTCTTTTCTTTTTGGCCATGTCCATTCCTGTTCAGTTGACAAACGAAATTGCGAACGAGCTTTTCGCCTTCGCACTGCTGCTGAAGTAGTTGAATGTCTGGACGCGAGAGCTATTTTACATATATTTTTTTCTGCTTTTCTTGAAAAGGTCAATTTTGGAATGTTTTGTGCGCCCGGATGTAGTGGAATACACACACACAGAGACGGGGCTGGGATGTGTCTCCTCCATGAAAATGTTTCGTGACTGTAATAATAAAAAAGGAAATTTAGGTTCGCCGGTTCTTATTAAAATTCAAAGTGTTTTTATATTTTTGTGCTGTCATAAACAATGAGTTTTTGATAGCCCGCTTTTTTTCCCCTCTTCTAGGTATTATAAATGTAGAGAAATTTATATTACCATATACGTGTACTGTAAGAAAATATGAGAAGGCAGATGCAAAATAAATCATATATGGCCGTGGTTTCTCGATACCGCAATTAGTACACTATATATTCTATAAATATTAATAATATTACGTCAATTATTGCAGTAAAAATTACAAAATGCTGCTATTTTACTGTTAATAGTTATGTAAAATTACAAAATTATACATTACATTTTTTACAGTGTAGTGCATGTGACTAGACATCCAAACATAGTAAACAATCTTTCAAAACTCATTACATAAAATAAAACTGCTATAGGTTAAAGTTCTGTATTTATATTTATTTAAAATAAATTAATAAATATAAATACAACAGTACTTTAACCTTAAGTAGTTTTATATCTTGATTGGATGATACAATTTTTAAAATAATATTAATAGGGTTATCCAATATAAATTAAAATGGTTATTTTTTAACGCTAAATCGAAACTTTATGCTAAATAAAGTGGTACGTATTTTTTTAAATGTTTATATTCGATAGTGTCAATTAAAGTTTAAAATAAATTCTTTTAAATCGTGATATTATTATTATTTTTTATTTTTTTTGATATAGCCGCGCAACTTCTATGGTCATTTGCGGTAAAAACGTGATATTATTATTATTATTATTATTATAATCTCGGCGAGGCTAATACATTTTTTCAAATTTATTAAATTTTTTAATTATATATTAGTTCACTGGGATTAAGTGAAATTTAAAATATTTGTAAAAACACATGCCAGCTTTTCGTTTCAAATATGTAAATTCTAATAATAAATTTAACTATTACAAGACTATTTAAAAAAATTTAATTTTAAGTTATGACAATACGTTATGATTGTTAAGTCACGATGAATAAATTAATGTACCTGTTTATGCTTTTAAATCATTTATTTTAAAAATATAAAAATCTTAATATTTACTACATAAATTTTAATTGTAAATAGATTAGGAAGATTAAGAAAATTTATTGCTACGAAACAAGAAAAAGAAAGCACAGTTTAATCTTTCGTTATCTTAATCCGAAGTTGACTTATGTTTATGCAATTCGTTTTTTTAAAAATTTAGCATATAATTAATTTAACACAGTTTTACTGTTAGTATTAATACAATATTGGTATTTTTACAGTTTATGTGTTATTTTCCAGACAACATTACTTTTGGTTTGGATTTAAAGAACTTAATATCGTGTTTTTACGTCTTTGTTCTCACATTTAAATAATGCATTAGTACAATGTGCGGGTAAAAAAAAATTTAGAAAAACGCAATTTTTATCTACATTGTCGTTATGGATTTGAAGCGAGGTATAGCATAAAAACCAACAATTTTAAAACACTATAACCTTTGCAATTGCAGTTGTTAGTTGGTGCTCATAAACCGTATATTTTTTTATTTCTTTTAATAATGAGAACATAGTAGAACCATGGTTAAGAAGTATTTAATTTTTAGTGGTTAGCATATCATCACCATATTCAAATGGCTGGCATTTTTATATTTCGGGGCACTACTAGCGAAATATTTTGTAGTTGGAAAAGAAAGAACTACTTAACCATAGCATAACTATAGAAATAGTGGTTACGCTTAGTTGTCGTATATGTTAGTCGGAGCTTTCAGGATATTTACAACCAGGATAGAATAGCCTTCTAACCTCCTATTCCGTTTGGGTTGTGGCTGTTCCCGTTAACAATGAATCTTCCTTTATACGCTTGGAACATTTTCATTAAGGACTTTCAGCTGCATTTGATATTTTGCATGTTGAAATACTAAGGCGATAGTAAGGATACTGTGCGAACAAAAATATTACGTATTATATTAATATAAAAAAAAGCTTTAGGATTAATTTCTGTATATATTAGAGCTTTGAACCGTTACATTTTTCGTTCCGGTTCAATTAAAAAAGTATATATCGGTTCGGTTCCGGTTTTCGTTCTGACACATATAACGTTTTTTTTTTCGGTATATATTTTATTTAAATATCGATGTTTCGGTATACTCTATTCTGTTTGTATGAAATATTATTTACTTTAAAAATACTAAAATATTTTTTGTTATTTGTATTTGATAAAATAATACAAAATATTTTAGTATTTTTACAGATTTTTTATATAGAAAAACCAATCTTTAAATGTTTCAGATGTTTTCGAGTAGTTAATAAAAAAATTATAATTGGCTGATTCTAATTTTTCTTTTGAGAAAAAAAATTAATAATTAGGTTATTTTATCCAGTCTACTTAAACTTAGTAAACGAAAATAAAATGGAAATTTTGTATATACAATATTAAATATTTATTAATGTTTAATATTGTACTGACAATGAGTCAAAATATTTGGATATAATAATAAAGGAACGATCATATATTACAATTGTGTTCCGGTGAAAATAATAGATGAAAATACGACAGCTGTGTTATACTTGAAATATATATATATATATATATATATATAGTGAAGAAATATTACCTTCTATTTGTTTTTATTTGACTCGGATCAGTATTCCGACTCTAAACTTGTATATACATATTTGAGAACGATATATTATTTAAAGCTATAAAAAGCAACATAGTAATATAAGTTTCTTGGTTCGATTTAGCAATAAAATAAAATTGACATTCTTCTAACCTAACCCAACCTAACTTATTCGAACCTAACCTACACGGATTCAAAATTATATATACTATATAATATTTCGTTTCGCTTTGTACAAACATATACATATATTATATGAATATTCAGGTAAGTGTGAATATTTGAAAAACTAGAAACATTTCAATATTTACCTTTTGTGTGCATTAACGCGAAGTAGATTGAGGGTATATCGCATTATTTTCGAACCATTGAACCGAGCCAGTAAGTATATGTAATCTGCAATAACCTTCAGTTGTTTTTTCTCTTTCTGTGTTATTTTGTAATGAAAGCTTTGCGATGACAGAAAATTGTGTGAATTAATATAAAGGATATACTTGTTTTTAATTAAATTAAATGCAGTTTTGGTTATATTCAATATGAAAATAAAAAAAGATTACAGAAATAATATAATAACTGTAATAATAAAAACTGTTTGATAATAATATGCAAAAAAAAAACAACATAAACACAATTTTTTATTTTTTAGAAATACTTAAAAATAAATAATGTTTGTTTTAGTTTCAAAATTACATAAATAATTTAATAAACTAAAAAAAATTTAAAAACAAATATAATATTTTTACTGACCGTTATATCACATTTGATAAGGGAGGTATAATAATTATACTAAATTTGATATGTCGAGATTTTTACAGATAAGCACAAATTAGGCTTATAGTAACACGAATCAATTGTTTTTAGCATGTCCGTCTGTTTACACTTGTAGAGCAAATTGAGCTGAATGGATTATTATAAGATTTCATATTGAATATTTCAATTTGATCAACTTTTAATATGATTAATTATGCCTAAACATTAATGTTTTTATTATTTTCGTTTTTCAATTTTTTTGTTACTCGTGTAATAAACTAAATAGATAAAGAACAATAATAAGTTAAGTTTTGTAACAAAATCTATACATGGTGACGTTTCATTATTACATAAATATCTTTTTGAGTTTTCAATTTTAAATTATTCTAAATAGATATTCAAAATACAATATTTGTTATTAATAGTCACTAATTTTTAGTTCGATGGCTTGCGTGAGGAAAAGTTTATTCCAAGAGCATATATGAGATAGGTTAGATGAATGTGGATGAAATTAAAGTTGCTTGTGTAGATAGGGATGTTTGGAGGAAATTGATTTCGGGATAGTGGAAAAAGTTTGTGTCACACTCTTTTGGGTACATGGTGTGATTATGTATGTACGTATCTTATCCACTTGAAAAAGAAATGCATTAATGCCACTTATAAATTCTAATCGAACCGAGTTATTTAATTGTATCATTTATTCTGATGAAGACTGGCGTTGATTTTCGTCGAAACTTCGATTATAAATAAATTTTAATACAGAACTTGAATCTAAAGCAGTTTTATTTTTCTAATCTAACCGACTTTCTATGGATTAAATATTAATGCAAAGCAGAAAGAAAGTAACTACTGACTACAATATGAGGTAAAAAGAAATAAAACATCGCCTTCTTTTAGCCAACAGACACATGTCAAGTAAACAATGTTTGACTTAGCGTTCTATAGAACCTAAGCGAAACATTTTGAATAATTCCGCAAACAAAATGTTTTTGCTCAATGTTTCTTCTGTCTCTAAACCTGGTAAAAGTTGGCGGTAACCAACCCAGCTGCCAGATACCAGTTCCCAGCCAGGGCATACACGACTAAGTAAGACGAACAGACGAGAACAAAGTTTGTACACAGTTTAAATAATTTACGATCTATTGCGATCGCAGCCGTTGCTCTACTAAAATCTAAAATACAACGAGAGTTGGTCTCGGAGCTTCCGCGCGGAGATGTCTAGCTGAAGAGGCGGCGAACATACTGTGGGGCCCAGTGGTGCACCCGTGCACGAGTGTGAGAGAATGCACACCGTTTGCTTACTTTCCTTCTATCGCGCGCGCGTTGATGCTAATCTCTTAGTCCTAATCTGACTTGCAAATTGGTTTAATATTACTTTAATCCGACGAGGAATATTATTTAATTAACGTTTTAAAGTATGATTTGTTGTATCAAAGCGATTTATGTCTCGATTGCTTGAGCAAAAGGATATTGCATTTGAAATTAAAGCTGTTATATAACTAAAACTGCTGAACACGTTTTACAGTTAATACATATATCAAAGAACCTATTCAATTATCAATATGATTTAATCTCTTTAAAGATCATACGATCTTCATTAGTAAATGAATGCATGTACATTTGTGCACAAACGGGATATGTATCTATATTTTTTTTTCTTGCTGACAAAAACATACAAAAAACATATTATTTTTAACATAGTAAAAAATCTTTTAGAACTCATTATATTAAAATAAAAGTTTTAGGTTGTAGTTCTGTATTGATAGTTATTAAACAGAACATAAAAACAAGTTTCTAGGTAACGAAATAAAGAACTAGATTATAAAATTTAAAAATTAGGAGTATTAATTAAGAGAAGCCTAATTTTATTTAAATCAGCTACTAGTTACACTGATTGATGTTATCTGTTTCTTTATAAATTTTTATTGCTTCTTCTATCAATCTGCTGTTAATATTGATGGGTCTTGCAATTATTATAGAATCTATATTACTCAATATGTATCACAAAGTAAAGGCTGATTAAATTAAATATACATACTATTCTACAATTGTTAGTAGGTTACTTGGTATGTAGTTTTATTTATTTTTAGTTTAGTTTCGTTTGGAACGCTTGAGGAAAAAATCACGCTTGAAAAATAGACAAAACATTAGAAAATTCACCTAGATATTATATCATACAGATAATGTTAGTAGTTTTCTTCAGATATATAATTAATATATTAGCAACATTTTGCTATTCAAATTATAGCCTATACGAATAATAAAATTAACAAGCTTTTGATTAAAGTTCTGTGTCACTGTTATTAAAATTTCATGTTTCAATTTATTAGATATGAATAATCATTAGAAAAATAAATACGAACAAGTAATTAGTCATTTTTTGTTTATTTTTCTATGCAATAAGTTCTAAAAGGTTTTTTACAATGTTATAGTTATAATATTTAGAGAGGAAAAAATTAATTGATAATTCCATTATTTCATTGACGCGAAACACAATGCCAACAACACAATCTACGGACAAATCATATCAAAATGTGACCTCACAACAAATAAAGTGGATGCGCGCGAATGTTTTGTCATACTTAAATAAATTTATTACGCTTTTGGTGCAATAGTACTGCCATCGTACTCCAAATGCAACTGAAAAATGTTTGCTTGTCTCTTCGTTTTGCAAACGGGGGACCCGCAAATGTATTATTTCTCTCTCTGTGTGTGTGTCGTACACTACTGTTTCAAAATCAGTTTTAGTTGGGCACAGATGCAAATGTCACCCGTGGTAACGCTAACACAGTTTTTATTTCCAATTTGTTTCGGCTTTTTTTTGTGCTTTTTTTTTCGTTCACATTTGACCGGGTTTTTTCATACACAAGTTCTGTAAGAATGTAAATAATCATAGTTAGCTTTGAATTATGGAAATTTTTTTTTTTTTTAACGAAATGTATATTCGTAGAATTTGTATTTGATATATATTTTTTTAGTTGTTCATAGATATACATTGTCCGGTAAAAAGTTTGCATCATATTGAAAAAAATTTAATTATTTCGTTATTGAAAATTATTATTACGTACTGATATTGCTTCTGGTATAGGTCAAATTAAACACTTATTAAAAATAATTCAGGTTAATTCTGTTGTTTAAAAAAAAAAAACTCCCAAGGGTAGAGTTTTATCGGTCAACAGTTGTCCTCTTGAAGTAACTTTTTGTTGGTCACTGGTGACTGCCATGATAATCAAGTAATCGTAATGGGATACTTGCAAAAATAATTGTTTTTATGTATTTAAACTATTTACTTAGTTATTTAATACTGATTTTTTTTTTGTATTTTAGATGAGTACACTTTTCTACTATCAATCCTTCCTTCGTTAAATGTAAGTAATGTTACAATTAATTATTTACTTCTGAAAATACTTGATTAATTATTAACTGGCCTGACTTGATCTAAAACCGAACTTTACCTAAAAGTTTTTGGACGTAAAACAAAAATCAATGTTAAATAATTTAGTTAAATTTTTATAATAATAAAAAAATTAAAATGTGTTAGGACTCTCATTTTTTCTATATTATAATGTGAGAGATAATAAAATATATTGCGCGTTTAAGTTGACAGAACTATAAAATTGAGTAACATGTTCTGTATTTATTTTATACATACAGTTCATTTTCGTAAACTATTTTTCAATTTCTGTTACAATTTAGAAAATATAGAATCCAGCCGCAGTTTCCATCTGTTAAAGTTTGTTATTATAGAGCTAGTAAATCCACCCCCGTATAGTTTTAAATACTCTTTTTCTGGTAATCATAATAACAATGCAAAAGTAAACAGGTGCGCCATTTCAGTTTACGTGCGAATGTACTTGACAAAGATATTAAATATCTGTTTTATTTTTACACGAGAAATAAAAACACGGGTGTGCTTACAAAATCGGTCGTTACAGCTTTTTAAAACGAAATTTACGAGCGAAACACGCGGGGAATTCTAGACTACATTGCTAATGCAGACCCCCAGAAAAAGAAAATAAGGAAACGGGAAAAGTCCGCGAGAGACACTTTTCTATTTTCTGGAAGGCCTGAGCTGTTGTTATGCAATAGCAACAATTGGTTTTCTGTGTTGCTATTATACTATCGTTTTCCTTTCTAGTTTAGGATTTTGGAATTTCTTGAGGGTACAATATTGTGTTTGAATCCTTGAGAGATGGGTGGGGTAAAGAGGAATTTATTTTACACAATTAATGCTTAATTGTACAACTAGCAAAGAGACGTACGTCGAAACGTCGATTTTTAAATAAAATTAATACAGAACTAAATCATAAAGTCTTTTTATTTTAATAATATATTCGGCTGCTCATATAAAATAATGAATTTATTGTTCTGAATTTACAATAATTACAAAAAGCTGTACTTAACTTATACCCTTATGGATTTTAACAAATATTTTAATTTCTAGTTAATCGTAATGAACTAATATATAATTGAAAAATTCAATAAATTGGTTTCACCGGGATTAAAACGCGAGACCTCTTGCCCACGATGAAACAACCACTTTTTTCTCATATCCCGGCGAGACCAATACATTTTTTCAAATTTATTAGATTTTCTAATTATATATTACTACATTACGATTAAGTGGTTATTAAAATTAAATTAAATCCTTAGTGTCATCGCAGAAAACATTGCTTTAATATTTATTGTAAACAAAATCTTAAAAATGTTATTTTGTTTAGTTGTCTATCTGGAATTCCAAATCGAATTATTTCATCAAAAACACATTAGAATAATCCATTGTTTTTAATATCACCTACGTTTTCCCCCATTTAAATTCAATTTAGATGGAATTGAACCATGATGGGTGGTTTTACTGTAAAAATCATAAAAATTTTCGTCATAGTAACTGATTACAATTTTACCTGTCAAATAACAAATGTAATAACTAGAGTTTAAAACAAATTAATTGTTTAACGTAAAACTAAGGACGTTTTATGGTTTATTGCCCTCTAAAAGGATACAGAGAAGTACGTAAACATCCTGTATAACATATTTCACATTTTTTTTGAATCAGTTTTATAAAATATAAATTTATAGTAATACCACCAATTTCACAAACAAATACTTATATCGAACTATTATAACGCATAGATATCATACCATACGGAATTCATATGTATATGTGGTTATTGCTACTGTTGCCTAAGATTATAATATAGCGGCTTGTGTTTTGGTTGGGGGTGCGTTTAAGGGAATTGGTTTTGGAAGTTAAGATATTGAATTACTTAGACGTACACCGTGAATAACAATGACGTTTTCCAAACGGTTTTGCTGCCATTTATTATTTTGATGGCTGAAAGATTACAAGATTAACTTGACTTACTGGTTTGGAAAAAGAATGTGCTCGCGGATTTATTGGTTTGAAATGCCGTTTGGAATTTTTTATATACTTACATATAAACATTGTACCCATGTTTGGGTCGTTATTTATACGATTCAGTTCGATTAGATCTGACAGTAATTATTATATTTATTAAAATGAAACTGCTTTAGGTTAGAGTTCTGTATTAATATTTATTTAAAATCAACGTTTTGACGAAAGTAAACGTTCGTCTTCATTAGGATAAATGATACATAAATGACATTACAGTAAATAACAGAACATAGAAACAAGCTACTCGGTAACAAATACTAATAATAAGTTTGTTTATTTAGCATATGCTTATAAATGGTATTACAAAATTAATAATGTTTTTATTTTTTTTTATAAATTTGTATAGCTTCTATTTCTTTATTGTTTTATTTTAAAAAAAGTTTTAGTATTAGAAATATTTAATAACCAATAAAAATAGGACAAGAAAATTTCCAATCCCACAATTGTTTTTAATATTTTTATATTCGTAGACAAAATTTTACAAATTCTAGAACGAATTTTTGTCTGCAAGCAACAATATTACTCGTCCGCTATTTTCTATATACAATAATACAGTCGACTGTTTTAAATAGTGTTAGTGGGGCATTGTGTTAAAACTGAGCGGGACCCAGTTGTGCCTGTGATAAAATGTCACCCCCCCCCCTTCCGCCATCCAGCATCTCGTAAAAGGGTTTGTAACATGCAACCAAGATGGGTTAAGGGGGAGGTTGTGACCGTTTTCACGTTCCAATAAAATGGGCCAATGTTGGTACCGAATGGTAATTGCTTTTTAGCGAAAAGGAATCGCCACGTGCCCAGGTTTTCTTCCCGCGAAAAGAATAGTATAGTTGGCAATTGTGACGAGGTAGGCGAAATATATTCTTTATGTAAATTTAGAAGTGTATGTAATTATACCAATAATAATATTATAGAACTAAACAAATATTATCTATTTATGGAAAAATCCTGAGAGCAAAGTTACTAAAAGACACTTTACTAAAAGAACTGCAATATTACATACATATGCACTTTTCCATTCCGTTGGCAATATTATATTACATAATGTTTGTATTAGTTCTGATATTATGATTTTTAAACAATTATGAATAAAATTACAACAGTTAAGTAATTCTATCTAGAAATACTGTGCATCATAGCATCTTATGGTTTGTAGGTAAAATTACATAATTATTTTTTTTAGAGTGCACATGAAAACTTTACATTTTAATATTTGTATAGAAAATAGAAAATAGAAAATAGAAAATAGAAAATTGTGCTGTTTAAATTTAGGTGGTAGTACGAATCACCATACACACAATCATACACACACACACACACGATTTGAAAACGGCAGCAAATCAATAAAATGTATTTATCAACTCGAATATTGGTTGTGAATTGCAGAAACTGGCTCCCAAATTAGGCGGTTCTCAATAACCACACAACCATACATTTACATGTCAATAACTTTACATAGGCGTATATTTCTGTATGTGTGTATGTGTGCGTGGATATGTTATCCTACAGCTCCAATTTCCACGACATATATTGGTGTTTTGTTTGACTATGTATTGGTTTTCTATTGCATTTATTTTTCTCTATCATTACATTTTATGAGTATTTTCAATTGTTGAAATCTGTTTATAAATTTAAATTTTGATTGGTTAAAAAAAATCTTGTAAATTTGGTAATAATGATTGGTAATTATTATTGAATTGATCTATAATAGAATCTACTTTAGGATGTTAATATTTATTAATAATTGACGTTTCGATGAACTTAACGTACGTCTGCATCAGGAAAAATGATACAAATGACATTTACAATAAATAAACAAAATATAGAAAGAAGTTACTAGGTAATAAAATAAGTAACTAGATCATAAAATTATACTTATCAACATTCAAAACTAGATTCATATTTTTACCTACAACATTAATTCTATCAATTATCCTTCCTAGTGGCTTTACTATATTTTCTGAAGATGTTCACAAACTATGCGGAAAATTTATATAAAATACTATTTTTAATTAAAATGCATAAATTTGCTGAATGACGCGAAATATTTAGAAGGGGGGAAACTATTGAAATACCCGAGGTACGTAAATGATTTTAATTTATATAGTTAACGTATTATTAATAAGTGTTTATTAAATTTGTTGTAAACTCATTAGTGTGCATTCATACTTTGCGGTTAATAAATTTAACAAGTTGGTCTATTACTTCTAAAAGCGAACCGTAATTGAGTTGTTAAATATAAATTTGCGGCAAAAGTGCTTTAAAATCTCCGATAGGTTATTATATTTTATCAGAATTTACCTACCTTCGTACATACGTACGCTTTTATATTTTGTATGCATATTATGAAACAAAGTGTTAGCTAAAAACTACACTGTTCAGAAATCAGGAGACTGCCAGAGAAAACAAAATAGGTACATATATATTTTTATCTACAACTGCTTTTTTATATGGTCATTATATATATAAAATCAGATAAATAATATTAGTCTTTATAGCCCAAGGGAAATAAAATACTAGTCTTTATTAACCAAGGTTAATAAAATATTAGTCATTATTAACCAAGGGAAATAAAGAAACGATCTTTATTAACTTGATTTCCGTACGCACGCTTTGTTGCAGATGGCAGCAGTTATCAGTCAAATGAATAAAATGACAGTTGTAATTAGTTAGTTAGTTAGTTAGTTGTTGTTAACATCATAGATTTGAATAAGTAAGTACAATATTAGAAATATATAAGCAGTTGTAGATAAAGTATAGTATTTGACTTGCAAATAATGCCTACAATGTACTCGGATGTTTTATTCCCCTCGCTACGCTCGTGGACTAAACAACATCCTCGTACATTATAGGTGCCATTATTTGCTCGTTAAATAATATACTATTTAATACAAATAAATACAAAATTAAAAAAATAAATAAAGTTACTAGGTAACAAATAATAACTAGATCATAATATTATGAAAGTTGAACGACCTCTCGAATTGATTTTAGTATATAAGATGACAGGAAAAAGGTCAAATAAAAATGCTCTAGTTTGTTAGCATGCGACTACTAGATCATAATAATTTTATAAATTTTTAATTAACTTGATGCTATCTTTTTTTATACAATTCTATTGCTTCTCTTATCAATCTGCTGTTAATATTGATTGGTCTTGAAAATTATTACATTATCTTCGAATACATGTGCGGAAATATCTTCATAATGTAAAATTCAAAGATACTGTAATAATTGCAAGGCCAATCAATATTAACAGCAGATTGATAAAACGAAGCAATACAATTTTATAAAGAAAAAACAAAAAAAAACATTAATCAGTGTGACTAGTAACTGATCGAAATTACATTTGACTTACATTAATTAAAAAATTTATAAATTTTTATGATCTAGTTACTTATTTGTTTACCTAGTAACTTGTTTCTATGTTCGGTTATTTACTGTAAATATCATTTGTATATCATTTTTCCGAATGATGGCGGACGTTGAGTTCGTCAAAACATCGATTATAAATAAATATTAATACAGAACTTTAACCTTAAGCAGTTTTATTTTAATTATTGAATTATTAATTATGAAGTTATTATATACAATGTGTCTCCGTATTCAGTTCACTTTCATTTCATTTTCATGTTTTCGGATTCCGCCCTGCTTTGTTTGAAAACAATTATGTATATAATAACATTCTAATTATTAACTAAATACTACGTGTATTTTTTGCTTTATAAATTTATGAAATATCATTATTGAACTAGTAGCATAATAACCTCTTTCTACATAGACAATATGGTAACGTAATATTAATATTATGATACGCTTGAAGAAAACATATATTATTTACATTTTAAGCGAGACGCGATTCACGAATAATTGTATTATACAGTTGTTTGATATTTCTTTTTTTAAAGATTTAACTTTTTTTTGTTGTATAAAATGTAATGTTTGTATAGCCACATCTCGCTATGTTAATAAGGTCGTTTTAATTAAATTTTACGTGACATCTTTAAATTCATCTCATGTTTTTTGAATAACATACAACCCGTTATATTTTACATTTTTTTTTTACGCTTGTTCTAGCACTTTTGTACTGTTTTATTATTTTTATTACGGTCGTGGTACAAAGTTTACACGTTGTTTTCATTTTAAAGTTTACTTTTCCGTCGGAATTATTTCGCGTTTTAATCATATAATTTTTACCATAATTTGGTTTCATATATTTTATCTTAATATACGTAAACAAAATTGTACATGGAATACTAAAAATTTTTTAAAAAAATAATATAATTTATGATGCATAGTGTTAAATAATTTTTTTTTACTACAAAAGAAATTAATTAATAAATAATATTAAAGGAGTTTGTGTGCCAGGTATCATAAATGAGGATGAAGCAATCTATCTAATTTTTGTATATTGAAAAAAGTTTGTGCTACACTCTTATGGGTACACTGTAAAAAAAAAAACTAGCGAAATTACATAAAAATAGTATTTTAATTTTACTATAAAAAAATCGGTAATTTTATTTGGGAAATGTAGCAATGCACAGAATTAAAATAGAATGCACTTGGTTAGTTTGGATACTTTCGACTCTAAATTAGATACTTTGCACTTTGTACAACCTAAACTTTAAACTAAAACTGTAATATTATATATTACTAAAAAAAAAAAAACTGTAAATTACATATATATGTACTTTTCTATTCCGTTGGTAATATCATATTACATAATGTTTGTAATAGTTTTGATATTATGTATTTTTACACAATTAATTATAACCTAGAAATTGTATTATTGAATTAGTAAATAATAATTTATTTTACTTCAATATGTTTTGTATAACATTTTCGAAATTAAAAAAAAATATTTACTTTTTTTACAAAAACCATTGGTAAATATTAAATAATATTTTTTATCTGAAATGAAAACGAAATTTGAGGACGCCAATGTAAATATTTTAAATTGAATTAATGGATATACGTATATTTATAACATTCATTTGATTTTGTGTAAATGGCAGTATTATTCGAATATTTTGCTTTATACGTAAATTACGTATTGTTTAAAAAATATACGAAAGTGATCATCGAATTTTTACTAAATAAACAAATAAGCAACCAAATATACAGAATAATTTTTATTATTTCGTATAGGAGCAGTACTGTTTGTAAATTAGAATTTTTATTATATTTACGAAAAATATAAAAATAAAGAAAATTAACATTAAAAATTTGAATAAAAGCTATGGTTATTATTAATGTTTATATTCATTTAGTTTGTTTATGATAATGTTGAACAATTCGAATGAACAAAATTGTGCTGTCGTAATAAAGACAGAAAGGAAAACTCTGAGAACTTTTGCCGTGATATTGGTTGGCATAAGTTTATATTATTTTCGAGATTGCATTGCAAATATTCGAATTTTTGTTTTGTTTTTAAATCAATTTGCAAATAGTGTTTGTACGTATATACAGAATATAACATGGCTATAAACGATTGAATAATATAAGGTTAATTTTGTTGTATATGTTAGTACAGTGATTCTCAAACAATGCAGATGAATGAAAAGTAAAATAGAATTTTTATTATGGATTTATAGAAATTGAATTTTTATTTATTTAGACATGTTTGCAATGATTTTTATATTTAAAATGCAACATGGTTTGCTTCCCAAATATTTAAATGGCAATCTGAAATTTAATAGTAGTGTGCATAATTATTAAATTAGTAAAATTTTGAATCATAAATTGTAAATTTGTAAATTAAATCTATCATGCACCTGAGTTACGGTTAAATGTATTATTTATTAACATTTTTTTCTACAATTTTTATACAATTTTTAGTAAATCTCAACTAGGATATCGGATAATATCAAACCGTTTTTACTGGGTATTTTATTGAATATTAGAAAAATTGATTGTACAACAATTTTAGAATGATGATAATATTATAGAGAATAGTTGACAGTAATATTCAAAATATAATATCACCAATATAAACGGAATTATTGGTAACATGATTTGTGATGATCATTCGTGTAATTGGAGTATTGTATATTTGTGTTTAATATCACGTAACTTATTAAATCATGCACAATGTGTATGTATATTTGAATGTAATTTAGAGCGCTTCTGTTAATAAAATTTAATATTTGCTAATTGTATGAGTATTTTGTGGAATTATCAATTAATCAATAAATATTTCGTGTTATTAATATACATGTCCTGATTTATAAATTTGATATTCTTTGATGATATTATAGTTTTACATTTTGTAATTTAAAAATTTTTTTTACGTAGCAATAAGTACTAGATAACATATAAGTAACTAGATCATAAAAATTATGGATTTTTAATTAATGGAAGCCAAATTTTATTTAAGTCAGTGTCTTCACAGTGATTTATGTTATTCTTTTCTTTATAAATCTGTATTGCTTTTCTTATTAATCTGCTGCTAATATATTGATTGGTCAAGCATTTATTATTGTATTTTTAAATTTTACATTATGAAGATATACTAAAGCATGTTTAGCAATAGCAGATTTATCTTTTATATTAAATAATTAATAATAATTATAAATATAATATAATAAATATATTTTTTTTTTCTATTTGAACGAATGTAGAGTTTTTGATTTTCATTCTATTATCTTAAACTTCTCTAATGTCTTTTTGAAATTAATATCAATAAATAAACTAAGAAATATAATAAATGTATCAAGTAACAAAATATTTTTTTTTGTTTATTTATTTAGTTACAACTTTTATTATGATTATCAAAGGAATAAAATAAAGTTAGCAAGCAAGATGAAACTTTATGTACATCATTTTTACAGAAAAAAAAAAACAAATGAAAACAAAAATAGTTTTATAAAACTTTACTAACAACTGTTTAATAAAGTTTTTCTTTTACAAGTATAACAGCGAAATATTTGTCAACGTACAAGAAACAAAACAAACTTTACTCGTGATGACTACTTGTTACATTACAGTATTAAATTTATCATAATTTTTTTTAACTACGCCATCAAACAAACTACTTTTATTAATAATACTCAAAAATTTTGAGATTTTCAATTTTTCCCAAAATTTTACATGATAATCAGTCATTGAATCGGGTGTTAAGCTATGCATCAATGACTGGCCAGTTTTAACCGTAGACACGTGTTTCGGTCTTTAGGACCTCATCAGTACGGTGCTTTGATCAGTGTCGGGAAGACACTGATGCAGATGTTAGTTCTGGCTGGCTTTTATGCCAAGTACTTTGAACCAATAACGAAGAGTAGCAATAAATAAATACCACCAACGCCATCTACACAATAATGCGATAAGCAAATATAATCCTAGGACATTGAACATCTGCATCAGTTTCTTCCCGACACTGATCAAAGCACCGTACTGATGAGGTCCTAAAGACCGAAACACGTGTCTACGGTTAAAACTGGCCAGTCATTGATGCATAGCTTAACAGCCGATTCAATGACTGATTATCATGTGAAATTTTGGGAAAAATTGAAAATTTCAATATTTTTGAGTATTATTATATAAATTTCACAATGACAATACGAACATTTATTTGTTCAATGTCCTAGTATTATACTTGCTTATCGCATTATTGTGTAGATGGCGTTGGTGGTATTTATTTATTGCTACTCTTCGTTATTGGTTCAAAGTACTTGGCATAAAAGCCAGCCAGAACTAACATCTGCATCAGTGTCTTCCCGACACTGATCAAAGCACCGCACTGATGAGGTCCTAAAGACCGAAACACGTGTCTACGGTTAAAACTGGCCAGTCATTGATGCATAGCTTAACAACCGATTCAATGACTGATTATCATGTGAAATTTTGGGAAAAATTGAAAATCTCAATATTTTTGAGTATTATTATATTAAATTTCACAATGACAATACGAACATTTATTTGTTCAATGTCCTAGTATTATACTTTTATTAAGATAAATCTGTTATTGAACAACATGCGTTAGAAAATCTTAATGATACTTATGAAATTCGAAGATACTGTAATAATTGCAAGACCCATCAATATTAACAGCAGATTGATAAGAAAAGCAATAGAAATTTGTAAAGAAAAAGATAATATCAATCAGTGTGATTAGTAACTGATTTAAATAAAATTTGGGTTCCTTCAATAAAAAATTTGTAAATTTTTATAACCTTGTTACTTATTTTGTTATCCTAGTAATTTTTTTTCATGTTCTGTTTATTTACTGTAATGTCATTTGTGTCATTTTCCCTGATGACAATGATGTACGTCGAATATGTCGAAACGTCGCTTATTAATAAAAATTAACATAGAACTAAATCCTAAAATTGTTTTATATAAATATAATGATTTCTGAAAGATGTTTAAACTACTTTTATTTATATTTGTAAAATTTATATTTAATGTAACGTTTATTCATAGTTATTATGCGCCGTCACATATGCTATTGCGTATCAGTCAAAAACAGTAAACTTTGTTTACGAAACTATATTCACTCACACACAGTAAATCGAAAAAAAATTGAAATAAAACTAAAATTTAATCACATTTTTATTTTTATAGATGGCTGTGAAACCTTTTTGATTGATTAACACTTGAATGTTATAGAACGTTTTTGGACACAGGATGAATTTGTTTTTTTTGTGCACTGCACTCTTTGATCGTTATTAGCTTTTGACAAAAATGATTCGTGCGTTTAGCCGAAGCCAGAATCAAGGGGTAATAGCAATAACGTTAGTCTCTATACTATGATAATAAATCATGAATTTTATCGGTTAGATATCGACTTTATTATTGAGTTTTCTTTTAGTTCAATTAATTATATGATGACATGTACGGATTATCGTATATGTGTTGTGTGATTAACGATTTGCATACTTAGTACATATCAGTGGCATGTTGTGACTTACGATGAAGGGGTTTATATTTTACATACAAGGTATTTTGTTGTTACATATTATTAAAATACGTCGCATACGTATTTCATGAAATTGTTATTTTTCATAAATTAATTCTATGTCAACGCTATTAAAATGAAATAATAATATATATTAATAATCGAAGTTTCTATGAACGCAACGTACGTCTTCATTTACAGTAAACAGAACATAGAAGATAGTGTAATAATTGCAAGACCCATCAATATTAACAGTAGATTGATTAGAGAAGCAATAGAAATTTATAAAGATAACATCAATTTGACTTCCTTTAATTGAAAATTTATGTATTTTATGATCTACATAGTTACTTAGTTTGTTACTTAGCAACTTGTTTCTATCTTCTGTTTATTTACTGTTACATCCCCAGAATGCACGCCACTGATATTTGCTTATATGCTAAAATTAATATTGCATACTATTGATTTAATGGAAAGCTAATTTAGAAAATAACTGCATATATCATTGGATATAAATTACTTTGGCGTTATTGTGCAATATTGTTAATCGAATTAAAATTAGAAATAAATTAATAATACATACATATATGTACAATCACACCATGTTTCCAAAAGGATGTGACACACAATCTTTTTTGTATATGTATTGGCCTTATCGGGATTTGAACCTGAGACCTATTGCTTTCGCTTAATCTGCGAGCACATTTTTCGAATTATTTTGACTAAGTCGTGCGTTATCCTAATAATAATAAATACATAGTTAACCACAGAAAACTCCGATCTCAAAAAATCATCTTTAAAAAAAAATTTTTGGCAATATATTTTGCGTAATGTATGGGAAGCATGGATTTGCCAAACTACAAAATGAAATAATATCTTACCTTCCTAAAGCTTTAACTGCATATTATGAAAACACAACCCAGTCTAATATAATGTAATGCAAAGTCCCGTATTCATAGTATTTATTTTCTGTTTGTTTCGAAAAGATATATGGACCATTACGCGAACTTAATGTTCAAAAATTTACCGAATTTTATAGTTTTGATTGCTGCCAAATATCACGACATAAAATATGTAACTTGTGCACAATTTTTAATTTGTGCTTTTTACGATTGTTTTCCGTTCATTATTTGGTTTATTTTTTATTATTACTAAAATAAAACGGCTTTAGGTTTAAGTTTTGTATTAATATTTATTAATTATCGACGTTTCGGCGAATTCAACGTCTGTCTTCATCATTTTTCTTGATGGAGATAAAATTATATAACAATAAATAGCAATAATTTTTTTTTATCCGCCTCCAACTTCAATAACAATAAAAAAAATTTATAAATTTATATTATGCTGTTGCATATTAAACTGTAGCTAAACGCATCCCTAACCGATGTATACATAGATTTTTACTGCGGAATTACTCTACAAAAAGTATTTTTATAATTTTTATATCAATTTGACATTTTTTTTTCACGAAATTCTGCGAGAGAAAAAGACGTTCATATTGCTAACCACACTAAACTTAACACTAATGTATTTTTTTTGTTTTTTAGTATTTATCGTAAAAATTAGTACAATGTGCGAATAAATGATTTAAATTTACTTTATGATAATGTTGATAGTGTCATTCGATATATTTGCAAAACTATTATTGTATTAAAAGCAAATAAAAGTACGAAATAAAAACAAAATGCAATGAGAGAGAATTACTGTACAAGGAGTTGGTTGATTGCTTTATTTCCGGTCTGAAAAGTGCCTCAAGGAGATTCCCAAGTTTAGCTTGTAACCAGTAATGGCGCTTGACTACTACGTAGTCCATAGCCGCAAATATGCTCAAACGATAAGCTCTTTCAAGTTGGCACCCCCACTTGTCCTAAAATGAATAAAAATGTACTTATAATTTAGGACTAATTAAAGACTAATTTGTACCCACAAAATTAGAATTTGTACCCGCGTAGTTTCTCCGGAAAACCGATTTTAAAAGTGGGGGTGCTAGCTTGAAATCAAGATAGCACCCCCACCATTCCTAATTAAACTGTTAACTACTGCATTAAATACATCAAATTAAGGACTAATTAGTACCCACGTTAGATTTGACATTATTTAAACGAATGCCTAATTAATTAAATTATTCATAAATAAAAAGTGATTTGTCAATAAAGTTGGCACCCCCACTTATCTCAAAATAGAAATTGTACCCGCGTAGTTTCGCCGGAAAACCGATTTTAAAAGTGGCGGTGCTATCTTGATTTCAAGCTAGCACCCCCACCATTTCCAATTGAATTTAACGTCTTTTTAAATAGAAAAAAATACTTTTTGTTGTAATAAAAGTACTTTTTTGAGTATTTGAGAAAATTTTTGAATTTTACGGAAAATTTCCTGTAAGACCCAAGAGCAACACTAATTTTTTTCGAGAAAAACAATTTTTTGAAAAAAAGAATTGAATCAAAATCGATTAAATCAACGGAACTATTAAAAATGAATTTTCACCCATCAAACATGGTTTTCCCAACGAAAATTGTTGATAACGTCAAAGTTCAACTAGTTTAGAATGGATTTAGCGTGATAACGAGTAAAAAATTTATATACTCATATAGAAAAAAAATTTGAAAAAAAATAATGAAAAAACAACGAAAAATCGCATATTTCACATTCCAGATAATGATTTTGCAGTTTTTGATAATTTTTTCATATTCTACGTTTAATTTCTAATAAGAATCATGTGCGACACTTATTTTTTGAACGAAAACATTACTGTTAAAATAAAAAAATCAAAACTGTCAATTTAGACGAACTCAAAATCAAGAAAAAGTAATTGTTATTGTACAAGTCAATACAACAATCGAAAAAAATCTGTAAATTTGGATTTAGACTAATTTTTGAGCGTAGAATCCGAAAATGTTATCAGTTTTTCGAAAAAAATTCGGTCCATTGCATGTCATGCTGAGATTATACAACTAAAAAATTTTTAATTTAAAAAATCAGTCAAACTGAAAAATAGAAAAATATATCAATTTTATATATATATATATATATATATATATATAAATCACAAACATGAGAAAATATAAATACGTAAAATTATAAAACATAAACATTTACAACATATAAGAAAAGAAAATGAAATAAATAGAAAAATTACAATTGTACATAATTTAGAATAATATTATTTTTAACATAAAATTTATGCACACAACTGTAACACAAAAGCAAAACCACAAAACACAGATTACAATTAAAAAAATAAAAATTGCATATAAACAAAATAATTGGTTAATAAAAAAATTCATGTGGATACAAATTAGTTCTAAATTTGAATCGCAAAATTTCCATGTTTGGCTGAGTTGTGTAATTATTTTGGCGATTTTTATGGAAAGACTTTGAATCGCGAATTGCATTTTATATTTATATAATTTTTTATATTATTTATATTATATATTTATATAATTATATATTAATAATTATAATATATTATATATCATTTATAAACAATTTAAATAATTAGTCATTTGTTTAAACAATGTGAAATCTAACTTGGGTACTAATTAGTATTTAATTTAATTTATTTAATGCAGTAGTTGAGAGTTTAATTGGAAATGGTGGGGGTGCTAGCTTGAAATCAAGATAGCACCGCCACTTTTAAAATCGGTTTTCCGGCGAAACTACGCGGGTACAAATTCTAATTTTGTGGGTACAAATTAGTTTTTAATTAGTCCTAAATTATTGGCATGTTTTTATTCATTTTGAGATAAGTGGGGGTGCCAACTTTATTGACAAATCACTTTTTATTTATGAATAATTTAATTAATTAGGCATTCGTTTAAATAATGTCAAATCTAACGTGGGTACTAATTAGTCCTTAATTTAATGTATTTAATGCAGTAGTTAACAGTTTAATTAGAAATAGTGGAGGTGCTATCTTGATTTCAAGCTAGCACCCCCACTTTTAAAATCGATTTTCCGGAGAAACTACGCGGGTACAAATTCTAATTTTGTGGGTACAAATTAGTCTTTAATTAGTCCTAAATTATAAGCATATTTTTATTTATTTTGGAACAAGTTGGGGTGCCAGCTTGAAAGACCTCAAACGATAAAGTACTGAGGCTTGCATACACACTAGACACTGCATCACTTTCTACTATATATATATATATATATATATTAAATAACTAATAATATTCTTCTTTATTTATGTGAATTTTTAAACATAAACATCAGAAGCTATTAGGTTGCTTGTTCTTAATTAGGGATTAGGGGTTGCTTGTTCTTATTTATCGTATTAGCTGTATACATAATGTGCGTTTTATTTATTTATTAAAAAGAATATTTTGATTTTCTTGGTAAATAATTTATATGTATATACTTATTTTATTTGTTTGTAATATCATAAAAAAACCTGAAAAATGTAAAATAAATATAGATTTTTCTTAACATAGAACGTAATCTTTCAGAACACATTATGAATGAAAAAGCTTTTAGGTTGTAGTTCTTTATTAATATTTATTTATAATCGACGTTTCGACGAATTTAACATTCGTTTTCATCAGGAAAAATGGTATAAATAGATTTTTATTAACATAGTAAAAAATCTTTCAAAACTCATTATATAAAATAAAACTTTCTTATGTTCTAGTTCTGTATTAATATTTATTTAAAATCAACGTTTTGACAAAACTCAACGATCGTTGCACGATGAAAACGAGCGTTGAATTTTGTCGAAACGTTGATTATAAATAAATTTTAATACAGAACTTGAACCTAAAAAAAGCAGTTTTATATTAGATTTAATAGAAGAAACATCAATTTTAAAATTTTAAAAGATTTGTATAATATTATTTACTATTTAGTTTAGAAACATAGGCTTATAAAAGTGATTTTTGTCAAAATAACTTTTGACGTTTACTTAAAATTACTTATTAAGTAATTCAAATTTTTTTTTATTTAAATGACAGTAGTGGTAGATGACGTTAGTGCGTATGTTCTCACAAATTTGTCCAAATATTTACTGAAAATAAATCAATCGCAAATATTTGTTCATAATTTATTTCAAATATTTATTCATAAATTATTAACAAATTATTATTAGCGGTCTGTAGCCTTTATTTTCCTGATGCACGTTTAGTTTATCCAAACGTCAAATTTGTTAATTATAACAAAACAGAACGTAAATTTAAATTTTATATAAATAATCGTTAATTTTTTCTTAAATTTGCAAATACGTTTTAAAACAAGTGAAAGTGTTTAACGTCTGTTTTAAAGTAAAACAGTTGATGATTGAAAAAAAATAAAAAACAACTGATTGACCGATGTAAAATATCTGCGGGCTAGAAACAAAAAAAAAATCGTTGACATTTGACATGCATGATGTACTTTGTTTGTCCTGTCATTTGTCAAACAAGTGACAGGCGCGCCAAGTTGAATTGACCCTCAACCGTACAAACACATTCACCTAGCCACAATACATACTATGAACAAGTATAAAACCACAATATAAATCTGTCGACAAATGAAATAGGTCAATATTTTTTTATTGTATTGATATGTATACGCTATATATCTGAACTAATCTCTTTTTTTACAAACCTCTATGGTTTTGTGATCTATAGCAATTTATTTTTATTTGTAGCAATCTGAAACTAAGTTTGATATGGTTTCTGTGTTATCACAACGAATTGGACAAAATGCTTATTTATTTTTATTGCATGAAGTTCAAATTAACAAATTTAATTGAAATATATGTTTATGTTTATATTTATCATGTAAAATGTTTGTTTTTTAATATTTTATTACGCTAATAGTAAATTTTGAAAACATGTCATTTTATTAATGGCAATGATTATAAAATTTATTATAAAACTGAGTAAAATTTTGTTGACTTTACCATTATAGCAATAATTTCAAATAATTTCAACTTACTAAATAAAATTTTAATGAATATTTTACGTTTTAGTATACAAGTAATGAATATCAAAATATTGATTTTACATTACTATATTGCCTATGTAGAAGCAAGTCATTATGTTATTAGTACAATAATGTATATTATTGTATAATAGTTAGTTACTATATACATCAATGGTGGCAACACCAAACATGACTACACGGTCAAGTGTATTTCATTTGACATCTCTTTAAAATTATTAAGTAAAGTTAAGTTTATTGATAGTTAAAGTATTTATTATGGCTGGAATATGAATTTGATTATTGAAAATATGTGAAGAAATGCATTTTGGTGCCTCAGGTTAAAGTTCTGTAATGTCATTTGTATCATTTACCCTAATGAAGACGGACGTTGAGTTCGTCGAAACGTCGATTGTAAATAAATATTAATACAGAACTTTAATCAAATTTTTTTAGTCGAATAGTGAAAAATTGTAAATGTAGATGTTTTTCAGATTATAAATTGAAAATAGATAATAATAACGGAAAATAGCAATGGCCGTAAAATTTATCAAAATTATACATATTTGGTGACAGTTCCAAAATTATCTATAGTGTATTTGGAGATTAGAAATTTACATTTTGATCATAAAACGGGGAGAGCGCATCAATTATTGATTTTCATTTGTTATTAAAAACCTTTTATACTACTCAATCATTAAACGATAAATGCGGAGAAAAAAATATGATGAAATATTGTCGACACGGTTATCGCATAAAAATGTTTTAGTTTTTGGGTTAGCGCCATATGGGGGAAGCATTCGGGGCAACACGGCTGAACCTGTATTGAATAAATAAAACGTAGTTACAATGTATGACTCTTCCACATGGATGAGTAGGAGTTGCGGACATTAGAGATGAAAGGGGAAAAGAATATGAGAACAGCGATGAATACACGACTGTGTGAATTTTAAGATGTTTGTTTATAGATTAGAAATAATTATTAAAAAAGAAGTAATATACTACGTTTTTAAAACGGACTAAAAAGTATAAAATAATTTCTCTTAGCCCCCCATACAGATTGTCCTGAAAGCTTGTGATTATGAATTTTTAATATCTATCTAGCTGTCGTTGCGCTCCACGTTTTTCGTTTTGAATTTTACAAGTATGGTCATAGCTATTAAAGTTTACAATCATAAATTTTCAAGACAATTTGTATGGGGTCACAAATCCGTATGGTGTCAGGGATCTGTATGGGGTTTTAAATTTGTATTAGAGATTCGGATATATGAATCCGTATTCTAAACCTTTTTTTTTTCGAACAACTTAAAAACAAAAACATCTACAAAATAAAAGATTTTTTTTTATTATTGTTTATTTTGATTTATACACGCAGTAATGTTAGTGCTTTCCAGCTAGTACATTTTTAGTTTTCAGACAAAATAGTCGCATAATAATAAAAAAAATCCCCGTGGGATGCATACAAATATCTAAGTGGACTTGCAGTACGTGATTGTGTATTCTTTCTACTATTGACTAACAAAATAATCTTAATTCTCGTTAAAGTGGCGTATTCGTCACTATCCCACTAATATTCTCATATGTTGTGCTCTTGCCGAATGGTTGTTCCAAATTTTTACTCTGCAACTTGGTTTCCTGCTGCAGTCCTGCTAATTTTATGCCACAAAAAATTGGTATTGTCTTTTTTTTTACGTAAAAAACATTAGGCTCAAATTACTTTCAAATTAGATAATAGGTTTTTATAAATGTGTTTTTCGTGTTTTTTTAACGGGTACAATGAAAATATTGAACAAGGAAAAAATTTTATATTTTATATTAAACTATATGCGAAATATTTTTTAAATGTATATAAAAAGAATTTGCGTAACTTTTATTTTATTAAATGTAGGATAGGTGATTTAGGATTGGAGATAAAAAATAATATTTTTTCTTCAAGCGTATCATTATATTAGTATTACGTTACCATATTGCCTTAAAAAGAGATTATTATGTTACTAATACAATAATGACATTATTAGTTATTATACATCACTGGTGACAGCATCAAACATTACTACAACGTCAAGTATATTTAATCTGACATATTTGACGATCATATTGTAAAACACTGTTATGTCAAGTTAATATACAATTGTATTGTTTATTTTTGCTTGAATTTTAATTTGATTATTGGCAATTTGTGAAGTGCAAGAAATTCAATATACACCAATTAAAGTAGTTAGAAAATGCATATTCGACCAAAGAAACACGGTGTTTTTGTGTGAAGCTGAAGTTGCTTGTTTAGATAGGGATGTTTGGAGGAAATTGATTTCGAGATAGTGTAAAGAGTTTCTGCAACACCCTTTTGGATTGATAGCGTGATTGTATTTATATGTAAGAGATATCAGAAAATGTTGCAAATTAAAAGAATTTTTTTTAAAAAACATGACCTATGTTTAAATTTGAAATCTCTAATTTGCTTACGGTTTTTCCTACTTCCGATTTTGTCAGACCAATAAATTCATTGCGTGTGCTTTGATTATTTAATTTTTTTAAAAGCTTCATAGATCATCGCGTTTTTGAAATAAAAGGATGAAACTGGTGTTCTGATACATCTTGTGCATGTAAACGTAAATTAATAACATCGATCTGACGATAAAAAATTTATTAGTATTATTTGTAAATAGTAATGATAAAACGTGTTTATATTACTTACATATATACGATGTTAGGATATTAACATGTAGAAACATAACGTCATGAGAATTACAGGGGGTGAGGGGTGCTTGTAACATGTGTATTTGTGTGTACATAAGTACGTTACATACATATATGAATATGTTTACGTAAATGCCAAGTTTACCACAGTTCCGGTTCGTAGATTGAATGGTCCAAACATTGAAATTACGACCCCATTATTTAGATAAATATTTAATGTTGACACCCTCGCGCGGGACTGGTTGAAACGTGCACAAGTGTGAATACACGCGAAATTTTGGCGTATTTTTTTGTTGTTGTTTGCGCGTGTAATTTGTACAATCACTCGTTTATTGAATCTCCCGTCATCCATAGGTTTATAAATGTTTCATTAATTTTACTGAAAAACTAATCAGTTTAAAGTGATTAATATTGAATTTGTATAAAATCGATCGTGCTTGTTAGTTCTGTTCAGGGTAAAAAAAATTTACAGTCAAAATTTATTTTATCATATTTAATTGGTTATGTAGTTTTTAATATAATTAATTATTTGTGTATGCGTTTTGACTTATTTGCTTTGAAATATTATTAATCAGAGTGAGTTTTTGAAAATTTTGTAATCAAATAATCAGTTTTATATCAATGCAATACAGTAATATGTGTCATATGCAGATTTGATGCTATTAAATTGATGATAAAAATGAAATTATATTTCAAATGTTAAATACGTTAATTTGTAATTTTGAAAAGTTATTTCAAGAATAACTTTTAAAAAATTTGATATTAGAAAATTTATATTCGTTTTAAAACGATTTGTATTTTTATGCTTTGAAATATTAGATTAAAAAAATAATTGAAAATATTGGTATTTGAAATTTATAAATTTATTTGTTGTTTTCTGAATTTCATAATAATAATAATAATTTAAAAATGCGAAATCCATATTTATTAACAGTAGATTGATAAGAGAAGCAATAGAAATTTATAAAGAAAAAGATTTAAATAAAATTTGGCTTCCTTTAATTAAAAATTTATAATTTTTATGATCTAGTTATTTATTTTAATATATGATAAATCATTTTTTTTTTTTTGGAAAAAGAAACAAAAGTCTAGTTTTCATTGTCTGATGGTATATGTTTAAGCCAAGGTGTTGTTTGTTTCCAAAAATAAGTAGAGCCATTTTGTCCGGCAATTTTCGTATTTAAACTGCAATAAGGCATTAGTTAGCAACGACCTCTCTCTACACCGTTACTAAGCTCCAACAAAGATATTTATAATCCCCTACTCTTTCTACCCTGCTAGTTCTATCTCGCTTAGGTATACGAGTAAACGTGTAAACGAAAGTTATGTATAACACCATATACTCCTCCAACTAACCTAACCTAACCTAACTTAGACTACAAAATATGCAAACAACTAAAAGATATTAGATTATTCTATACCCTATGTTGTTGAATTTCGTCGAAACGTCGATTAGACATAAACTTTAATAGAATACAAAACTTAACCCTAAAGCAGTTTTATTTTATATAATGAGTTTTGAAAGACTTTACTATTAAAAATGTTAAAATAATTTTAGTTTGTCTAAAGCTGCTAAACACATTAGTTCGTGTTACGAGTTCGGTTTTAAAATTAATTTTAACTAATATCGGTTTTAAGATAACGTAACTTACATAAGAGCTGGACTAAATAAATGAACAAAAACTGAGCTTCTAATATCAGCCATTGCATTATATTATGTTTAAAGAATTTTTACATATAATATTTTGCAAACATATAATATTTTAAAATCTTTCCTCATAACTCTATGTTTTATTAAATGAGTATTTGTTCTATAGACACACTTTACTAGATATACAAATGTTCATTAGACATTCGCACAAGATAAAGCTAGAGTTTCTTGTTGGAATGTTTGGAGAGCAGTAATTTCGGGTTAGTGGTAAGAGTTTGTGCCACACCCTTTTGGAAACATGGTATGATAGTGTATAATAATAAAGAATAAAATATGCAATCATAAAATATTTAATTATTTCAAAAGTTATTAAAATATTTAACAGCGTAGCTATTTTATTCGGGTGGCGGTCAAAATCCCGACAATCAAAATCCCGACAATCAAAATCCCGACAATCAAAATCCCGACAAGTCAAAATCCCGACAGGTCAAAATCCCGACAGGTCAATATCCCGACAGGTCAAAATCCCGACAATTAAACTCCCGACAGGTCAAAATCCCGACAATCAAAATCCCGACAGGTTCAAATCCCGACATAAAATACAAAATGCACAATTTAAATTGCGTTAATAAAATTAATGTTTTTCAAGAATTAATTGGATTTTCGTTTTGTATTTTGTTTTTTTTTTCTCATGTCTTAAAATAAACCTTATAATAAAACCATTGTTAGTAAATAAGTAGTGATGGTATAGAAACCATTAGGCCTAAGTAAGTTACATAATTTACTTTGTACCAGGTTTTTATGTAAATTTTATTTTTGGAAAGAGCTATACAAAAGTAATATTTCAAATTTACACATTACTTTAAGCTTTATTTCTTCTCTTTATTTCTTTTTGATATTTCATAAAGCCAAACAATAAAATATCTTTTTTAAAATGTTTAATTTTTGCCACAATTTATTAATAATTTACAATTAATTTTTAATATTAAGTACATTACATAAAGAAAATAAATAAATAAATAATATGTATTTTTATTTTTACATGTTTTCAAATTTTGACGATATTTGTGTAATTTTTGCGACAATTACATGAACATACACAATGTAAACAAATGTATTGTTCATCGTATTTAATTGTGAAGTATTTACTTTACAATTAATTTTAGTATTAGGTACATTATATAAATATAAAATTAATAAATAAATGTTCTTTAATTTTGTATGTTTTCTAGTTTTGACGAAAATAATTAATATGTTTATTTATATTTTATAATGTCCAATTTTATATTTCGTAAATGCAAATAATAAAATATTTTTTAAAAAATGTGTCATTTTTGCAATTATTTAATTGTAAAGTATTTATTTTACAATTAATTGTAATAGTAGATATATTATATAATTATAAAGAGAGTAAACAAATGTTCTTTATGTATGTTTTCTAATTTTGACGAATTTAAAAAAAGAAACAAAATTTTTATCTAGTAAGTATATTATGGCTTGTAAGTATATAATTTTAAAAAAAAATTGTAAAAAAATTCAATGCTTAATTTCATAAATTATTTTTTAGAATTTTTTTTTAATTTTGGGTAAGTACATTACTGAAAGTATATATAAATAAACGTATTTTTTATTATTTGTATATTTCTTAAATGCAAATAATAACATATTTTTTAAAAATGTTCAGTTTTTGTAAGTATTTAATTGTAGAGCATTTACTTTACAATTAATTTTAATATTAGATACATTATACGTATAAATATTAACAAAATAAATAATTGATCTTTATTTTTGTAATATTTTTTAAAATGTGTAAATTTTGCTACAATTTATCAATAATTTACATTTAATTAAATAATAAATATATTCATTAATTTTTGTAAATGTACAATTTTATAAATTATTCATAATTTACAATTTTTTTTAATATTAGGTAACTGTTTATCAAAAATTACATTACATTACTAATTTAACATTATACACAACCTATTATATGCAAAATTCTACCTAGAAAACCATGTTTTAACTTGTCGGGATTATGACCTGTCGGGATTTTGATTGTCGGGATTTTGACCTGTCGGGATTTTAACCTGTCGGGATTTTGACCTGTCGGGATTTTGATTTGTCGGGATTTTGATTGTCGGGATTTTGATTGTCGGGATTTTGACCCTAACCCATTTTATTCAGGTATGTAACAACTTTTTTTTAATACGACAACTACACACAACGGAGCTATGCGCGCATGCAATTAAAATGCGATTTCGGGCGGTAAAACGGTGCGAATCGAATGTTGTCGCATATTAAATTGTGGCTAAACGTACCTGCTAAATGGTGCACGATGAGATTCTTTGGGGGGATTCTTCTATAAAAGGTATTTTTATCAATTTCGATATATTAATTTGACAATTCGACATATTTTTTCAATATCGCAGTGAGATTCTTTTTTTTCCAAAGCTATCTCAGTTTATTACATAGATATATTATATTTTTGATTGCGATATTACACACATACACACACACACACACACACACATACACACACACACACACACACATACACACACACACACACACACACACACGTAACATATAAATTAAAACAATTGAAACGTCAAAATTGCATTAAAATTGATATACAAACAAAAAAATATGTCAACCGGTAAAAAAAGTACAATAAAAATCCACCAAAATTTCACTGTCACACGGAATTATTCAAAAAAATAATGATAGATATGCGGTTCCACAAAAAGTTAATTTATATCGATTTGACATTTCTTTTTGTCTTTGTTTTATTTTATATATTTCTAGTCAGTAGTTATGTTTTTTTCATATATTAATGTCAGTCGGATATTGTTATCAAAAATCTCGAGTTACAATGTGATAACATTATATGGCGTAAAATTAGCTACGCTAAATATTATTACAATAACTTTTTGACACTAACTATCTGAAATCATTCAAAACTTGTTGACAATAAAACTAAAAAAAGTCGAATTTGTTAAGTCGCTTAATTAATACAAAAAAAAGAAAAAGAACCAGGACGTAAATGAAAATTACTCATCTGGAAACTAGAAGCAGAAATTCTTAATTAGATTTTTTCTACAATTCGGTCAAGCTCATCGCGAAGAAAGAAAACTTGTGTTTTTCTTTATGTTCAGGTCTATTAAGGACCATAGTTGCGACAACAATGTCAACACAAACACATATACACAAGCGTGTAATAAATAAAAACAAAATACATATATAGTATAGTATACTAACTACAGTTCTAATCAGAGAAGAACTAAGAAGATTAACTTTAATTGCTTCAACTAGTTTGAAACAATCGATAATTCGCAATCAAGAAATATAATAAACGTAAACACACACAAAAAATCTCTTATTAGTTTCACATTATTTAAAAAAAAAACATTTTTAAAATTAAATTGCTTTGGTTAAAGTTCTGTATTAATATTTATTTAAAATAGATGTTTCGACGAAACTCAATGTCCGTCTTTATCAGGATAAATAATATAAATGACATTACAGTAAATAACAGAAAATAGAAATAAGTTACTAGGTAATAATACAATTTATAGATTTTTATACAGCCTGTATATACTAAATTGTAAATTTATATTATAAGTATTAAAGCAAGTATAGAACTATTTGTTGATTAAGCTAACATTTTCATTAATTAGAAAATTTAATAGCAATTAAATAATTTTTCACTACTATTCCATTAGGCTTTTCTTTGTGCGTAAGTGTATGTGTATGTGTGCATTAATCCACTTGCTTCGGAAAACTGTTTATACGTACTTAAATTCTCGGAATAGAGACAAAACACATTCATAGTTTACCACAAATTTACGGATGGCCGCACACATTTATTCGGGGAATACGCATATACTCATTACCAGTCCGACTGTAAAGAGAGAAGGGAACTAACTTTTGTATAATTAGTCCCTATGTTATGTCGACAGATGTCAGGCATGCATACAGGATACAGAAGCTCGCGTGCCGATAGAGAAAACAAAAATCTCGGACATCTCGAAATGTACTTCGAAAACTATGTTAATTTACGGTCGAACAAAGTTAGCGCTAGGACTAGCCATTTACGAATGAGTTGCCGTCCCACTTATTTCTACTAATTAAAACTGTTTATACGCTCGTTGAGTAGTTGGAGTGGTACTATTAAGAGAGAGATTTGCGTGAGCGAAAGTTTGCAAGTAGCAGGAATAGAAGAGCATGCTATGAGAGGTATCATGATTGTGGATGGAGCTAGAGTTATTTATCTAGGTTAGAAATGTTTGGAGAGAAGTAACTTCTGAATAGTGGAAAGAGTTTGTGCCACATTTTTTTTGAGTACACTTAACCTAATTATATTTTTAATTAACTTACTTATCTTTTGTTGCAATGATGTTGCATCTAGGGCCTTAAAAATATATAAATGTGATAATCATTTTTTTTTCTGCCTCTTAAATTTTTTGCAATTTGTCCGCTGTAGGACAATAAGTAAATTTACGTTATCTTAAAATTACATGATCCGAATTTACTTAATTAACAATATATTAATTAAACCTAAAAGTCAAATCTATTTAGTCTCCCAAATAGTGCAAAATAATCACAAAAGTTAAGCATAGACGCGTATTATGAACAATTAAATAAATATTGTTAATTCAAGTAAGTACATTATACACAGCAATATGTATGTCAAGGCGCCTTATATAGATATACATTTTAATTAAGCCAATCTTTAATAACAAGCCAGTATTAACTTGGCACGTAGCTTTACCGTTTTCAACTCCTGCAGATACCAAATAAATCATGAGCCCTCCTCCAAATTCCTGCAGGCACACACACACACACACACACACACAATAGTAAGAAAGGCGCCACCGTAGATTTTAAACTTCCATTTTTCATTCGAATAAGTTTTGCAGGACGAAAACTTTCAGAGCGTGTGAACAGAGAATGGAAATAGTCCTCAGCGAGTGTCCTTCGGATTTAGTGTTGAAAATGGACGCCAGAGAGAGGAATTTAAACGGCGAATCAAAGTGCAATACATCAACGAAAGGATTGCACTTTATTCTTAAATAAATTGAGAGTTTATTATCGTTAATACTTCTTCGAGACTTTATTCTTTTTCTGGGAATGTCGTAAAAAAATATCTAGTGCGATAAATAAAATTATATTCGTACTGTCGATAACACCATTAAGGATCTTTATTGGTTTCTGTTATTGGTATTATTGTCATATAATAGTATATTATGTTACGAAGAGTAGAAAGTGACGATTATTGTATTGAGCCCAGATATTTGTGGTAGTGGCAAAGCCAAGTTCAAGCAATTTGGACGAAACACAAAGAGAACTTTCTATTCTGAGTCAGACATATACAATTTTTTTCTTCAAACGTTCTAAACGAAACTAAACTAAAAATAAATAGAAATACATGCTAAATAATCTTAAACTTACTAACAGTTGTAGAATAGTATGTATACATATTTCGAAGTTTAACGAATTATTACTAACAACATTTATTTGGAACATTTTTCGATACGGCTAAATATGTTTTTTTTTATAATTTTTTATATTTTTATGATAATTCTGTAAATAGGTGACATATTTATATCAAGACAGTTGTTTTTAGTTACCATGACGGTCAGTTCTGTGATGCTCACACCAAATTTTTAATTTTAATATTATAATGAATTTTGAATTTCGATAAATATAGTATCGTTTTTAATGTAATAATAAAAAAAATTAGGAAGGTCAAAATTGTATGTACATTGTAAAATAATTTATGTAAATTTACATTAATAAATATAGTAAAATTACTATAATTATCTATATAAATAAACAGAGATTTTTTTACAGTGTGGATTAACTGTATATAATTGATATTCTTTGTTATTAAATATTATTCTCTTGTACTTTATTATTCAATTATTAATCAATTTTGTCATTTAAAATCGCTATACACATAATACATAATCCACTTTAAAAGTTTCATCAAAGTTTTTTTTTTCTGTCGAGCATTTCATAATGTAAACAAAATAAATTGAAAGTTTAAGTTTTTTATTAAACTTATTATGTTGCCTTATCTACATCTATTACACATTTTGCGTTCGCGGTATCAAATAGATTATTTAACTACAACCTTATTCATTAAATATCAATAACGTCTTTGTATCAGGTTCAAGAAAAACCACAACGCATCGTTCATTTAAAATGCGAATCAAGTATTGGGAGAAATTTAGTAATTCTGATTATGCTTGATGATTTTATGTTGTAGCACATAAGTGGAAGGAAGTGTTAAGAGCATGTGTTAAGCTCGTGTGACACGGTGCATTAAAATGCAGAAAATTAACGCGTTAAAGTGCGCAGTACACTGTAAAAAATATATGTAATTTTACATGTTCTGTAAATGTAATTTTTCATAAAAAATATAATAATTTGTAAATTACCACATTAAAATTACGAAATGTTGTTATTTTTATTGTTAAAACCTATGTAAAATTCCATAAATTTTAGATATATATTTTACAGTGTAGTTTAATTTTCTATAATTTTTACGAAAATTGATCTATAGATCGTATCACACAGACTTAACAGGTATAAAATATAAGCCAAAATAGTTAGGGAATTATTTGTAAATTTCAAAAATATATACACAGTGAAATGCTTAGTGTGAGGTTGCAAATCAAAATTTGTTTGAAATATTAATTTTTTATATTGAATTTATTAGGTTAAATATTGTCAATATTTGATTAAATTTTTTTAATATTTCTAAATAGGAATTTAAAAATTCAACTAATTGGAACATTAGATATATTTTTTATTTTCATTTAGTTTTTATTTGAAAATGATGTCTTTAATAATAGAGAAAATTTTTCGCTAAGTCCTGAAACAGTATTTTATTAAAAATTTGCATTGTAATTCAAGCAGACATTGTTGATACTACGTCTTAGAATCCTTATGAAATTTTTTTATGTAAAAACAAATATATTTATCATATTAAAATATAACGGCTTTAGATTCTAGTTCTGTATTAATATTTATTAATAAATCGCCGTTTCGACGAACTCAATGCAGAGTCTTCATCAGGAAAAAGATAGAAATGACATTTATAGTAAATAAATTTACTAATTTTTATTGAGTTGAGTTCGTCGAAACGTCGATCTGTTAATAATGTTAATACAGAACTAGAATCTGATGCCGGTTTATATTAATTACTCTTTTTAGGGAATGGACTTATTTAAGTACTTTTTAGGGTAAGTTTTTTCGAACAGTGTACAAAATGCTACAGAAGAGATCACAAATCGGTTTTGGGGTAAAATTAAAGTTTGTATGAGTTGCCAAACTAAAAGTTTCGGTTTTCCCGAGAATCTGTTGTTGAAAGATCCCACACCGTGCTAGTATAAGTACCAATTCCGTATATTTCTACTCCTGTCTTCACGTATTTTACTTTGCTGGGGGGTGGCCTAGCTATTTTACGGTTAGGTTAGGTTAGCAGTTGTTTACTGGTGTGTGTGTGTGTGTGTGTGTGTGTGTGTGTGTGTGTGTGTGTGTGTGTGTGTGTGTGTGTGTGTGGAGTATGGTTTGTGCACTGAACTGGAATAAATTTTCAATTTTCATTTTCGACCGTTGGAATAAATTTCGAGTTTGTTTTCATTCATATTTTATGTGTCATATACATTATACATGCGCCGCGAACTGCGAAGGTTATATATGTGTATATGGTATATGATGTTTAGGCAATTTATTTTAATTTCCTCTCTCTTCTATTATATTATGAAATTTTATTTTTATCATTACTAAATAAATGTTTGAAATTTTATTTCGAAATTTATAAACAGGTTTATTATTTATTTTTGGTTATATTATGTCAATCTAAATGGAGTAATAAAGTTATATTTAGTTTATACCTAGCACTTGTAATTGATTTTTACGTTAACTATTTATGTAGTAGAAAAAGAGACTCTGGAGTTAATACTTCAGACACACTTTACTGGAGCTGTATCAATCGTCCAGAACACAGCGTCCCGGGTAATTTCAGTACCGGAACACAAGGCAAACAAAGATGATTGGACTGCAGCAAATCAAATCATCAACAGAACAAAAACTAAATGGGCTATAGATACTTTTGAACCATTTAAGACACCAGGTGGAGATAGTATTATACCAGCATTCCTGCAAGAATGTTGAGAAATACTTTCTTCAAAACTTATTATATTACTACGGGCTAGTCTAGCCCTAGGTTACATACCGTACACATGGAGACTAACGAAGGTGGTATTTATACCTAAACCCGGGCGGAATACTTATGCCCAGGCCAAATCTTTCAGGGCCTTAAGTTTAACATCGTTGTTACTTAAAACGTTAGAACGATTAATAAATAGACATATCAGGGACTATGCTTTGGTAATCAATCCACTGCACCGAAACCAATATGCCTATCAAGCTGGTAAGTCTTGTGAATTGGCCATTATGGAAATCACATGCAGAGCTGAAACAGCAACAAGGGACAAGGAACTTGCCCTTGGAGCTTTTCTGGACATAGAAGAAGCATTTGACAATACGTCTATTGACTCTATAATAAAAGCAGCTGAGCATCATGGCGTAGATCAAACCATTTGCCGCTGGATAAATTCTATGTTAAATAACAGGGAAATTACAGCAACATTAAACAGTTCGAAAGTGAGAGCGAAAGTCACCAGAGGATGCCCACAGGGCGGGGTAATCTCACCGCTTTTGTGGTGTCTGGTGATAGACGATCTTATTGTTGAACTGAATGGTGCAGATTTCTATACTCAGTGATACGCAGATGACCTAGTAATTTTAATAAGAGGCAAATTTATGGGAGTAGTATCAAACTTGATACAAAAAACCCTAAAAATTATCAAAACATGGTGCATAAAACAAGGACTATCTGTTAACCCAAATAAAACTAGTTTAGTGCCATTCACAAGAAAAAGGGATCTAACAGCTATTAGGGAACCTATTCTTTTTGGTCAACAAATCCACCTGGTAAATGAAACGAAGTTTTTAGGGGTCATCCTAGATTCCAAGCTTTCTTTAAAAACACATGTGGAGAAAACAGTCAATAAAGCGACAAGAATTCTATGGGCTTGTAAAAGAACAATAGGTATTAACTGGGGACTTTCACCTAGAATGATGCACTGGATGTATCTAGTAGTGGTAAGACAAGTTATAACGTACGCATCACTAATCTGGTGGAAAAGAACTAAATTAGGAGAATGCAGAAAAACACTAAGTACTGTGCAAAGAATAGCGTGCCTTGGGATAACGGGGGCAATGAAAACAACGCCTACCGCGTCCCTAGAGGCAATTCTTGGAATCGCGCCTTTACATCTAGTTGTGCAGGCAGAGGCAAGAATAGCTGCATACAGAGTAGCTTCCTATGGAACAAACTCGAGATATATCCTAAATTCGGAAATTATGAGGGACATAAACAGAGATCCAACATTATGTCGGAATTCAGATTTTATGGTACCAAAAATAAATTTTGTTAAACCATTCAAAGTGGTTATCTCACAGAGAATGGATTGGTCAAGCACAAAAAAACGTTTGAAAGGAGACATCTGGTTTACGGATGGATCTAAAACTGAACAAGGCACTGGAGTGGGGGTATATAATGAACGAACAGAGAATAGCATTAGCTTGGCTTTGGGAATTTAAAACTCCATATTCCAGGCAGAAACTTTTGCAATATATAAATGTTGCAAACTTATACTACAGAGCCTTTCGGATTGCACAGATCAAAAAGAAATCTGTATCTGTACAGATAGCCAAGCAGCTATTAATGCGCTTAAGGCTTACAGAACAAAGTCAAGAACAGTCTATCAATGCTTACAAGCACTGACAGAACTGGCAGAACACGACATTGTTACAACAGTGACATTGGTGTGGGTGCCGGGTCATCAGGGCATTGGAGGCAACGAAATGGCTGACACTCTTGCAAAAGACGGTACTAGGATTAACCAAGATAATGCCTACGTATTGTGCGGGATTCCCTATAAAACCGCAAAGAAATCAGTCACGGAGTGGCTGCATAAAAAACATACAGGAGAATGGCTGGAAATTGCCGAACAAAGGCACACCAAAACATTTCTCCCGGATAGAATTAATCCAAACGCTATAGATATTATTAATCTTTGTAGGAATAGTATCCGAGATATGATGGGTATCTTGAGTGGACACTGCCATCTGGCAAAACACCAACACACACTGGGCTTAAACGATAGCCCAATATGCAGAAAATGTGGAGTCATTTGAAACACCTCTACACCTGATTTGCGACTGTGACTCTCTAGCTCAAAAAAGATACAACAAGTTTGGACTAGATGAGATAGAGAGAGACTCAGTGCATAAATTGCCGTGGACCAAGATACTGGATTTCATAAGAGAGACAGGACTTCTTACATGAGATAGTTCAAAGGGACAGTACAATAGGCCACTAGGCCGCAGTGCTCTGGGACTTTATGACACCAACCTTTCGAATAAATAGAATATGTAGTAGAAGTATCATATAATAATACTTGTTAACTGTTCATTATAAACTTAATTTATATCTAATGATCGTTTCTGTTTTGTGGTCGCTCGAAACTGATAATAATTCGATAATGATTGTCTGACTTACACCGATATTAACCCCAGATACATATGCAAATTGGTATTAAATTTATAAATCTGCTGTGGCCACTACAGAATCGACCGTTATCGTATTAAATAAATATTTAGTAATATCGAAAAATGTTTCAAAATAAAAATTGTATTACTATAAGCCTAATTCGTGTTTATCTGTAAAAAATCTCGATATAGCAAATTTGATATAATTGCAATACTTCCCATATGATATGTGATATAACAGTCAGTAAAAATACACAATTACGTTGTTGATATTATAATTTTTATTAAATAGTTACTGGGGTTTCGACTAAGTAAATTTCAGACTAACTGAATTCTGAAATCAGTTGGTCTATTTTGACTTAGCGGTCGAGACTGGAGTACTTATTTAATAAAAATTGTGATATCAACAACATAATTGTGTATTTTTTTATTTAATATGTTTTGCAGCTGTCTGTCAAACACGAACAGTGATTATTGTACATTGCAAATCAAGTGTAATTTTTATATTTATTGCAAGAAATAAACAAAAAAACTATCGAAAATTGTCGTAAGAGTCATAACGCGTATGCGCAGTAAATTGAAAACAAAAGCTGTGTCAGTATTTACACGTAATTATAATAAGAATTGAGTTATTGTTTATTAAGCTATGTTTTGTGTCGAAGGTATAAGAAATATTTCAATGAACTAAAACAAATTTACTAACTAGTCAAGAAGCACGTCTATTACATTCTCATTGGTTTCCAACAAAAACCATAAATTTATGTTTGAAGAAAATGCGTTTTAAAACTTTTCGAACATCATTAGTTCTAAGAAAATTATAACTCACTTTCAAGTAGAAAAAAATGTGTTTTCTTTTTTTGTAAAATTCTTGCTCTACCAAACTTTTAAACTGAAATAATTTTATAAAATAATTAATTTTAACGAATAGTCAATATCTATCAATTGAAAGTTGAAATCATATTTTATACTATTATAAAATACAATAATTGTATATTTATTTTTCAATTTTTTCTTGAACAGATTTTGATGAAATGAGATGAATTTATTGTTTATGAGTGTGGAAAGCGATTCAGCTAGGTTTAATTTTGAAAAAATTTATTTACAATAATAATAATAATATAAATAATAATTTATTTATATTTATTATATTGATATAAAAAATGATATTAAATGACAAACAGTCTTGGTTGAAAAATTGAGCTGTGTTTTAGCTTTTTGTTTATTTATTACGTCAAGTTTTAATTATTTAGATTAAGCAGCTTTAGGTTTTAGTTCTTTAATAATTTATTAATAAATCAACGTTTCGACGAACTGAACGTGCGTCTTTATCAAGAAAAAAATGATATGTATAATAAATAAACAGAACATGGAAACAAGTTATTAGAAAACAAAATAAGTAACTAGATCTTGAAATTTATGAATGTCATTTTTATCTAACTTCCCGAGGAGTTAGAGACTTGAAACTTTAAACATAGCGCAGAACTAGAAGCCAGTGCAATATTAATTAACGAATTAATTAATAATATTAGAAATATTAAATTAAAGTTAATTAATTTAATTAATTATAATTATAATTATTAAATTATAATTAATTAAATTAATTAATTAGGTTAAAGTTAAAGTTAAACAAGACTAAAAACGTGGGGCGCATGTAATAGATGTAAGAAGTGTAGGAAGTCGTTGCCCAACGTTTTTCTGTATGGGTTTATATTTTTCAGTTCGTGTTAAAAATGTAGTAAAATAATTTTTTTTATTTAAATATTTTTTCTTGATGAAGACGCACGTTCAGCTCATCGAAACATTGAATTATCAATAAATTATTACACAACTAGAACCTAAAGCCGTTTTATTCTAAAATAATAAGTTCTGAAAGACTTTTTTTCCTATGTTAATTGTTTACTTTGTTGACAAAATATACTACGGATTCGTAAGCATTACTAATTTGATCAAAGAAAGATTTAAAGTTATGTTTTGTTTTTGTAAAAAATAAGGAAATGAAGAAAATATTTTAAGAGAATCAAAATAAATGACAATTTGGTGAATTTGTATACGTGGGCGCAAAACACGCGTGATGTATTTTAGTAAAGTGAAATGGACTTTCTTCCTATAAGAAGTTTTAATGTTTGGCTTCTTTCGTAAAGAAAATCTTCTTTCCGAACTTTACCATTTAATCGAACTTTTCATATTTGTTTTGAAATTGTTCTATTTTTATTTACTTTTTATATTTTCTCTCTTTCTCTCTCTTTGTTTCGTCTTCTGTTTAAAGGAAACCAATACACGAATGAAAGTTTAGTTCGGCCATATTTTTGCCTGTTTCGTTCTTTCTAAATGACATCATATTGTTTCTACTTTTGCGCGCGGATAGTGTACATATATACTTTTTTATTTGGACTGCATCTGACGGTCTTTTGCACCGATTTTTGGAATTTAATAAAGTTTTGACTTTTCCAAATAAAATTTACGACACAAAAGAGCATATCTTGTTATCGCCCAAGTCTTTGTGTACGTTCGTATCAAATATCGGAAAATCTTAATCTAATTTTGTTTGACATTTTATAATGAAATTTTTGTATTGGTGTTTTTCGTAATTTTAATTTAAAATCGAATACCTAATTTATTAATTTTTGTATATGAATGTGAATTAATTTTAAAATAACTGTAGATAAAGCTATTTAGATGATTTTTTAACAATGTTTATTTGATTTTGATATTTTTCATAAAAATTTACATTTACTAATTAAAAACTTAAATAATTAAGTTAGTAAAAAAATATATTTATATATGTGTCAATATTATTGTATATTAACTGATTTGTCATTTATTTTTTATATATCTTGTCCTGTAATTTTTTGTATAACTTGTTGGGCAATAAAGTCATTATTATTATTAAATATATACTAATTTGTAAAAGTTTCCAAATCGTAGGAATAAAAGAGCATGTGAGGAGCAGACTTTCAAAATGCGTTTTGTCCAAATTCTATAATTTTCAGAAAGAGGCAAAACGTTTTTGGTTAAATCTGAAAGTACATTACGTGCCCATTGGACAAAACGCGTTTTGAATGTCCAAGTAACTTTCAATATTTATTTCAGACGGGACAACATGCGTTTTAAATGTCGAATTTGTCTTAAAAGATGCGTGTTTGCGCATAGAACATAATACCATCACTAACTAAAAATTTTACATTTTGGACAAAATGCATTTTGAAAGTCTGCTCCTCATGTATGAGAGGAATTATGAATATAGATGAAACTAAAGTTGCTTGTCTGGATAGGGATGTTTGAAGCAAACTGATTTCGGGATAGTGAAAAGAGTTTGTTTGTCATCATTTTAGGTACATGGCGTAATTGTGTATGTATATTAATGCGATTTTAGTCTAATATAATTGAAATATTTATTAATATAGTAAAAAGAATTCAGAACTTGTTATATTAAAATAAAATGATTTTAGGTTATAGTTCTGTATTAAGTAATATTTATTAGTAATCGATGTTTCAACGATTTAATTATATATGATATTATATCAAAAATATACGTATTTTATATAAATAATGATAGTAGAATTAAACAAAAGATTACCTAAAAATAGTGAGTACATATACATAAACGTTTAACCTCATTTATACGTATACATACAAACATATTATAACCGCAAAACAAATTAATAAAACTAATTGCGTTTTAAATAACAAAAACGAAGCGTATAAATTTTGCTACGCGCTAACCATTTCAGGGAATGGTCCACCATGTTTGTTTTTGACATAGTTAGTCTGTCAATGTACGTCACACATTACTATTCGTACACAATTCGAAAAAACAAAAAAGCGTCGGGCTGTGATTTTTGTCTGGTTATTCAGTGGCGTTCGTTAACCACGATATGTTTTCACGAAATCGCCGTTTCGCAATTGTTATGTTCTGGTATACAGTGTTGTTCAAACACGGATTACAAGTTTAAAATTTGTTTTATGAGTGTTGTTTTTCTTTGTTTTTTTATTTTGTGTTAGTTGGCATAGATGTCTCTTGTGGCGTGTCGAATATGGCTATAGTGATTGATATGGTTTATTTTGGTTTTTTTGTTTTGTTTTTTAATATTTTGTCCAATTTGATTTGTTTGCGATAACTATGTTTTGTTTTGTAATTTAATAATGTGAATTTGTATTGTGCATTAATGTAATTTGCGAGTATTATAACAATGTTAATGATAATAATTAAATATTGCATAATAAAATTAACATGGGGTTATCTAGTAAATTTAATTTGTTTATAATTTAAACTAGAGTTAAAAATAAGGGATTTGTATTTTCTATTTTTGAATACAGTGAGCAAATACAGAGAAAAAAATTGTTAAATATATATATTTATCAATAATTGACGTTTTCGACAAAGTGATACAAATTACATAATAAAAATCTTTCAGAACTCATTATATTAATATAAAATGGATTTAGGTTATAGTTTTGTATTAGTATTTATTAATAATTGACGTTTCGACGAACTCAACGTCCGTCTTCATAAAGAAAAATGACATTTGCAGTAAATAGATACTGTGAATTGTGTATGTCATTTTTCCTGATGAAGATGTACGTTGAGTTCGTCGAAACTTTGATTAATAATAAATACTAATATAGAACGTGTAACTTAAAACCGTTTTATTTTGATACAAGTGACATTTACAGTAAATAAACAAAACATAGTAACAAGTTATTACGTAACAAAATAAGTAACTACATCATAAAATTTATAAATTTGGTTTCCTTTAATTAAAAATTTATAAATTTTATAATCTTGTTTCTATGTTCTGTTTATTTATTGTATATATGTAATTTGTATCACTCTTTTATTTTATTGTAATTAAAAAAAAATAAGAAATGATCTTTTCTATTATATAAAAGAATATCTATAAGGATCCTGATCTAGATCTTTTGAAAAATAATCTGGTACAAAACCTCTAATTACTAACATCATAATATAAAAATTTTATAAATAATTTATTAAAATACATACATCATTATCACGAAAAATTGTACAAATAATAATGTATAATTTTTTCTGATTATAATGTACGTAGAGAACTTGATCTTAAAGCATTTTTATTTTAATATAGTTAGTTCTGAAAGATTTTGTACTATATTAAAATAATTTATTAGGAGTATTATATATTAAGCATAAAGATTCGATTTCAAATTTTATCGGATGACCCTCTTTTCACTATTATTATAAGCTGTCAAATAATACAAATAGAGTGAAGAAGTCAACATTGAACGCATTGCTTATAAATATATAATGTAAATAGAACCGTTTCGTCCAATGTAAACAAAACGGGCTACAGCTAGACGGAACAATTTTAGGCGGGCTGTGTTGTAGCTAATGCGTACAAAAACTTTTGTTTTCGCACATCTTGTCGGATTATTCCGAAAGCCCTGAGTCTCGGTTAGAAGCAACCTAGGATGGGACGCGTGCCAAAGTGTGGATGTGTCTATGTGTGTGTGTGTTAGTGTGTGTACTCAAGCAAGCCTATAGCTATACAAATCATGTGTGTGTGTGTTTGTGTGTGTAACGGACTGGGTTAAATTATGCCCATGTATTAACGTTAACTTAGACATAACATAAGCTAATATTACCGGCTGGCTAATGATGTATTGTTTTAGGTGAAGTAGGACCTATGGATTATGTAATATTTACAAATTTGTCCATCAATTAAGCGGAAATTTATTAATACGGTTATATGGGATAATTATATATATAATAATAATAATAATAATTCAATTCGGAATATTTATGAATATCATAAATAGTAGGTTATCTGCATTACTGCATTTAATATATTCTGTCTGCTATAAAGGGAGTTTATTTTGTGTTTTATTAACTTCTAAATTCATGCTGAAAAAAAATATTTTATTTTCAACTCTAATAAATATTAGTAGTAAAATGGTTTAAAAGAGAATCATGTTTTTAAGAAGTATTTCACTCTGATAAAGAAATGCATATTCAACGATTTTTAGAGATATTTATCAATTTTAAGATTATTTTCAGAAAGTACTAATAAATTTTAGTATATTTATATTTAGGTTAACATGTATTATAAAAATTTTATGACTGTGTATGTATTTTTATGAAATATAATGATTTTTAATCATAAAATATTTAATTTTATACTATCGATTTAACACTTTTTGCAAATTGAATTCTGAATATTTTATGAAAGTGTTGCAAATATATTAATTATATTAATATCTGATGATAAACACGGTGAATTAAACATAATATTTAAGTAAAATGACTTTGGGTTATAGTTCTATATTAATATTTATTAATAATTGACGTTCCAATGAACTCAACTTATGTCTTCATCAGGAAAAATGATACAAATAATATTTACGGTAAATAAACAGAACAGAGAAACAAGTTAGAGAAAAAATAGAAATTTATAAAGAAAAGGATAACATTAATCAGTGTGAAGGCACTGATTTAAATAAAGTTTGGCTTTTATAATTAAAAATTTACACAATTTTTATTATTATAATATTATTAAATTTCCTATCAGGTTTGTTATTGTTTTTAGCAATGACGCGTTTCGACTTTTCAGTCATCTTCAGATTTTCTGAGTTTGGTCCGTGTTTATGGTTTGAGTGAACCACAAACACGGACCAAACTCAGAAAATCTGAACCTGATAGGGAATTTAATAACATTAAAATGAATCATAAAGCAGGTTCTAAATTCTAGTTTTGTTACCTAGTAACTTGTTTTTGTGCTCTGTTTATTTACTGTAAATGTCATTTGTATTTTTTGCCTGATGAAGACATACGTTGAGTTCATCAAAACATCGATTATTAATAAATATGAATACAGAACTATAATCCAAGGTCGTTTTCTCAACACTATTTATATATAAAATAAAAATTTATTTTAAAATAAAAAGTAAAGCACTTTTTCATTAACAAAAGGATCTAGAAATGACAAATGAACACAAAACTCTATATTCTTTAATGCAGTGATAAAATATAAAACCTTACCAAAAAAATATCAAGTTATTTAAATAATAATACTATTATTATTATTAAAATAAACGTGGGAATACGGGCCTAAATTTTTATATATTTTGTTTATAAAATATATTTTTGGGATAGTGTAATATAAAGTAAATATTGAGTAATATCACATTGCGTCACATTTAGATGTAAACATATAGCGATCAAAAAAGTTTTCATCAATTTTGCTTGCCAAATCTATCGTCATCTGTACCCTAATAGGAGACATATATCAAACTGACTTTGACACCAAACCTCTATATATAGAGGCAAGGTTCAGCAGTATTGGAACCGAAATTCACAGTTCGTCTTGAAAGGGGTGAATACGAAAGTTTCAGAAAAAATAAGAAAGACGTTAAAAAAACGTCGTCGTCGGTTTGATTCCGGTTCTAAAACCGACGGCATCATTCTGATAACAAACGGATGTAATATGTAATATTGTCGGTAAGTCAGGGAAACCGCAAGGAGCATCTTTGGTGGGGACGGTGTTGGTCTCATGATGCGATCGAATACCTATATATTTCGTATACGCGTCGTTTGTTTCTGCCATGAGCAGGAGTCATCGTTGAATAGGATTGTCGGGGGTAGTCTGGTGAAAGACTGAATAATTTCTTGCTGGTTGGTTTATATTTATGCTTAAGTGAGTAACATTTCTGGATTTGATTTCTATAGAATGTGAGAAGGAAGGTCGATTTTGCGAGAGTTGTTCTTTTAATACGAATCGATTTTTGGTTTGACCGAAATTTCGTATATATTTAGCTTAGAAAATTGTTGATCTAAATAGTTTTACTTATTTACGACTGAACTTAGACAAAATTGTCAAACATTTTTTTCATATTTCGAACAAAATGTATGATTTGCAAAAACTAAAAGAAATTTTCATGAAAAAACTAGTCTTCAGCGAAAAATGTGTGAAACACTTTTCGATAGAGAAAAACATACTACATAATATAATAATTATTTAAATAAAAATTTTTAATACACCACGTTTTTAAAACGTGGGAAGTTGGTTTAAAATCGAATTTGTACCACGAACAGACAAACAAACCGTTAGACAACAAAGTGGATTAATAAAAACATAATTTTTATTAATTTGTGACAATATTGCAGACATTGCGGTGATAAATAAACTCCGTTTAAAATAAAAATAAATTATAATAACATTAAAAATATAGCATAGTAAAAAAATTTCTGAACTCATTATATTTTATTAAAACGGCTTTAAATTATAATTCTTTAGAAACAAATATTAATACAGAACTATATACCTAAATGCGTTTTAATTTATTATAAATGTAATTTTACTGTATAATAAAAATTTATTGGCTTCACTCATTCATTTAAATTGTGAATTGAAAAACACTTGTGTGTAGTTTGTACGAAGTACAAAAAAAAGAAGAAAATTGTTGTAATGTGAAACGTAGAAAACATGTTATTTTCACGAAATCATTTCAAGTTTTTTCTCTTCACCTCCCCTACACCCCATTTCCCAGTCAACATAAAATTGTATGAAAACATCGGTTCTTATTTTACTTTGTGTGCCTCTGACACCATTCGTTTTCTCACTGGCTATTTGTCGCTACACACGGACAACACGAAAGCAAATCATAATTTTTATTTGTCGTTCACCGTCACCGTGCAAAATTTTCATCCCCGAGGGTCCGTTATAATAAAATAAAGAGCTCCAACCCTTACATCATCTCTCGTTTCGACCTCCCCTACATCCTCACTCCCTCTTACGTTTTCTATCTAGTGGGAAAAAAAAAGGAAAAATAGAAATGAAAATATAAAGAAAAAAATTCTGATAGAAATGGGGAACTTCTTTTAGCTGGGCCTGGGCGCGTTTTTGAATAAAATACAGGAACAACTGATTCAGGAAATGACGTGAGCGTGAGTTTTTTTCGACCGGGCGTTTATTTTGTTTTTTTGTCCTGCTGACTGGAGTGTCAAATAATGTACGATGTTTGTATACGATGCGATAGAGATGTTATGGGAAACTCGTAAAGTTAGTATAATTTAAGGCAACTTATGCTAGTATTCTATATAATATATAAATCTTCATAGATTTGAATACATAACAAAAGAGAATAAATACAATTGTGAACTTAGCCAGTTATACTGTACAAATTAAAATTAATTTTCAATATATTGATGCAAATTTTTAACACAATTTTTAAATTGTGTGTAAAATATATCTAGTTTAATAATTATAAAGTGCGCACATAAAAATAATTGAAGAATATTTATATATGTAAGTTGATATGAGCAAAATTCATGCTGAATGTTAAAGGATTTCGTGTATTCACGGACATTAAGATTCAACAAATTCAGAAGCATATATAGAAATATATTTAAACATATTAATATTAAACAAAAACAAAAAGAAAAACTATTTAGAATTATAACACATGTGCTAATCATGTTTAAAAGATCCGAATTTAAAATGCATGTAACTATAAATGCATATATATTTTTTCTGATGAAGACTGACGTTAAGTTCATCGAAACGTCGATTATTAATAAATATTAATACAGAACTTGAATCTAAAGCCGTTTTATTTTATATAATGAGTTCTGAAAGATTTTTACCTTTATATAAATAAATAATAAATAAAAATTAAGTACTCATTTTTATGTATAAACAAAATTTCCAAAAATTTTTAAATAATAATTGGATTTGAGTAGTCTTGTTTTAAAATATTTGTTATAAAGTCTCCAAGGAGTAAATGCTTTTTAAAGGTGGCCCATTTTCTTTGATATATTTTCACGGATAAACAGACAGGGCAACCGACATGTAATAAGGATAACATCCTGCAAGGTCATCTCTTATCTTTTTCATGTTTTTGCTTGGCTTTCATCTTTACGTTTTTATCTTTTCACTGGCATTCTTTATCTTTATTTTGAGACTAACGTATAAGTATATATATATATATATATATATATATATTATGTTTATGATAGCAATCAATTCAATGTAAGATGTTTTCTGTCACATGCATAAATTTGTAATTTTGCTTTTTAAGTATTTAAGGAAATTCTTATGATATTTTCATATTTTATCAGTTTCTAAATGTAATGTCAAGAAACAAGAATAAAAAAATGAAATAAAAACTGAATAGCTGGTATTGACGTAAAAAGTTTAAAATAACATATTATTTTGTATATTAAAAAACTTATTCAATTCGTTGTGAATTAATATTCTGTACATTTTAATTTTAACTTTTAAATGGAAATATTTAAATAACTATTTTTTATAATATAACAGAAATATATAAAACTTTTTAGAATGAATATATTGCAAATATTTATAAAATTATATGTTTGTCATTTGCATCAGTTTTTTCCTAATGAAGACAAGCGTTGAGTTTCGTCGAAACGTAGATTATAAATAAATTTTAATACAGAATTTAAACCAAAAGCAATTTTATTCCATATAAGATTTTTTTTACTGTGTTGGATTTATTTTATTTTAACTTTGATATGCGTAACTTTAAAACTATTTTGTTCAAACTATAATAGGCATTACTCTGAACTTTTTTATTGATACTAGAATATGAATAGTTGCTAACTTTCCAACTTCAGTTAGTTTTCATCATCGTTTTATGGAAGGGGGCAGTAGTAACAGTACAGTAGCCGTTTGTCTGTTCACAAAACAGTAAAGCACTGTATACACACAAGCATACTCTTTGGGTACGTAACATAGAATATATATAGACGAAACAACCAAACTAGTGATAATAACATGCAGTCGTACGAGTAATGCATTTGGGAATGTTGTATATGTTTGCAAGCAGGAAGCAAGTAAAACGGTAGCAGGAATAGGGCATAGCAGCAGTATAGAGCAGAATGCTAATCGCTTTGAATTTCGGTTCAGTTGTAATTCGGGATTCGGGGATTTGCGTAATAAGTTGATTGTACATTCGATACCACGTGTTTATGTTTGGTTATAACTGGGAAACTATCATTATTATAATCCATAGAACTAAACGTGATCATTTCGACTAATTGTTTTCCTTTTCGTCGAAACAATCATTGCACAAACAATTTAACCGCATACACATATACACGTAATTGCCCACCTAAATCTGTTTATTTTTTGGGCATCGAGATGTATAGTTATTTAAATAAAACAATTTTTTAATTTCTTCTAGCTTCATACAGATTTACATCTTATACATATTCCTGACTCCATACAAACTGTCCTGAAAATATGTGATTGTGACAATACTTGTAAGATTTGAAACGAAAAACGTGGGGCGCATGCAAATAGATAATAGTAAGAAGTGTATGAAGTAGTTGTTTCAGGACAGTCTGTATGGGGTTAAGAATCTGTATGGGTTATAAATCTGTATGGGGCTAGGAGAAATTATTTTATAATTTTTAGTTTGTTTTAGAAAGTGGTATATTAATTTTTTTTTTATATAAATAATTATTTTCTGCTTTTTAGTTTTGTGTGTATGTGTGTGTGGTGTGTTTTGTATTTTCTGTAGTTGTTTTCTGTAGTCTTTGTATTTTGAAACAAAAAAGAAATTGCTAATACACGAATGCACAAAATTCGTCCGTCTTTATGATACAAACGGAATTTACGGTAAATAAATGATTTTTGACATGCTTTTGTTTGTATTAATATTTATTTTTAAATTTACTGATCAAATAATTTATATATGCGATATATGTAAAATCAACAAAAATATTCTGCTGGAAATGTTCTTTGTTCTGTTGTTATATTTATATTATATGTATATTATATTATTATGTATATTATATGTATATTTGTATGTAGTTATATGTATATATATTTGTATTCATGGTAGAACCCTGAAGAAGGCACTAGTGATTGCCGAAACGTTGGTTTATAGAAACATTTTTTTGTTGAACATTTTAAAATTTGGCAATTTTTACGTATTATTTATTTATCAACCAATCTAATTATGTATATCTTTTTCAAGTGAATACAATATTCTTATATCGTCTATTACAACTACTTGATGATCTGTGTAAGTAACTATTATTTTATTGTTATTATTATTATTTATTAATTATTTTCGTAACTTTAATAATTGTAGAAAATAGTTTTTCTTTTATTTTTAAATAAAATAACTGTTCAATTTAGTTCCGTAACTAAAGCAAACTGGAAAGTCCACATAATAATGAATCATTAATAAAACTGAACTAGTGAAATGAGCAGACTGAAAGTAAATATAGTTCCTAATTAAACTTTAATATATTGGGCGGAAAACTTTTGTAATTATAATATTTTTTTTACTACGTTTTTTTTTATCGTATTTGTTGGAATAAATTAGTAACCATTTTAGATAGTTTTTATGTTCACTTAACAAGAATACTTTTAGATTTTCTCATTGTTCTTTAATGAAAATAGATAATTAGAAATTGAATGAGATTATAGATTACAAATATTTTTTGGTTTTATTTTTAATACGTATTTCCAAACAACTAATTAAGTTTCAGTTATTTTATATTGTATTTAATATTAAAAAAATTTAAACTTTACGTTAAATAATATAAATTTTAAGAGAGAACACCACTTTGAGCGCTTTCAAAATAGGCAAAGATTGAGAAATTATTACGGTATATTTGAATTATATTTTAGAATTTGTATGTCAATTTTTTTTAGATATTGTGGCGTCACGCGTGGATTTATTAGCCCTTGTCAAAAAAAACCTTGGCCACTTGTTCCGTCTCCCGGGAAATTCTGAAACATAATATAAAAGTTTTCTTAGAATATCCTAAAACTAAAATAAAACCAATGTGATTTTTAGGATTTTTTGAATTTCGAAAAATTACGAAACTGGCAGCGGTTTGAAAAAGTATTGTTTTTTTAGTGTAAAAAATAACTTTTAAAGATATCTAGTGTCATTTTAGGGAATTAAATTCTCTATAATTGCGTTTAAAAACGAAGTAAATTGGCTGGATATTTTCCGAGATTCTGGCGGGACAAGATGCAAAAATATGGTTTCGAAAAAACGCGTGTATAGTTAGTTTGTTACTGCTCGATCTGTAAGTTTTACTTGCTTTGACACAACTCTGTATTAGTCGCTGTAATTCCGCTAAAAGTTCGAATTTTGAAAAATCGTTCTAATATATTATTCTACAAGCTATAAGCTTTCAGAAAATGCTAAGAAAAATTAGATAGATCAGAATGGTATCTCACCTTTGTTTACCACACAGACTAAATTTAAGTAAGATTTGATATAAACTATTGTAAACAGAAAACAAAATATTTTTAGGGCTTAAGCAATAAAGCAATAAAGTAAATTAGTTTGCTGTACGTGTTAACGGGAATATTTGTAGAAGTTGTGAGTGCTATAAATAATTCAAGAATTAATATGAATTGTTTTATGGTAATTTGATATAAAATTGTTCTTTTATTACGTATATTTATTAAGTAAATTATTTATTATTAGTATTAATTTTAATATATTGAAATTATAAAATTTGTATGCGATTAATTTTTAAAATAAAATTTTGACAACTAGAATAAAAAGAGGAAGTTAATATTTTGTGTTTATTAATTATTCATGTGTTCATTAATTTCACTAATGAAAATTATTCGAAAAAAACTTTGAATTTATTTAGCATGATGTTTCAGTATTTATTAAACAAATAACATTAACAATATAATCAAACAGGAAATAAATTTAAATAAAATTACTCATTTAATTAAACTTTATTTTGTATGAAATAAATGCAAATGAGATAAAATTAAATTTTGCGAATTTTATCTATATTTATAATATTATATCATGTGTAGAATATTATTTCAAAAATATATACATTTGGATGTTTTTTTATTGATAGTCAGATAAGCACGAATCAACTGTTTCTAGCGTAATGCACGTTTGTCTGTCGCGTGTAGAGCAAATTCGACTGAACGGATTGTTATAAAATTTCATATTTAAGCTTCGAAGGTGAATATTTCAATTTAATCAACTTTTGGTAAAGATCTTCCAACCAGAAGCGGTAATTTACTGATGTCACTTTTATGTGTTCTCAAGCATATAAAAATATTGATATTGATTTTACTATATTGTCTATGTAGAAGAAAATCATTAGGTTACTAATACAATAATCTATTTATTATATAGTACTTAGTTACTATATGCATAATTGGTGGCAGCGCTAAACATAACTACACGATCAAAGGTATTTAATCCGACATCATCGATGGTTGAGTACGTTGAGTATGTCGAAACGTCGATTATTAATAAATATTAATACAGAACTATAACCTACGCCCGTTTTTTTTTTATTATAAATATATTATACTTGTATAAAGGAAGCAAGGAACTTAGTACGAGAAATGGAATATAGAACATAACAAATGTATTATGAGGCAATGAATATCAAATAATATTGTTGGCCGAATACTGCAGATGTCGTAGCTTGTAATGTTATCGTTACTGCTATATATAATAATTCGAGGAGGGGGTGGGGGGCAGTACTCGAATTTAACCGAAAATTGCCGAACAAAACGACACACTAGTGAAAATATTTTGCTTATAATACGACAGGGAAATAAATGCATTTATGACCCGGGTTGGCTTAGCTGCATATTACGAAAAGTTTTAAATCAAAAATGAAATTTCCAACTGGAAAGCGTTATGTTTAACATGGGATTAATAATAACTGTATTGATAATGACTTTCAAGAAGAACTTACAGTTACATGAATATTGAAGTAACACGATGATATTTTTCAACAAAATACATACATGCATACACAATATATAGGAAGCCTATTTAAATATACACGTTCAATATTACATATTTATTGAGTTTATAAAATTTCAGTTACACCACTTAACCCATACAAAATCATCGATATAAAATTTAAGTTAACAGATTTAAATAAGCGTTTTTTTTTTCGGATAGGTAACATAAAATCAAAGTTTGAATTAGCTGCCGATTCGTTCAGGTTGACCATCTGTCAGCGAAAATTATGATATAGGTTGGTTGGAAAATTGGGGTCTTGTCCAGGGTTTTCCAAACAAAGTAAATTGTTTGGACGTAGAGATTTTCTCTTAAGGAAAAGAGGGGCATAACGCTGCGACAACAAAAATTTCAGAGATCCCGAGATGGGTGTTAGGACCAGGCCCGGCTTCAGGGATTTTTGGGGTAAAGGTATTTTGTTTGGATTAGATGTTGCGTTTATGGATTTTGCGTCAAGACAGTGTGTGTGTTCGTATGTTGGCTATATTATGGGAAAGATTTTCGGTGAAATATGTTGATAGTAAATTGTTTATATTGTTGGGGGTGCTAGGCTTATCTAGTATCAAACGCGACCTAAATACGATAGTAAATCTGTTATCTTTTAATTATACACTGACTTTATGACGCATGAGTTTATCCAAAATTGAGCTTTTTTTCTGTAAATACAGATAAATTAAAAAAATACTGATAGAGATTTCATGTGTGCAATAGAAAATATATTATAGTTTTATCTAATTGATAATCATAATTAGCATACCATTGTATTATATTACGAGGTGTAAGAGATAATTGTGGCCAAGGCAAAGCTAAAGCTTTCTATTTCAAGTGACATACGTTTATTTCTTCAAGCGTTCTAAACGAAATTAAATTAAATTAAAAACCTTTTTTAATTTTAAAAATACAAGTAATTTTATCTGAAATATTTTTCATTATTGTTTCATTTGATTTAGTTCGGAAGTGATATTGCTACTCCGACTACAGCATTTTTAGTTTTTATACAAGCATCAACAAGTCCCATAATAATATTTTTCAAAAAAAACAAATACCTAATTTTTTTCATATGATGCAGACTTTTTGGCGAAAACTATAAAATTTATGTCCTGAATTCAAAATATATATATTTTTTTAAGAAAAAAGAAATATTGTTATAATATTTAAGCTTTAATATTATTTGGAGCATTTTATCTATCTCATCAAATAAATAATAATAATAAGAGCGACTTTCTTAAACAGAACACTGTATGATGATTTAATGTAATTATCTATTTTGTTAATTTTTTATATAAGTAGTGGTAATGAAACTTTAAAAATATTTATATTATTTATTCTGATGAAGACGGACGTTGAATTTCGTCGAAACGTCGACTTTAAATAAATATTAATACAGAACTTTAACCTAAAGCAGTTTTAGTTTAATATAATGAATTCTGAAAGATTTTTTACTATATTATAAAAACAAAACTAATTAAATTTTTTTTTTGACTTTGATAGTTTAACATAATATAATTTATTTTATATAATTTATTCTATTTTCCATTATTTTATATATTCTTTCAAAAAACTAAATAAAATTCACACACTGACCCTTCTTTATACTCGCAAGCAAATAGTTTTTTTTCCTGCTGGTTTTACAATCTCTCCTGCTGCCTAGCGTTCATATTCTCATATGAAGAAAAGTGGTTGAAAGATATGAGGTCAAAGGCAGCTTTAGCTTTCCTGCTTCCCGATATCATGACGTCTTTCCTTTCTATCGTTTTAACCGACAACGTAGAAAACGACAACATTATAAGCGCGTGACTTTGACTTGTATATACGGGAAGTGTGTCACAAAAATAATGGAACTTATTTTTACCTACGGCTATACTGAAATTTATCACTTATGCATCTGTCATTGGTTGATTTATTTGACGTAACAAGTTGCTATGACAACTTTTAGTGTGGAGTTTTGCCACTAATCACTAATATAAGGTCGATTTTCGCTTTACACACAAAAATTATTGAAATAATATAACTTAGATGGTATTCGTCTTTTTATTATTACGGTATTACGGTAAATTATAAGTTGTCAAAGTAATTTCAATAATAATTTCTCTGTTAAAAAAGTATTTTATTTAAGTAAATAACTTGCAAATTAATAATATAATTACAAATATTTTAATGCTATGTAGCATTATTTTAAAGTTATTTACCGTACATTTTAATTTAGAATGAATAGATATATTTTTTTCTACAAATTATTTCACTACTTTTTTTTTATCTAGCAAAATCGATAAACACTAGAATTGAAACAGTTGAAAAACAGAGCAAATTGAATTGAAATGAATAACAATTAGAATCACAATAGTGTAAGTGAATTGGTGTAGCCCATTTAAAACTGATAGGCACGAACCCTTGAGGAAAGTGGGAGAAGAGGAAATATCCAACAATAGTATTCCTATTTCCGCCCAGAATAAGATGAATTGACAACTAACCATTTGTTTTCCTACTACTCCCATTCTCTTTAAACATTACTACCCTTTACTCTTTCCATTATTTACCCTGGGGGGTTAATGACGTGTGGAAGGGGTGGGGAAAATACTCCACGCGCGAAAACGCAAAATTCTCAAATAAATTACTCTTCGAAATTCTTTCGGGCTTTATGTTACTCCTGTTACAACACTGGGAGGTGTTTGAATATTTATTTGTGTTCTGTTGTTTGTTTTTTCTGGAGGGAGAGGATGGATATAGACAATTGCATACGCTTTTCCGTTCGCTGAGCAATGAGGAAAAAAGGTGTAAACTCGTTTTTCGGAAAACGTATAGGGTCAGTATTTAAAACGATGTAATTACTTAGATATTTTACTACATTGTTACAGTTTATAGAATTGACGACAGAGCCGAGATACAGCTCTAAGATTTAGAGTATTATAAGGCTTTAATTCTTTGCATTTAGGACAATAATTTATTGATATTTTTAAACGTTTTTTTTTTGCTTTGTAGATAAATAAGTTATTTTGTTGTAGGTCTGAATTATTTTATGTAGACGTTTTGTATCAATTTATATGAGATTAATCTAATTTTATATACAGGCAGCCGTAGGCCGCGCTCACACTAGAAATTAAATTAAATATTATTTCTGGTATTAAACTGGGCTGGGTATGAGTAGTTCAGAACCTACTATAAACTGTAGATTTCTTGTTTGACTGTGGGCTAACGACCCGCATCATTGACAATGCAAGTAAAAATTGTTACAAATCTATATGTTCAGCTTCTCGAGCATGTAGCACATTATGTTCCAATTTTATGATCTAGTTAGTTATATTGTTACCTAGTAACTTGTTTCGATGTTCTGTTTATTTACTGCAAATGTTTCTATCGTTTCTATCTTTTTTTCCTGATGAAGACGTACTTTGAGCTCGTCGAAACGTCGATTATTAATAAATATTTACTTAGAACTAGAATCTACAGCCGTTTTTTTTTTTAATATAATGAGTTCTGAAAGAATTTTTACTAGCTGCATGTTGTTCTACACAAATATAATTAATTTATATTTTGTAATAGGCGGACTATTTGTTCATAAAATGCATAAAACGGTGTGGTGGATGGTATATATAACATATTCTTTGATTTGAGATCACTTAATACCCCCCTGGTATAATCGCAATTCGCGACCTGGTAAATCCTCTAACCCAACTCATAAATCTACGCATACATTTTTCGTGTCATTGTGGGGATTAGTTTGGGAGCATATTTCGATTAAGTATAGCTCCCCCACCCCCTTCCCCGTCAATCACTCATTTTAAATCGTGTGGAAAAAACGCAGTAGAGGAAGCATCTGCTTGGCTTACTTTCGCATCCCGACTAAATTAAACACACATTTGTAATTTGTTAAAAGGTATATATAGTTTAGTGCTATCGTGTTTGTGTTCATAAATAATTGTCGTAGAATTTTTATATTTCTGCGGAATTGCTATTTTAACACATTTTTTTATTAATTTGCTTTCTTGTCTCGCTCTTTTTGTTTGTTTGATACAAATTTTACAATCGATTTTTAACTAACTTCCCGATGAGCTAGAGACTTGTAATTTTAAACATAGTTTACAACTGGATGACAATGCAATATTAACTAATTAATTAATTATTAATATTAGAAATATTCATTTTTATCTTGTGCCATATTCACAAATTCCGTACATTCGTGTATTTAGTAAAATTTTTTTTTTTTTTTTAAATACTGAACCTACAGAAAACAACTACAGAAAATACAGAGCACACACAAGACTAAAAAGCAGAAAATAAATATTTAAATAAATAAAAAAAAAATTAATGTACTACATTTTTAAAACGGGCTAAAAAATATAAAATAATTTCTTCTAGCCCCATACAGATTTATAACCCCATACAGATTCCCTGACCCCATACAGATTGTCCTGAAAATTTGTGAATTTTTAATAGCTATAACAATACTTGTAAGATTTAAAACGAAAAGCGTGGGACGCATACAATATATAATAGTAAGGATTGTAGGGACAATCTGTATGGGGTAAGGAATCTGTATGGGGTTATAAATCTGTATGCGGCTAGGAGAAATTAATTTATGCTTTTTAGTCCGTTATGAAAACGTGATATATTTTTTTTTTATTATTTAAATAATTATTCAATAATATTTTTAAAGAATATGAAAAATTTTGTAAAAAAGTGTAGGTATTCTAAATTGCAAATAAAAACAAATAGCGATCAACTTTCATTTCAAAATACAGAAATCATATAAGACTGTTTGAATCTATTGTATGTGTAGAATTTCCTTAATCTTCAATAGTTCAATAATAGTTGGTAGATGGTCTTTTAGGATCAAATATACTAGCGAGTTAGCGTTTTAGTTAGTTGCAGTAGCTCGAAGTAAAGCACTGACTGCATCAACATTATGCTATATATGTATACCACATAGCAAAGGAGACCATCAACGTCTGTCTGTCTGTCTGTCTGATCTACAAACCTGATGCCTCAGATATGCCCCCTACTAGCTAGACTGGTGGGTTCTGGCCGCTTCGTAAACTAAATATAATCGATTGTAGTAGGACTTACTCGGTTATGTGCCTTCTCTACACGAGCATATAGCCCCCAAGAATCTGGTATTTCAGGTATTTCATTGTATGAGCCATGTGCGGACAGAAATCAGCTAACATTTTAAGGTTTGCGGGCTTGTGTTGCAAGTTGTTTGAGTTAACAGTTTGTTTAATTGTCGATTTCTAAGCTAAATATTTTATTAAATATGTATTATTTGGAATACATATTATTTTAGTCGCAGGAATAAAACAACCATGTATGAGAGAGGCATCATAAATAATTCGAAAGTTGTTTGTCTGGATAGGAATGTTTGGCAGAAACTGATTTCTGCGTAAATAGAAAGAGTTTGAGACACATTCTTATGTGTAACTTATATTTTTAGGATTAGAAATTTATTTTTAATATAAAAACATAACATCAACATAGTAAAATATTTTTCAGAACTCATTGTATTAAAATAAAAACTGTTTTAGGATAAAATTCTGTTAAATATTTATTTAAAAACAACGAAACTGAATGCTCGTTTTAATCAGGTCAAAATTTATCAATGACATTAAAGTAAATAACAGTACAAAGCAACAAGGTACTAGGTCACATATAAGTAACTAGATCATAAGAATTATAGTTTTTTAATTAATGGAAGCTAAATTTTATTTAACTCAATGCCTTCACAGTGATTCATATTATTTTTTTCTTTATAAATCTTTATTGCTTCATTTATTAATCTGCTGCTAATTCTGATTGGGTCTAGCAATTATTGCTGTATCTTCAAATTTTTCATCATGAAGATATTCTAAAGATAATTTTTATTAACACTGGCTAACCAACTTTTCGTTTAAAGTCAAAAGTTGTTAACACAAATCACTTTGTTCGTATGGTCGTTGCCTACCTAGTTAAACTACTTCTCATCCGGAAAAACGAAAAAGTCAACAGACGAATTTGAATGTATCTGCCGTTGAAAATTAAGCTTAGCTAACATGTCAAACTTTTCATAACTTTTGTCGTAACAGCGAGAGTAAGGGGGGAAGGGAGTCAAAATGCATTTCCAAGATAGTTAATCTAGATACGGTTGACTCTAATAACGCTGTACGTCCATAGGAGGAAAGATGTGTTGTCTATGTATATATGAGGGCCTTAGTGGGCCTTAGTGCGTCACTTTATGAGTTCCGAATTATTTAAAATTTTAAAAAATACGGGTCTCTTATTTTTAACTCTAGTTTAACATATAAAAAACTCACATATAGTGATTGATCTCACTGAAATTAAAATTATTATTAAACAATTCGTTTAGTAGAAAGTAGCAAATATTATGTTGGCGCACACTAATTTGTAGATACGCGTACCGCCTAATCGATAGACAAATAAATTTTACTACGGAAATGCTATACACAGTAAAAATTATATATAAAATGACTTTACTTTATTAATTATGAAAATTTATAGGGAAAAAAAAACAAATTTACATACATATTATATGTGATAATACTAGTAAGATGTTTTATTTCATAAAAAAACATGGATTTTTTACTTATTTTTATATGCTACATAAAATTACATAATGTTTCTGTAATTTTCCAAATTTATATTGAAATTTACAATAAATAGTACTCCTATAATAAAAGTTAATTATAATTTTATGTAATTGTACATAATTTGTACAATAAATAGTACTCCTATAATAAAAGTTAATTATAATTTTATGTAATTTATGTAATATATATATATATATATATATATATATATAAGTATATGTATATATATATATATATATATATATAAGTATATGTATATATATATATATATATATATATATATAAGTATATGTATATATATATATATATATATATATATATATATAAGTATATGTATATATATATATATATATATATATATATATATATAAGTATATGTATATATATATATATATATATATATATATATAAGTATATGTATATATATATATATATATATATATATATATATATTACAATTGTGTTTGTAATTTTACAATTTTTATTTATATTTATGTAGTTTTGGGTAATATGATTTTGCATAATATTTTAAAAAAAGTGTACATGCAAATTTAATAATATATCAATTATTAAAAATTTAAATGCACCAGGACGATAAACCATACAATTTTAAACATTTGTCACTAATCAACTGTGGTCCTCTGATTATTCCTGGGGGTAGTTTCCGTTGCTTATCGTTTGTAACTGACATTGGTCCGCCATGTTCTTGATATGTTGGCAAATGTCACACAGCGTGCAGCAAGCAAGCTGGCTACGATACCAACCAAACACTACTCTGTATGATGTCACTTCTATCTGTATGTCACATACCCAGTGTGCCTGTCTCCTGTTCGGACAAAATGGTAAACGAGATTTTGGTATCGTGCCGTGTAAATTAATTATGAGTTAACTAGTTTAATGGATAAAGGGACATTGAAACAGAGAGATTGTCTATCTATATGTTTATATAGTATAGAGTATTATAATTCCTCTCGTATGCTGTTATGTTATTGTTGTAATAATATAGATTGAATGTATTATGATAAACGTTACGCTGATAATTTTGTTGTTTTATTAAATCGTGATTGTAGTAATAGATAAGTAGATACAACTATAATATTTTAGACATTGTATCTCAGAATCGTGCTCAGAGAATGAGGTACTAGTATTTGCCTCAGGTAATCAATATAATCAATTAAACATTTTTCATTTCAAATATTACAATTATATTTAACATAGTAAAAAATCTTTCAGAACTCATTATATAAAATAAAACTGTTTTGGATTTAAGTTCTGAATTAAAAACAGCAGATTAACAAAAGAAGCAATAGAAATTTATAAGGAAAAAGATAACGTCAATCATCAATTTTTCCTAATGAAGACGAACTTTGAGTTCGTCGAAACGTCGTTTATAAATTAATATTAATACAGACCTTTAACCTAAAGCAGTTTTATTTTAGAAATTTTTAATTAAAGGAAGTCAAATTTAATTTAAATCAGTGTGGCTAGTAACAGATTTAAATAAAATTTGGTTTTCTTTAATTAAAAATCTATAAATTTTATGATAGTTACTTATTTTGTTACCTAGTAACTTCTTTCTATGTTCTGTTTATTTACTGTATATGCTATTTGTATTATTTTTCCTGATGAAGATGTATGTTGAATACGTTGAAACGTCGATTATTCATTAATGTTAATACAAAACTACAAGCTGAAGCCGTTTAATGTTTTATTTACGATGTTTCCATTTTATTGTGCTCAAAAAAGAGCATAATAAAATAAACTTTTAAACAATAATTTTAAAAAAATTATTTAAAATTCCATATTTATTGAGAAAAATTGATATAAAATTAAAACAAAAACTGTGGGTTGTCGAAGTATAATAACTATCAAATCTTCCAATAGTGCTTAGAGTGTTAGCTATCAGCTACAGTAATATTATATACCTTAAAAATTATTATTGTGACATAAAAATATTATATTCTCTGGCCGTGCTCGGGTTATGTCAGAATCTCGAGTTTTATAGCTTTCAAAGACATCGTCTGAATTTACTATGGTAATGTCAATTCATCTGGAAAATTAGGTTAGTTCATTTTAAGATCTAGACTAATTAGACAGATAAGCCGTCATTTCAAATTTTATTATGCTAATTTCGCTTCAATAATTGTATTAATTATTATTCGCTGTCCAAATTAATAATTATATTAAAATGGAAAGTATATATTCTCTCTAACGAAATGAAAAATTTTACAAGGTTTTTTTTTTGCCTTTTTTCTTATTTTGTTATTATATATCTGTTAAAATTGCGATGCGTTCATTTTTATCAAGAAATTCTGACTTTATTTTTATCGTAAAACATTTGACAAACAATAAAACTTTATCTTAATTACGGAAACAATACAACATTGCTGTTATTGCCGGAAAACTAATTTTCTCATATAATTTATATTGAACTGGGTGTAAACCACCGAAAAATATAAAAATATTTTCCAAAACGGTTATTACGAATATTTAACTCCATTTTTGCTCACAGAAGGGAATGAAAAAGAATGTATATACATATCGTACACCAAAGGTTGTAACAAAAATCACATAATAGTCTGTCGTACGTTTTGGTACCATAATCTCTCTGTTAGAGTTTTTAATGTCCTTTGGGGGACACCAATAAAAAAGATAAAATATATATAGGGACCGACAATACGATAGAAAGAGATATGCATATGCAAAATAAATATAGAACAGACAAAGAACGAAAGAGCTATACCGTTAGCGGTCACCACAAATCGCTACAAGGGTATAAACAAAAGAATAACAGAGAAATTAAAAAAAAGAACAGTGTATATTCGAATTGACCATATACCATGGTGCTGTAATTCAAATGTACTTATATAGTTATGATAGAAAACATATAAATGGTTGTTTTATGAAAATATATGTTTTTTAAAATTGTTGTTTTTTGATTGTAATTTAAATAACAATTATCAAAACTTTGTTTTTAGGTTTTGTAAATAAAAATGTTTTTGTATTACCTAGTAAACAAAAGGGGTTTATCATGCTATATATATATGTCGGAGTAGATAAATATTAACAATAACCAATATTTCAAATATTACAATATTTTAACTATAACGACAATTCAACGGACACGTGACAGTCCCGACATCTAACCCAATCGCACATCCACAACTTAATGATCTCATAGCCCTTGCCCTGGTATTTCGGCTTCATTGTTTAGTCTTATTTCGTTATCGCTTATAATAACATAACTTTGTTTATATCCACTTCTTCGATTGAGTGATGTCGGTTCTGCCAGCAAGTATGCTTACGCATCCATTTGTTATGATAAATTCATAAACACAATATACGGAGTGATCCATATAAATTAACATACAGGACGATCCACATATATAGGGTAATCCCCGACACGGCCATTCTGACAAATCGCACGACCTCGTGCGAGCTTAGTTTAAAAAAACACACATTATAATAAATGCCATTAATTATATCGTATTGCAAACATAGCCAGCGACTCCCGCTTCGGCCATTTCTGATTCATACAATAGCTCACTCTACTTAGATAAGTCCACGAAGTAGACTTTCCAAGTCAGATATCATCAATACACTGTCTTCTAGTGAAGACCCATTTTTGAGGTACACTCCTCAACACATAATTACAAATACTCAGGTCTCAAACACGACCACCACAGGATTTTCACACAGCACTTGCTAGAGCGTTACATACTCTAGCCCAATCAGTCCATTCACTGCAAAATTCGTTCAGTCCCTCAGTTGATTCTCTCAACTTTCACCAAAACTTTATCACTGGCCCTTACTGACCACACCTGGCCTCACTGGCCTAATCAGTCCATTGACTGATCAACACGTCCGGTCCCTCGGCTGATCCACACAACCTTCACCAGACTATGGTCCTCACTGACCATACCTGACTAGCTACTCATCCGGTCCCTCGGTCCTCTCGACCTTCACCAGGAATTCATCTAGTCCACCATGGTCCACTGACCATACCTGACTAGCTACTCATCCGGTCCCTCGGTCCTCCCGACCTTCACCAGGAATTCATCTAGTCCACCAGGCCGGCACTGGCCTACCTCAGAAACTCAAGGGTTCCTGCCCCGCCGTTTACTGACGGATTCGAGTCCATTCGGACTCAGGAGGGCACGCCCCCTCATCCAGAGAACCACTGTTCACTGGGATACCCATTCATCCAGAGAACCACTGTTCACTAGGATAACCAATCAATCACTCATAACAATACATATGGTCCACACTTGGACCATCATTATCAGGAGACACATTCTCCTGTTCAAGAGACTCATTCTCTTGCACATACTCATCCGATCCACGAGGCATCGGTTTCAGTTCATACCAGTCTCAAGGACTTTCACGACCCTCAAAGGCTCTCTATATTTTTAATCAAGCTTAGTTTGATTACATTCGTCATTCTTCAACAAAACAAATTTATCAATTTTAAACAATAGAACAGCTTGTTCTCTCAATTGATCCAACTAAATTTTATCAATATTAGCATAAGCAGCTAAACCGAAAGGCCTTGCAACCTTACAAATCATCATCTCAAGAGCACTACACTTAGTGACTCTGTTTTAGTTAAATTTATTGCGAACTGTACAATAACTTTAAAGCAAACATTACTCGCTCAATTTGACACAACATGAAATTTAATTCCAAGCAAATAGCCATTTATTGCTATTTAGACAAAATTTGTATTATACTAAATACTATATCTTTCCCAATACCGACAAAAAAACTCTATTAAAAATTCTTTGATCAATTAATTTCAAAGAAACACATTTTTCTCAAAAGAGAACATTCTGCTTTAGAATCAAAAATAAAAGGAAAGATCTCACCCTCATATTCAAGCTGAACATAACACATTTCAACTTTCTAATTCACACTGACGGTGTCCAGTCTGTTCACAATTGTAGCATTTTTGGCTTGATTTGTTGTTTATCTTCGGAATCCCTCTTGGTTATGGCTTGCAGCTCTTGTTGTAGTTGATTCGTTTTAATTGCTGACCGAATTCAAATAAATGCGCCATTGCCAACGCCACACTAATCTGTTCTGGATCAGATGTCTGCCTCGTGTCATTTATAGACGTTTTGCTCAATTCATACAAACTCAAAAATACAATAAAAAGTTATCGTTAAAAATAACACACTTATTACTTACTCGGATATCTATCACATTTATTACTTACTTGATTATCTTTTCATAACATTTTTTTTTTAAATAAATAAATCAGTTGTATGATACACATACACTCTTAACGCCTCCAATATAACTGCATTCATTGTACAGTAACTGCGCAGATGTTGACTTATATTTCTTTTAATTATTTCTACTTTAATTCATTTTAATAATTTTTGATTATAACTTAAATCCAGTACTAAAATTATTTATTTTTTTTCATTCATTTATTTTGTTATAATTATTATTATTTTAATTATCAAGATTAGATCACTGCTAACCCACAATTAATTGACACATATCACGTCACACCGAAATCTCTCTCGGCCTTTTTTTTTATATCGATGATAAAAAAGATTATAAATAAACAGAAAAATAGCTGAATGCTTTTTCTCATATTTTAATTTAAGATTCTGTTGTACTTTAAAAATAAAGTTTCCTTATTAAATGCAAACTCAAATTATTACAAATTACTTTGCTTATTTTTTGCATGTGCCATTAGCATTAATTATACTCAACACAGAATTATTATTGCCAATGTATCTAACATCTACAATTTTCTAAATACAATTTTAATCAATATATTCTCTTTAAATAATATCAATACGTTTTGTTAAGGTTTCATTTCTATTCCAATCCACGAAATGATTGTTTACAAAACCAAACATAAAAAAAACACTAACTCAAACACCACATAACATAAACACCCCATAACGGAAATATTAGTCACGCTTTATAATGTAAACTTTTAGGTAGATAATATATTTTTCGTATATTCCATATCCCTAACACGTTTCAAATATTATGCTATCATCTGACATTATTTGTTATGTAATGATAGTTTAAATTAATCCAAGATTAGAACGCACTAGTCTGAGACAGTGTAAAAAGGAAAACACTATAGCCATCCATATATCACGCTATCGGACTGTTTTATTTATTTTTTTTTTTTTCAAAACTTCTAGACGCTGTATCATTTTATTTGTTTATTCAAACTAAAACGTTTACATTCTACTTAAGATTTCAACATATCTTTTTTTTTGTTTTTCTGTTCTTTCTAACCCTTTTTTTTTGAAAAGTTGACACATAGGAAAATATAAAAAGCAATCAAAATTCTCAACGACTGTTTTCGTATTGAGTTCAGCAATACCACAAACAACTGTTTCAACTATATTTTTCTCATTGCAAGTTGTACGTAAAATACGTAAAAATACGGCTTTATCATGAACATAAATTTTATAATTATTGGCACAAATACTTTTTTTTTTGCCAATTGTACTGATTACTTAAAATTTATAAAGCTTATAAATCAGTTTCAGATTGTAATAATATTGATAAACTTTATCAAAAACATTTAAATTCCAACTTACAGTTTAACATTTTCAAATGTTCTCACTGCAAAATAAAAATGCAATTTTATTCAGTTACAAGCTGAATAACACAGTGTTAACTAGAGTTTCTCTCGTTATCAGTGTCCAGGGCTTTTATTTGATAGTAAAGTCAATTTCAATAATTACATCAAAACTACGAATATTGGTAAAATTTCATACAAAATCTCAAACTTTATGATATGTAATTTTTAAACTTTATGTAACCATACATTTACATAAATTATTTTGTACTCATTTTGTATCTATTAATGTGTATTCTTATTATTTTTGTATTTTTCATCATTCTGTAATTAGGAAACTAGCCCTGCACAGCGATCAACACTCAAACAAATTAATAAACAAACAAGAAAATCAAAATCAATAGCCAGTTTTTGTCTAAAAAAATACAAACGGCTTAAATATCTTTATAAAATTACATTAAAATTTAACCAGTTGCGTACATCGAGTAAACAATGGTCATACGCACTTTTAGCATTGAGCAATAAAAATGTGCTCACTGATATTCACAACAGAATTCAAATCAAATTGATCATGAATAACTTCTACATGCTGCCCTCATTTGGCTGCATTTTTCACTTTAAATAAAAATACTAGCAAAATAACTTATCTGCAAATGTTCTGCAAAGCCTCGACATGCTGTTGCAAAACTACTAAAGCCAGACCTGCCGGTACTATCCACGCACGCCGCCGCCGCACAGATCGTTGCCGTGACCGGCCTCGCGCGTTCATCAGTGATATGCTAGCCCCCGCTAACCGCTGCCGTACAGGACGTAGATTTGTCGCATTTATTCTTTCACCTAAATGGCACTTTACGACACTCATAAACCACAACACAATACAATAACACCAACCAATTAGCATAAATTCAACACAAAATATTATTTCAACAATAATAATTTTCTTCCATTTTTTTTGATAACTAAATTATTATTATTGATCAAATTACTATTATTATGGACACTGGGCAAATCCCACTTCTGATGTCGGAGTAGATAAATATTAACAATAACCAATATTTCAAATATTACAATATTTTAACTATAACGACAATTCAACGGACACGTGACAGTCCCGACATCTAACCCAATCGCACATCCACAACTTAATGATCTCATAGCCCTTGCCCTGGTATTTCGGCTTCATTGTTTAGTCTTATTTCGTTATCGCTTATAATAACATAACTTTGTTTATATCCACTTCTTCGATTGAGTGATGTCGGTTCTGCCAGCAAGTATGCTTACGCATCCATTTGTTATGATAAATTCATAAACACAATATACGGAGTGATCCATATAAATTAACATACAGGACGATCCACATATATAGGGTAATCCCCGACATATATATATATATATATATATATATATATATATATATATATATATATAGTAAAATATGATTAAAATAAAAAAAAATTACATTATTTTGGTAGGTATCATTATATACACCAGGAGCCTGTATTGTTAAACTTTTTAATGATTGTTAAATTTTTATAATTTTATGATTGTCCTACTGAAAATAGGACGTCTGGTAACCATAGATGTTAATACAACTCAGTATAAATATCAAGAAAATAAATAGAACAACAAGAAATAAAAACTGGAATTAGAGAATGAAATTCCATTTAGTTCTTAATTTATTTTTCAAATAAGCATTTTCAATGTGATACGTCTAGAATTACAGCTTAGGAATCAGTGATAGGAAAGCGATTCTATCGCTTACTGACCATATAGCGATTGTGTTGGGGGGGTAATACAAGAATTCATTGAACACTATCGTGTCATATATCAAAGGCGTTAACCAATCACGGCTTTTTCACGGTGATAATTTTTCACACACTGTGACGTGTAAATCAAAATTATTGTTGTTACATGAAATGCATGTCAAGTTATCATTTTAATAATAAATTATCACGTACTTATATACAGGGTGATTTATTAGTAATTGGAAATATTTTAACTGGAGTATCCTGGGCTCAGAATATGAAGATTTAACGCAAATCACTTCGATAAAATGTGGCTCCTTACTGACTTACAGAGTGTTTTATTTAAAAATTTAAAAACGATTTTTGCCCAGTACTTGAAAACTATTTGACATATTCTTATCATACTTGCAGGAAATGTAGGTACCGTACGCCATACTAAATTATGTTAAATAAAAGTTTCTGGCTACTGCCAGTGGCGTACAACAGGGGCAAGTAAGAGGTTAATCCTTCCTAAATTCTACGCCACTGGCGGAATTGTCATTTAAGCACAATTTTTCTATTTTCCAATACTTTCTGTGTAAAAAACATACTCTTCCTTTGTAACGATAAAGTTACTACTTTTCGAGATATTTAAAGTTAAACATAAGTTGCACCCTTGGAATTTTTTCAAAATTTGCTCAAAAAATCTGAAAAAATTCAGTAAAATAGAGAAAAAAATTAGCTACATATTAAGTCCGTAACTTTTTTTCTAACTCATTCTGGTTTGGCAGGAAAAATTATTGAAAATAAAAACTTAAAATGCAAAAAATTTAATTTTTATTAATTTTTCCTGCCAAACCAGAATGAGTTAAAAAAAAAAGTTACAGTCTTATTATGTAGCTAATTTTTTTCTCTATTTTTCTGAATTTTTTCAGATTTTTTTGAGCAAATTTTGAAAAAATTTTAAGGGTGCAGCTTATGTTTAACTTTAAATATCTCGAAAAATAGTGACTTTATCGTTACGAAGGAAGAGTATGTTTTTTACACAGAAAGTATTGGAGAATCGAAAAATTGTGCTAAAATGACAATTCCGCTAGTGGCGTAGAATTTAGGAAAGATCAACCTCTTACTTGCCCCTGTAGTACGCCACTGGCAGAAGCCAGAAACTTTTAATTAACATAATTTAGTATGGTGTACGGTACCTACACTTCCTGCCAAGTATGATAAGGATACGTCAAATAGTTTTAAAGTACTGGGCAAAAATCGTTTTTAAATTTTTAAATAAAACATCCTGTAGCTCAGTAAGGAGTCACATTTTATCTAAGTGATTTGCATTAAATCTTCATATTCTGAGTCCAGGATACTCCAGTTAAAATATTTCCAATTACTAATAAATCACCCTGTATATATACGTAAATATTTTACACAAAATATAAATGAATTTTACACAATGTTTTGTTAAATACTCGTATTACATGATATATAAAATAATTTTCTGTGTAAAATTGCAGGGCATCTTTGTTACCTATAACTTTTAGTGTAAATTTACAGAAAATCTTTCTACAGTAGAGTTAATAATTTTTCCCGTACCTCCTATGATTTATATCCCATATCAAGCCATATATAACGTGGGTTTTCTTTTCCAAACTTGTTCATTTTACACCCATTGCGTATATTATTTCCACATCGGTTGTGTTTTATTTCAGTTCGTTGTGCTTTTTATTTATTTTACTTTTGTTTTGATTTTGTTTTCAAGCTCTTTGACGTATCGCATATTGGGAAATATTATCAAATGGCTGCTGGTTTCGGGTTTCATTTGTTTTGTTTTTTTCAGCACGTTTAGTTTTATAGATATATATATATATATATATATATATATATATATATATATATATATGTACATATGTTTGACGAGGTGCTTCGCTTGTTGATATGTGTATGAAATTCGATATTTATTATTAGATTAAACTTGACGTGTCTGAACTTTAATTAAAAATCTAACTGAATTAATGCTTGCAGGCATTTGTTTGCTTCGCTGATGTATGTTTTGCTGATTTTGTATTTTATTTGTATAATAATAAAAAAATAATATACTAGAACAAAAATATATAATTTTCTATGATTGGTGCATTTACTATACACTGTAAAAAAATTACATGTTTTGTGAATGTAATTTTGTCATCAAAAATGTAATAACACTTAAATTATTGCATAAAATGTTGTTATTTCTATTGTTAAAACCTATATAAAATTACATAAATTTAAGATATGTTTTTTACAGTGTATTTTGTTTATATTGATTTGTCTAATGCGAGCCGGGTCATACACGTCCATTTTATTGCAGAGTTTTGACTGTATGGGACAGAAATTGCGCAGATATATGGTAGTTCAAAATTTGGATCTAAATGTGGACATTAGATCAATCATAAATATAGATATGTAATGCTTATATCTAAAACTCAAATGAGTTTACAAACAAAACTTCTCTTTCTTATTAATATAACAAAACATTGTGTTTTTGTGTTATTAATTTTTTTTTTGTTTTTTCTAAATGCTTATTGTGTGTAGAATAATGTGTTAAAACGGTTTTCTGTAAATTCGGAACTTTTGGCGGAGTTCTAGCGACCAATACATAGTTGTCTCAGAGTAGGGTAAAACGTATAGATGGGACAGTAAAAAATTAACTTTTTCTCGAATCTATGTTTTTCAACTTTGTCCTGCCCAGATCACGGAAACTGCTCATCTGATTGACTTTGCTTTAAGAGAATTAAATTCTTAAACAGTCGCCATTTTTATAATTTTTTAAATTAAATTTTTTTTATGTATTATTGTAGCTGTTTTATTTTAGTTTTAAGATATTCTAAGGAAACTTTTGTATCTTGTTTCAGAACTTTCTGGGGTATGCGACATGTGGCCAACGTTTATTTTTTTTTAAATTGACTGATAAATCCACGCGTGACGTCATAATTTCAAAACATTTTTTTGACATAAAAATTAGAAAAGGTTGTATAAATATACCGTAATAACATAAAAAACCCGAAACATTTACATTAAAAACAATTCTTAATATATTTTTGATTTTATAATAAAGTTATTGTTTTTGCAGAATATTTGAAAAAAATATTTATTTTTGATTGGCGAATTTACTGTTAAACATGGCGAGAATTTTGTGTCAGTTTATATAAAATTAAATTAAAATAATATGCAAATTTGTGAATTTTACATTTAAAACTTTTAGATTGAACAAACTTTTAAAATATGTACTTATGAGTTGTGAATATAGGAATATATCTGTGTGAACTTTTAAATATTCATATTTAATGACAACATACTGAAATTTATACCTGAAGAATAATTTAATTTGATTTATATTGATCATTTAAAACTGGGTATTTTCAACACATCGCAATTAAATTTTCCCAAAATGTATATAAATGTATTAATTTGTACTGAAAATTTTAAGTAATATTTAATTTAAAAGCCGTTTGACATGATGCATTAATTTGTTCATTTTTTTTTTGCATTTTTTTGCTGATTGTTTCTATGCATAAAAATAAAACATGTCATACAAGAATAGCTTGTATAAAAAGACAAAGATATATATATTTATATAAAAATGCACAGACTTATATAAAAACGTGTTCTAGTTACTGGCGGAAAATGCACATCATAAAGTATGCAGGTTTCACTTATTCTTATTTTTGTTATTTGTTGTTTTATTCAAATTAATTTTGTTTTTTTTTGTCATATATTATTTATCTAATTTTTTTTTATTTCTGTAAAATATTATGGTCTTGAGATCAAATATGCTTGTTAACAAATCAAAATGAAAAAAAATGTATATATGATTCAAAAATTACAAATCTGTCTGGTAATGTTAAAAAGTTTCGATATGCTATCATATCTCCCAAATGCATTTTATTATTTAATAAATTTATAGTTCCCCTATATTCTTCATAAAGTTTTGACCAAATTCTTTACCAAATTTTTTACAAATATAAATTATTTTCAATTTACACTTAAATTTGAGCTATTATAACGTAGTAAAAAATCTTTTAAATATCATTAAAATAAAACGGCTTTAAGTTATAGTTTTGTATTAATATTTAATAATATCGATGTTTCGACTAACTCAGCGTACGTCTTTATTAGGAAAAAATGATACAAGTGATATTTACAATAAATAAACAGAACATAGAAATAAGTTACTAGGTAACAAAATAAGTAACCAGATTATAAAATTTATAAATTTTTATTTAAAGGAAGTCAAATTATAATCTAGTTACTTACATTTTGTTACCTAGTAACTTGTTTCTATGTTCTGTTTATTTACTGTAAATGTAATATGTATCTTTTTTCTGACGAAGACGTACTCAGAATTATACATCAAATTATGCATAAAAATTCATAAAATTTTATGTATTTTTCTATGCATAATTTGATGTCCCAACATTGTACGTACCAGATTTATTAATCGAATTATACAAAACACTTGTAAAATAGTACGCCTGACAAAAATATATTTCTCATTGTATATTTATAGATGACATATAATATGGTAAGATGATATGTGCATGACATGTATATAATCGGAATGAGTGTATCACACTAAAATATACGAAATGGTTCCATGTAATTTGATCATAAACTATACTTCAGTCAATATGCATCGGGGCCATTCTATAATGGCGGAACTAACCCTTGTTAAATCTATTGTATTGAATGGTTGAGATTTTGAATAAGCTAAATGCTCGCTTGCTTAATTGATTGTTCATGATTCAGCGTTTATCTATTTAGTGATTAATTATTTTGTTATTTATACATATATTTATAGTATCGGTTATTTAGGGAATAGAGAGAAATATTTAGAGGTACGGTGATTTACAAATTTTAACCTGGTCCGTTCTTAATAGGTTCCAAATCGAGAAAAAAAAATTGTTAAAATATTTTTTTTTGTTTTTTAGTTCCGCAATCTGAGCCACTTAGTTAAATAAAATTTGGCTTCCATTAATTAAAAATCTATAAAATTGTATGATCTAGTTACTTATTTGTTACCTAGTAACTTGTTTCTATGTTCTGTTATTTACTGTAATGTCATTTGTATCATTTATCTTGATGAAAACGGACGTTGATTTTACATAAATATTAATACAGGATTTTAACCTAAAGCTGATAATTGAGATAATGTCGAGTGATTATTATTTAAATAAATATGAAATTTTTATTTATATAATATTTTTATTATTTTTTAATTAGAACGTTACAAATTCTGAACGTATAGTATATGTATATTATAAAAAAAATATTATTTACCCAATTAAAAATACGTTGATTAATTTTGTAATAAAAATATAATCAGCCACAAGAGAAATTTTTATTTTATTAAAAACATATATTCGATTTTTTTCTACTTGATGGCGTAGAATTTGTTCAATTAGAAATTGATTTTCAAATACGCTGTATCAAAAATAACAATTGAAGCCTAATAACAATAAAAAATCGGAGATTGCTTGCTCCGCCTGGTGGCTTATGTATATTGTAAATTAAAATTAATTGGGTAAAAACTAATTAGCCATTTTGTTTTCGTAATCTACGTATACGAACGGAGTACGGATGTAGTAATAGGATTATTTCTCGTTTAATTAAGCAAAATAATATATTGCGAAAAACATTTTCATTTTAAATCAGTGAGTTTTTATATTATGTTTCAATCTAATAGCAAACTTCAGATTTTCACGGCCGGTATCCATCGATTTTATAGAATTTTCAGGACTGATATGCTATGGTCGATCTATTCTCGCCACCGACGTTTCGTCATGCATTGTAGATGGCATCTTTAGTGCTTCGTGACTGAATAAGAGTTGCTGCTCCAGAATCTGGTATAAATATATATATATATATATATATATATATATATATATATATACCTGTACCCCTCCCCCAACATCATTTACAGGTGTCGTTACGCCATTGGCCAATTTTTTATGGTTTAACCTTTTCAATCGAACTCTATCTTTATGTATGGCGAAACGTCATACCAGCTATAAATTCAATGTTTCAATATGTGAATTACTGATAACAACTTGAACAATTCTGATTAAGTAGTAGATTAATAGAGTTTAAAACAAATTAATTGTTTAATGTAAAAACTAAATTAATTATTTATATCTCTTATGTGAAAACTTTTACTAAGGCGTTTTAAGGTTTATCGACTCCTTTTGCGATGTACTATCGTCCTCTGAAAGGATATAGAGAAGACCGTAAACATTCTATATATCTATATACACAATTAAAATAAAAGTTAATAAAATAAACTGCTTTAGGTTCAAGTTCTGTATTAAAATTAATTTATAATCGACGTTTCGACAAAAGTCAACGTTTGTTTTTATCAGGATAAGCTGATTCAAATAACATTACAGTAAATAACAGATCATTGAATAATGTCATTTGAATTAGTTTATCTTGATTTAATACAGAACTTGAACTTAAAGCAGCATATAATGAGTTCTGAAAGATTTTTTACTATGTTAAAAGTTAATAAATTAAAGTATTTTATAATAGAAAGTTTCGATGACAGAATAAAGTATCCATAGCACATTAAATTTTAAAACAGATGTTTGTAATAAATTAATATTTATCACTTACTTTGCACAGTGATAAAGCGTTAGGACGACAAAAAAGGTCTGATCAATAAACTGTAACCATTAGTTAAATCTGACAGTAAAATCAATTTGTTCCGGTGACATTTTTAATCTACACATAAAGTAAAAAACATATTTACTTTTTTTTTTACAACTACTATACTCATACATTCATACTGAAAAGTATATATACACAATTCTTTATAAGAAAAAAAATTACATTCAAAAGATTAATGATACAACATTGTATTGTCTTTCAAAAACCATTAATTTTATCGCAAAAACTCGTTTTTTAACTTTACTTTAACATTTCATAAGTAAAATCGTGTAAAAATTAATACCACATGCATAGGTTTACTAAAATCATTTATTTATAGACAAAATTTTTAACCTTTTTTTTTGGTAAGAAACAAAAGGTGTTAGCGGGTGGTTCGTTGAGAGTTGGGGGGACGCGCCCATCTCAAATATATTCTTATCCTCGACTAACCCTCTTTTTTTTGGTAAAAAATTAAATTTCAAATAATCTTCAAGTTTTTCAAAATAAGTAAAAAAATCTTTCAGAACTTATTATATTATAATAAAACTGCTTTAGGTTTCTATAAATTTTATGATCTAGTTACTTACTTGTTACTTCGTATCAATCCTCTTATCAATCTGCTGTTATTATTATTATTATTATTTTGTTACTTAATAACTTGTTTCTATATTCTCTTATCTACTGTAATTTCATTTGTACCATTTATTCTAATAAAAACGGACGTTGAGTTTGCTCGAAACGTCGATTTTATATAAATATTGATAAAAAACTTTAACCTAAAGCAGTTTTTTTTTTTAAATTGTTTAAATTTTTCTGAATTTGCATAAATTTTGAAAGGTATATTAACAGATAAATTAATTGATTAATTTACCACTTAAAAATAGAAAAATTAGATTAGTATTTGCTATACAATTTGTTAATTAAATAATAAAACAAATATTGAAATACAAAGAATGTATCAAATGTAATGATTTTTTTGCTAACATGACTCTGTAAAGTATATCCACAGAACATAAACTCATTCATTGAAACTTAAGAGTAATGCATTATTATTATGTTATTCTTTTCTTTATATTTCTTTTCTTATTAATCTGCTGCTAATATTGATTATTATTAAACGTCATTTTCAAAGAATAATTAAACAGAATTAATCCTAAAGCAGTTTTTCATTATAATACAAGTAACTAGATTTTTATGTTGTTGTAGTGGATGCAGTCGACTGTATGTCATAATTGCTCTTCTATATATTTAATGGCTCGCAATTTCAACTAACATATTATCAAATTTCACAGTTGCAATATCACGCTCGTAACATCGAGAAGTACTTGATGTCTCGAAACTTTCTTGTTTATATGTGAACTTTGTGCACACTGAATGAAAACAAAAGTAATGAAAATGTATATACATCATATATACATATACTAGAATGCATTATTCGTAGTAACAGATGATAAGTTTTAGAAATGGATATACTGTTTGTTCTAAAAGGAAATTTGCAATGCAATGATGTTGTCACGTAATGTTTAAATGAAAATTTCCTATTTTAGAATTCATATGGTAGAAACATAAACTATCTTATCATTATTTACAAAATTACATTTGCCATTGGTTACTATATTTATATTTATATTATAAAAAAAGTAAACGCCAAATAATTTAAACTATGTTTATTATAATAAATTAATAATAATATATTATTAAAATGATAATTTGACATCCATTTAATGTAACATCAATAATTTTAATTTTTTAATTTTCTGACCAAGAAATGTATATATTGCGTTACATAATATGAAACACTAATTATATTCCACACATATAACATTAGTTAATTATATTCTGCTAGCTTTGAAAAAGGCAATAGCGGTTGCCAAAACATAGGCATAGAATTATTATAAATTATATTTATTATAACGGGTAGTTGATTTAAGTGAAAAATTTTCCAGATGATACACACGTGTATTCTTGTTAAAAATAACGGTCCATTAAGTTCAAAATTTTGAGATTCTGTAAGAAATTTTGCTATAGAGCAACGTGATTTTTTTTACGAAATCTCAGAATTTTTAATTTAACGTACCGTTATTTTGTACGGAAATGATACATTTTGAGAGAGATGTGAGTAACTTTAAAATTTTAAATGGAAACTTCTCATTTTTTTATTGCAGATTCGAATTCTGCAGAAAAAAAAATTATTTTTTTAGCAATTTATATTAAATAATTTTTGTTGCGAGATATTTGTAAAACACGCAAAATCAGTAAAATATCACTTTCAGTTGGTAAATCTTTACTAAAAGTTAATCAAATTGAGATGTTCACCTACGAAGCTTAAATATAAAATAACAATCCGTTTAGCCGAATTTGCTCTACACGCGATCACAGACCGACAGACGAATTGACATCATACTAAAAACAGTTTATTCGTGTTACTGTAAAAATTTCGATATATCAAATTTGGTACGATTACAATATCTTCCATATCATATGTGATATGACACTCGGTAAAAATGTAATAATATATAAAAGTATGAACGTCACATTCTCTGGCCATAGAAAGTTTTTAAACATTAACTGTTCACGTTATATAACTGTCATCCATATTTTACCGAATATATTGCGCATTTGAAAAAGTTTCTAACTTTCAAATGTTGCTAAAAAATTCCAATGTAATATACAATAACTGTATGTCGTTACCAAACTTTCAATACGCCAAACATTCTATATGCTAACATAGTAAAATATCTTTCATAACGATATGGTCAAAATGTTCTATAAGAGGGTAGATATTCACTATAAAAAAAATTAATGTGAGACACCTTTTTTTAATTTTAATTTTTTTTTGAATTTTTAATCTACTATCGTATAATACAACTTTGAATTCTTTTTGATATCTCGAGTTTCGTACCGGTGCTGCTAATGTCAACGATATGGTGAAAATGTTCTCTGAGAGGGTATATTATATCCACTATAAAAAAATTAATGTGAGACACCTCTTAGAAATATTTTCGCTAGTATTCGTATTATTATAGTATTCGTATATACTTTGAATTCTTTTCGATATCCCGAGTTACGAGTTTCATACGGGTGCTGCTATATCAACGACATGGTTAAAATGTTCTATAAGAAGGTAGATATTTACTTTTAAAAAAATTAATATGAGACATCTTTTATTATTATTATTATTATTTTATTTTTTTCTAATAAAATGTATTGCAACTTGACTTGTATTTCGTTTTACTTTAAATTTACTTTTATTTAATATTAGTAGATTGATTTAAAAAAATGTTAATATTATCTATATTTACATTATTTTTAAATAATAATTATATCGAGTTATATGTTATTTTATTTTTAAATACAATAAATATCTGTTACAGCGCTTGAGCGGTGATTCACCACGTTTACAGTGGTACGCGCGCGAATCGGCTGCTAGATTCACTTTCATTAAAATATAATAATATATATGTATTAACGATAGGTGCAATCGCAAAAGCTTTATTTTTTCATATTTTTTTTTCCAGTCTTTCTAATGGGCGTCTGTACAAGTTCTACTATAAATAATTATTATAATATTGTATTTTAACTTTCAAATATGAAATAAATGACATCTAGTTTCAAATAGCCTTAAAGTGTTATGCCCGATTTCTTCACTATTTACTTAAACTTTGATTTTCTAAACTCCGATTAAAGTTAACCGGACAATAAACATTTGTCGGATTTCTTCACTCACATGCAGGGTTAACTAATCTACGGTTTGAAACTCCAGAAAATACATTTGGCGCCGTCGCAAATCAAATTGCAGCTAATGTCATACGGATTGTATGCATATTATTAACTTTATAAATATCAAACAACTTATTACATTGACTATTATTTAGATATTTTATATGTAATATTATTATATTATATTATATCTTATGTCATATATGTATTCTAATTAATATAATTAAGGAAAAAAAAGTTTCTTATTTATTTTTCTGTAGTATTTATGAAATGTATGATTTTCATAAATTTTTACAATTTACATTACATAAACAATAAATATTTGACTAAATATAAAGGATCATTAACTACTATAGGTCCTATGATACGCTTGAACAAAAAAATATTTTATTCTATATTAATAAATAAAGTTAAAACAATTTGTCAACACATATTACATAATAATATTCATTTATTTATTAATTTGAATTTTATTATAAATAACATTTAATATATTTTACATATTTAATAATAATAAAATTAATATAAATTAAAAAAATATATATTTAAATATCTTATTTAAAATCAATGCAAAACACGAAATGTCAAAAGACGCGTAAGGTTATGAAAGTTATGAATAGTTATAGTTATACTGCTAAATATTGGCGCTGGTGTAGATAAACCACGTTTAAACCGCCAATGTTCGTCGGTTAACTATAATCGACGAATAACATCTAGCTGGAGTTTCTGTGGTGTGAAGAAAATCGATTTCAAGGTTTAAACTACGTTTAACTTTAGTCGTGGTTTAACCGAATGTGAAGAAATCGGGCATTAGTCTTCTAACCCCGTTCTATCCATTAACTCTTGAAGCACATTTAATGAATATGCTAAAACAATTTCTAATATAGTTTGTATGTTGTTTTTAGAACGATGATTGTGTAATATATATATATATATATATATATATATATATATATATATATATATATATATATATATATATATATATATCTAAAACGAATGAAGTGATTTAATTTTCAACATTATTGAACGAAAACACTTTGGGATATCGGAAAGGGTGCCCGTACATTTGTGAGAAACATGAGATTTGCGTTAATATTCCAACGATTATTAATAGAGTTGACCGACGCGTAGTTCAAAAGGATATAGGGTTCAGATTAGATGAAAATGATTGGGGGGTTTCATGACTTTAATTGGCAATTCTATTATCAGCGAACCTAATCTTCTTATACTAATATTCTCAATTCATGTGTATTTCGCAACTTATATGTTCGTTAAGTGAAATTCAATAGTTTTTTTGTTGTTATTGTTTTAAAATTTAATAGTTTTCGTAGAATATTATTCTAACAAATTTGTTACTTAACATATTGTTTTAAAAAACAAATAAATTAGATTAGAGTAGAGTAAATATATTTTTCGTGCAAGTAAAATATATGTCATAAAATCTATAAATGAAAGAAACAAAATGTAAAAATTCACATGTTCTAAGAAAACACAGAAAAAAGACTTCTATATATATATATATATATATATACATATATATATATATATATATATATATATATATATATATATATATATATACCATGTACCCATAAAAGTATGGTACAAACTCCTTTCATTATGCAGAAATTAATTTCCGTTAAATATTTCTATATTGAGATTAGCAACTTTTGCTTTATCCACATTCATAATGCCTTTTTTACATGATTTAGATAAAATAAAATAGCTATTATATTTAATTAGAATTAGATTACTAAATTTTAGTTAATTTATCTATTTAAATAGATTATGTTTCCAATAATATTTCATAGAAAAAGACTGGATAAATATACGATAAACTAGAAATTAAATATAAATATAATTATCTATTTTTGAATAAAGTGTTTTATTTATTGTGAGATTCTGTGCAGAACTGTAACGTTATAGAACGTTTTGTTTATTTTTTAATAAATAAATAAAATAAATTATTCTGTAATATTATAGCTTTGTTCAGAATTTTATCATTAATATTATTAGAAAGTCGAAAATTATGCAATTGTTTTAGAGGAAACAATTAAAATATTTGAAAAATAATTACAAGGATTTTTTCTGTGTATTATTATAGAATAAAAAAAAAATGCCCTTCAATATGTTATAGAGCTATACATAATAATTTTATGATGAAAACAACATGTTATTACAAAATGATTTCATGTAAAATACAATAGAAAATTAACATACTTAAATAGTGAAAATTTCTATTAATATTATTAAGGTCAAACAATAATCTATTATAACTATTAAACTATGTAATGCTATCGAAACATGTAGATATACAAATGTAGAATTGACCCAAATAATCGTACGAATATAATATCCTAAACTGAACTTAAACTAATTCGAAAACTTGTAACTCCGAAACAACGCAGCACGAGAGAGGTGGCTACGTGAATGAAAACGAAACCGAAAATGGCTTGTATATATACACACAACAAGAACAAGCAAAGGCAAACAACAACTAAAACGCACAACTTCCGTGTTCCATGTTTTTAGTTCTCCCATAGACAGTCTTACCGTTCCGGACATCACCGAATGGGATAACAGCAGCATCTGCTGCAAGTTTAGCAGGCCCTGCAAACCTCGAGGTCATTATAGCCTCGTTTACTACAAGGCACCATTTCAGTATTGGGAAACGCGTTAAAGCAGGGACAATGTAAGCGAGAGAGAAGGAGAGGAGATTTTGTCTTTCTCTTGGGACATTCTTCGGGACAAATAGCTTGTGTGCTGCATCCTTCTATCGATGGCCATTCGCGGCTTGTAACTTTGCCACCGACGCAAATATTTGATAGACTGATGAATATGGAAATTTTTAGTGGTGCTCTATGCTCAAGCGGATTTATATTTTAATACCCAACCTAGACTCTTCCAGTTCTGGGCTTGGCTTTGGCTTGATGCACTAGGCTTGTGCAAAACGAAAATGATGATATTGTCGTCGTTTGAGAATTTGTCGGATATTGGATCCAATGAATATGTACCAATGACTGTTTTACTATTTTAAATTGGATTTTATGTAGTTCGAATGTTCTTGTTACTTTTTTTATCGTATTGATTTGGCAGTGTTGTCAATTTACAGAAAATAAATGTTATTGCTAAGCAATATGTTGATATAACCGTGGAACTGTAAATACTAAGAAAATGGCATTACAAATACCGGGGTTGATGCAGGGTGGGAATGAGAGAAGGAAGCTGGTTTGGAATGATGCAAACATATAACTTATAAATAATTATATTTACTAAAAATTATGCAAATGATTATAATTATGACTAATATTTGTATAATTTTTCCTGAGTATGTCGAAACGTCAATTTTGAATTAAAATTTATACAAAACTGAATTGTAAAACCTACACTGTAAACATACATACATACACATACATACACAATCACGCCATGTACCCAAAAGGGTGTCGCACAAAATCTTTTCATTATCCCGAAATCAGTCGCCACCAAACGCTCCTATCCAAACAAACAACTTTCGCTTCATCCACATTCATAATTCTTCTCATACATGCTCTTCTATTCCTACTACTTGGAAACTTTCGCTCACGCAAAACACTCTCAATCATATCACTCCAACTACTCATCGGACGTCTACGCAAACGTATACCATCAAAATCATTCAAATAAATCTTTTTAACCAAACGTTCATTGGACATTCGCTCAACATGTCCGAACCATCTTAACTGTAAACAATTTTGTAAATTTACATATATTTATTTTTGTAGTAAAAATTACTATAAAATTATACCTAATATGACTTAACTTTATTAATTATGAAAATTTACAGAAAAATAAAAAAAAAATTACCTACAGACATATGTAATAATATTAGTAATATGTAATATCATAAAAAAACATGGGCCCGTATTCTCACCTCATTTATAAAAGTGATTTTTGACAAAAGTGGTTTTGATGTTTACTTAAAATTACTTATTAAGCACTTTATAATAGTTTATATAAATTTTATAATACCAAATCTAATAAAAATGATCAAAAATAGAAAAACTATTCACGTTTGATCAGAAACAGAAGCAAAAACTTATTTTAAAATTAACGATAAAAGCACTTTTTCACGAAAAAGTGGGGTGAGAATACGGGTCATGGATTTTGTAGTTATAAATAATTTTATATAATTGTAAATAATTATATATATTTTTTAATTTTGTTTTGCAATTTTACAATTGTAATTGTAATTTTTTAATTTCTTAGTATTATAATTATCATTTATGTGTAGTAATATATATTTTTTATGTAATAATACATTAAAATATATAAATATTTTACATATAAAGTAAATTAGTTTTACATAATTGTTTGTTAAATATTACATGCTATGTAATATTAAGTTCTAACTAAAATTACATAATAATCCGAGGTATTTTTTTACCCATAACTTTTATTGTAAAATTATAGAAAAACTTTTTACAGTGTAAAATAAAATAATATTTGCAATTAAACCGAAAACAGAAACGATTTAAAATAAATTACTATCAATTTTTCAATCCGAACAATTGAATAACTATATAAAATATTTTTTCCCGAACCAGTAAATGGGATGATATATTTATTTTTTATTTTTATTATACCACCCACGCATCCATACTTATATAGATTTTTTTTTTATCTTATCCCTCTATATTATTTATTGTTGTAATCTTTTTCTTAAGAATTCGTTTTCGTTTTCTTCCCGTATATGTAACAGTCATGTAGGGGCCATAGTATAGACACTATCTTTGACGCATCCATGCGTAAAATATCGCGGGGTCGGGCAAACTGATATTCCATGTAAATAAGATTTGTGGTCTGTTTTCCGTATATTACCTGACGGCTTGTGTTTTACACTCATATATTCTGACAACGCTTGCTTGATTATGTAGATAACCCCCCTAGAATCACTTTACCTCAGTTTTGCTTCCTTCATATATTCATAACATTTTTTTTTCTTCTCTTCAAGCGTATTAAAATATTGTTATTGCTAGTGTAGAATGAGGTCATTATTTTACTAGTAAAATAATGTAACGTTATTTTTTATTTTTTATTATTATTAACTAGTAGTTAGATAAATTCTACATTTCTACCTGAAAATTTTCTAATTTGCACATAATTCATAATAATCACGTAAAGTAAGTAAAAATGTCCTAATAAAATTGCTTACTTTCTGCAAATTACATCACATACTTAATATAGAATTAACTTTTTAAATTATGTAAAAATTACAGCATATTACAGACATATTAATATTTGAAATAATTCATAAAAATATTGAGAAATATTGATTACATATTTTGTGTAATACTAATAAAATATTTTAATTGTAATTCATTCATTTCAAAATACATACATTCTTTATAGATAAATTTAGAAATGTATATGTAATTATACCAACAATAATATTACAGAACTAAACAAATTTTAGCTATTGTGGAAAATATCTGACAGCAAATTTACTGAACTTCTGTAAATTTGCTAAAAGAATTTGTAATATTATATACATATGTTCTCTTCTATTCCATTGGTAATATTATATTACGTAATGTTTGTAACAGTTCTGATATTATGTATTTTTAAACAATTATGTCACATTACAGCAGTTGAGTAATTATACTTCATGGTTTGTAGGTAAAACATTATTTTACATTACATTATTACATTATTTTTTACAAGTGTAGCCAGGGTGCATTCAGTCTAGAAATGTAACATTTTTATCAATTTACTTATACAGCACATTTGGACATACACACTGATAAAGAAAATGAGGAACTACAAATGCACAAGAACGATTTAAACAATATCATTAAACGTAGTTAATAATAACAAACATGAATATCATAAACACGTGGATTAGTCTATCTAAAACTATACAAAGGATCTTACTACGACCAAAGCACAAACAGAACTGAACTGTAGGCTTCCACATGAAGTTACAAGCGCGTACTTGCATCACTAAAAACGCGCACCACTTACTAATATAAAATCGTGTCTATGATGCTGACTTGTCAAATACAAATAAATGAGTCGCTATTCTAACACTTCCCCTCGACGAATTTTAGCGGCACATTCAAGTTCATTTTCTCAGAACAGTTTTTCTGGGTCTTCCCCTCAAACCAGTACGTATGAATCTCGGGCGACCACGCCCACGTCGTGATTCTGGCTCACCTTGTCCCTCGTCTGCTGCTTCATCATGATCATCAACTTCATGTTCATGATCAAAAGCTTTGATTTCGCCGTCGAAATACCAATCAACCGCGCCCTCTCTGCTTTCGTCGTTAGGATAGACTTCAATTCGATTTTCTGTGTTGATTACTGGTGCGGTTACGAAACGAACATCTCTGCTTATTTCGACGATTCGCTCTTCCGGGATCCACACTCTATAAGCCTTGGATATCTCGGAATAGCCTAGAAATACGCCTTCGCGACCACGTAAGTCAAATTTACCCTTACCGGGCTTCTGGTTCATACTGTACACCTTAGAGCCAAATTCTTTTAGTTGATCCAGTGCTGGCTTCGTTCCGTACCACATTTCGTACGGTGACTTACCGTCCAAGCTCTTACACGGACACCTGTTTCGGATATAATTCGCCGTATTTACAGCTTCGGCCCAGAAAGATCCAGGCAAGTTTGCCTGTGCTAACAAGCATCTCGCTGAATCTAAAAGTGTACGGTTTTTTCTTTCGGCTAATCCATTTTGCTCCGGATTGTACGCCACGGTTAGCCGTCTTCTGATGCCCAATTTCTTCAGGTACTCGTTGAATTCATTACTAGTGTATTCGGTGCCGTTGTCGCTCTGCAAAATCTTGACTTTCGTTCCCTTTTGAGTTTCCATGAGAGCAAGTACTTCCTTGGTCGCTGCCAAAGCTTCACTCTTGTTCCGAATGAAACGTACCTCGCACCAACGCGAATTATCATCGATGAACTCGATAAAGTATCTCGCTTTTCCCAATGATTCGCACCTCATGGGACCACAGATGTCCGTGTGCACTATATCCAACAATTCTGTGACGCGTATAGTTGTCGGAAATTTTGTTCTAGTCATTTTTGACTTCGCGCATACTTCGCAGTCAAAGTTAAAATCGCATTTATCGATACTGACGCCACTTATAGAATTGTTCTTTATGATATCGCGTAAATCTTTTAAATTTACGTGCGCCATGCGATTATGCCACGTTTTCGCGAGCTCGACGCCCGATTCCGAAACCAAATTGCATTTGCTATGTCTTTTATTACCGTTCACGTAATACAAATCACCAACCCGATCAGCGATTAATTTAACGTCACCTCGTACATCCGTAACAGTTGCACTTTCGCGAGTAAAAGTTACTTTTAAATTATTATCGGTTATTTTTGCAACAGATAACAAATTTGTCCGTAAGTCCGGAATGTGCAGTGTATTAGACAAATTTATATTTTTACGAGTATTTCGAACGTCAGTACTAATCGTTACAGTACCACTTCCCGTTATTTCCGTTGTCGCGTTATTCGCTAAGTTTAAAACGCCACTTTGTTTAGTGTTAAGTTCGGAAAAACTATCGCGATGGTTGCACATGTGTGATGTAGCGCCGCTATCAAGACAAAACACGTTACTGTCATTAAATTTCTTTTCGTTTACATGCAACACTTCGACCGCACTCATACCGACATTTTCTGCGTTCTTTGCACCGTGTTGCTGAACATTTTTCTTACTTTTGCAATCGGAGGCTTTATGTCCGACTTCTTTACACTTGTAGCAGCGATATTTAAAGTTACTGAACGATTTATTACCTGCTTTGTCCTTTTTCGCGTAATTATGTTTGTTCACATACATCGCGTTTTGCATAGAACCGCTTCGGGAGTCACTAGTACGCGCGTCGCTTTCTTCCGGCATGCGTTGCAGCGTTAGTTGCTTCAGCAGGGTAGCTTTTCTTGCCGGACCTTTTGACTGAAAAATATTTATTAATTTTATCCAAACCTCGTGCGATGTGTTGCATCCTTTAATCTGCTTCAGCTCAGATGGATGGATGGATAATATAATGTCGGATTTCGCCTTGGCGTCGGCTCTGATCCACGCTTCCATTGCTGCTGCTGTATCTGCATTTCCGGCCACGATCTCTGGTTTTTTGCATTCGCCGTTCACGTAACCCCACGCATCGTTCTTAATGAGTAATGCTTCCATTTGAAGCTTCCATGTGTCGAAGTTATCTTTGGTTAGTGCTTCGATACGATAAATACTGGCCATACTCATATTCTTTCAGTATTTATATACGAACAATTTTAACATCAACAACACACACTCACTATTTCACTGAAGTAATAATTTACTAATAACAAATTATTTACTTAGCACGCGTTTGCTTCTGGGCTCATAACCTGATAAAGAAAATGAGGAACTACAAATGCACAAGAACGATTTAAACAATATCATTAAACGTAGTTAATAATAACAAACATGAATATCATAAACACGTGGATTAGTCTATCTAAAACTATACAAAGGATCTTACTACGACCAAAGCACAAACAGAACTGAACTGTAGGCTTCCACATGAAGTTACAAGCGCGTACTTGCATCACTACAAACGCGCACCACTTACTAATATAAAATCGTGTCTATGATGCTGACTTGTCAAATACAAATAAATGAGTCGCTATTCTAACACACACACACACCATCACACAAACTAAACTTTAACACAAACTATATAAAACAAAGAAAAAAGTCACACTACTAAAATAAAATCAATTACATTCAGTAGAACGTAAAAAAAATCTTATCGAAGTGAATAAAATGTAAGGTAAACTTTGAGAGAGAGCAAAATGAATCAAAACACTGAATAAAATCCTTATACGATGACGTGCCTGTGCTTTGCAGTAAAAAAAAGCTTCCATTCTAAAGTTATCTGGTAGTCTATTCGGTATTCCTAGGTACCGATTCTCGAATTATTGTATATTTCATGAAATTAGATGAAATATTTCACTTCATTTTTAAATCATTTCACTGATTTTTTTGTTTTTTGTTTTTTTCTATTTAACAGTATTCTCGAGTGGCTTGGTTATACATATGAGATGCGCGCGCATTAGTTTTATGTCAAAATTTAGTTTACAAATAAATTATAAGATATGTGATACGTATCGTAGGGTGTGTGGTGTATTCGTAACTAGGAGGAATCGGGTTCGAAATAGATTAGTGTATGATGAGTGTGACATTGAAAAAAAAATGTGAAAGTTGGTGTTAATCAGTTCAAATGATTCGGTCATTTTGAGCGAATGTTTAATGAACGTTTGGTTAAAAGAATCTAGAAAGTTTCTAAGTAATAGGAATAGAAGAGCATGTATGAGAGGTATGTACGTATAAAAATGGAAAATAATTTTTAGTTACATGTGTAACGATTGCACGACTTGCAGTATCTAAAATCTAAATCAACAATATCACGAAACAAGTATTGTGGTACATTGTGGCTATTGGAGAAAAAGACAAGTTTCTATGTTTTGTTTATTTACTATAAACGTAATTTGTATCATTTTTTTCTACTTAAGATGTACATTGAATTCGTCGAGACATCGATTATTAATAAATATTAATGCAGAACTCTAACTTAAAACCGTTTTATTTTAATATGATGATTTCTGAATTATTTGTTTTACTATATTGAGACATTAAGATGTCAGAGTTTCATAGTATCAGCAGTTAAAATCATCTTTAAATAAGTCTCAAATCTCTGCTGCTATTTGTAACAGAGAGATAACTATAACCAAAAACCCTCCTGCCGGCACACACCTAATAGCTACCTCAGTCGACTTGCTTACAACTCGGTAATAAATAGCGTTGTGATTTCAGGTTGAAACGAGACATTACTGTCTCTAGAAGTGTATTTAGAAACAGTTGCACAATGTCGTTTCTTCTTATTGTTAGTACAAGGATAGTTACTATAGGGTTACAAATATGCGGTGACAATGAGGGGTAGATGCGCAATGGTTCTAGCTAAAAATTGTAGTGGGGACATGGTGGGGACCTATGGTGGGGACTTTAGTCTTACTTGTATCGTCGCTAGCGTTAGCTAGGGTAGCTGTCTATCTCATTTCCTCCGAATGCGTGCTCTCTCTGCGCAAGACACGCCTTTTACTGTCACCGCATATTTGTAACCTTATACATTAGTTGCCCTATTTTAGCAAGGTTTGCTTTTTATTGTTAGTATCCGGTTAAATGTTTCGACATGGAACATGTTTTGACGAAAGTACAACAATCCCAAAGACTGATTAGAAATTTTATTTGTACTAATTACATTTGACTGGTATTATAAGCTCGGTTTTCGGGTGTTTTAGTTTATTTGTTTAGTTCTGCTTTTATGACAGCTATTTTGTTTTAAAACTAATATTAGTTAAAACTAATTTTGAAAGCAAGCTTGTAATACGGGCCATGGTGTTGCAGTTTTTGTGCAAAAATTGTATATTTTTTCTCAATATAATGAAAAATTGTAAATTTATAATAAGAATGAGATAAAATTTTTATAGAATTTTATGTTAATTAAATTTATTGTAATTAATTTTTGTGATTTGGCTATTTATTTTGTTATCTAGTAGTTTATTTTTATGTTCTGTTTATTTAGTCTAAATGTATTTTTTTTTTTACTGATAAAGACGAATGTTGAGTTTGTCAAAACTTCGATTATTAATAAATATCAAAATGAAAATATTATAATATAAATATATTCTAATAATATTTTTTTCTTTGTTTTAGGTAAGTAACATTTATCAACACTTCGCCACATTATCTATAAATCGTAAGTAAAATATGTTTATTTAATGGAGAATTTTATTTATTAATTGTAGCATACTAACATTTCTATCGTTAATTATTTAACATAGAAATTAAAAACATTCTATTCCATATTGTATTAAAGTCCCAGATATTAAAGTCAATATAATTATGGTGACAGTAATTACTTTGTAATATAATATAAATTTAATAAGCAAATTATATTTAAAATTTCACGAAATATATCATCTATACTATAATATTGTGTTTTAAACATATTTAGGTTATTATGCATATCGTTAAATAATAATTTGTATTCAGTGGCGTAGTAAATGCTCTCTCTAGGGGACACAGAATTACATAACATAAAATTATCAATTACAATATGTATATGTATTTTTAACTGGCCGTTATATATCACAATATGATATAAGTGAAATATTGTAATCATATGAAATTTGATATATCGAGATTTTTACAGATAAGCACGAATTGGACTTATAGTAACACGAATCAACTGTTTTTAGGGTGATATCCGTCTGTAGACATGTGTAGAGCAAATTCGGCTGAACAGATTGTTATATATTTAAGCGTCATAGGTTAATATCTCAGTTTGATCAATTTTTGGTAAAGATCTACTAGCCGGAAGTCGTAATTTACTGATTTCATTTTTATGTATTTTACGAATATTTATTTAACAAAAATTGCTAAAAAAGTTTTGACTACCAACTTTTATTTGGAACATTTTTCGATACGACTAAATAATTTTTAATAATTTTTCATATTTTTATGATATATGTAATTCTGTAAATAGGTGGCATATATATGTTAAGACAGTTTTGTTTTTAGTTACCGTGACATTTTCTTTACTATGATGACGGTCGGTATTGTGGTGACCACAGTGGATTTTTTCAATATTGTTTCGTATAACAACTTTTCACACATTGATTTATTTGTGTTTCTGTTTTTGCCCTTTTGCAATTAAAATTGTAACTGCGTCATTGTGCATATGAAACATTATTATGCATTTTATTTTAGGTTAATTTGTGTGGTAGGCATATTTGATGTGATTCCATAAACAAAATAATATACAAAACAATTATATAACGTTTGATTTTGATTTATTTAGTATTATGTGCATTTATTCACAGAGAATATGTTGCTTGATATGTTTATGACATTTGTTTTTTCCACCCTTATCGAGTATTGCATTACACATAAACGAATTTATCATTTTGTATTTTTAGATTATTTTTGTAATTATGTATAATTTTGTTTTGAGCACATTGCATTATAATTAATGCTTATTAACTAGTATGAAATTCAAGCTGACTGAAAAAGCAGATTTAATCATTGGTTTCAAATTTAACTGGGTTTGTGATTTAAGCTGATTATTTTAAGATTAAATTAAGGAATGATCATGCGTTTCTGACTTTGTTATTAGTTCTTCGATAACAGATGATTATTTGTCTTATTGTTGATCTTCAGTTATTTAATAGATGTTATGTAATATATAGATTATATGTTTTTATTCTAAATTATTTTAATAAAACAGTAAATTTGTTAGTTAAAACAATTTTTGGATTAAGGTTTATTAATTAAAACTAATTAACACTAACGTTTATCAGAGCAAAAACTAACATAAAAACAAATAACTATACTGTAAATTTACAACAAAGTGTATTTTTACAATCATCTTTTTTTAATGTAATTTTGATATTACCTATACGCTATTGAAAATTTATGTAAAAAATTTTATTTTGCAAAATTTTTTTTATAAAAAATTAGTAATATATTTTAAATAAATAAACTATGTTAGACATTGTTTATATATATTTTTTCAATATTTGGTAGTAAATTTTACCGAGTGCAACGTACCCATTATATCTAAATATATTTCATAAATATGTATTTTTTGAAAATAAAACTGCTTTAGATTAAAGTTCTGTATTAATATTTATTAATAATTGACATTTCGATGAACTCAACGTTTATCTTTATTATTTGAGTTTCATCGAAACCTACATCGAAATCTACATCAATATTTCACTGAAAAATGTAAAAATATTATATACAATTACACTTCAGTATATCGTATTTATGTGAGTACTACTTCTTCTATATAAACGCGAATCAACCATAATAACTCACTTGGTAATGTTTTATGGTTTATCTTTGTTTTAACAATTGCTCGCGATTTTGATTCTGATGCTAGTTTTGTTTTCTTTTCCACTTTGCTCTGGCGCTGGCTTGTTGTGTCCGTTTTTACAGCTCCACCAAGCAATCAAGTCCATCGGAAAATATGCGAACTAATTTTAAAAATTCGTGGCGGTAAAAGTTTAAGCCAATAAAAACAATTTCTGCCGCCGTTGTACATTCCGTAAAAAAAGTAAAAGTAGCTAGCAAACTGACAGATTATCGCGTGTTTGTTTTTCTTAATTTTCTCTGCTGTTGCTCATCTTTATAAAAAAATCAGTCTTTTTTAAGACTTAATCTTATTTGAAATAAGGTAGGCATATATTTTATAGATAATTTAAAGTATTTTTAAAATGAAATTATCGCATAACCTCAAAATATATATTTTATATGTCAAAGTACTATTGACACTGAGTGTACCTCTAGAATACAGAGACAACAAACCACGGCCTACCCACGAGACTTGTTTGCTTGGCTTGACTATATTTCAACCACCATAAAATATAAAATTTAACGAGATTCCAATCTTGCTGACTCAAGAAAAAAGCAAGATCAAACCCCCTCCCCCACCCCCTTGATTGCACATGCGCACATTTTCTTTTGTACTTTTTTTACTTTCGACCATTAGAGGGTTAACCGATATTTTTATTCGGTAAGTTATAACTCTTCTTGTCGGTTAGAATTTTTAGATAATTTATTATCACTTTCGAGGTTTTTGCTGGTTGGTTGTGACGGGATATAGTACCTCTTCTTCCGAAATCGTAACGCGGGATGGGTCACTCATATTATTGATTAAAAGCTTCACTTAGATATAGTTGGATAGTTGAAAAACTGCATTTTTGTATTGCAATTTTATGACGGTTTTTACTGTAAATCGAGTGACATTTTTATTTATTTTTCTCTAACATATCCCGAGTAAAATAACAAAAGGTTTTTATGTTTTCAAACCATTTTTAAAGTTTGATGATATGTTAAATTTTTATGTATAAATTTAGTTTTATAGCTTTTTTTATTCTATAATATAAAATTAAAATTATTAACTATTAAAATAAAACGGCTTTAAGTTATAGTTCTTTATTCATTTTTATTAATAATCGACTTTTTACGAACTCAATGTACGTATATATATATATATATATATATATATATATATATCAACTCTAGCTACAACCAAGTTTATGATACCTTTCATACATGCTTTTCTATTTCTACTACTTGAAAACACTCGCTCACGCAAGCCAGTCCCTCAATCGTACCACTTCATCTACTCACGCAAACGTATCATTCACATATATTCTTTTAACTAAACGTTTATTTATAAAAAAAATTCGGTCTAATTTTATGGCTTTATTCTGAATATGATGGATAGAATACAAAATACAAGTATTTTAATTTAGTGAAATGTCATGAGAAAATAGTTAGGAATATCAGTTAGGAAATTTAACACACTTACACCGTGTACACATTCGTTCGGTAATTGTTTAAGTTTGAGTTAGAAAGTGTAGTGGGTGAGTTTTGAGTCTGTATTAAGCGCAGTAGGGGACGGGGGCAGTCCACAGAGGAATCGTGGGGTGCCAAAGTATGAAGTACTTATGGCGAAGAACGACAAGCATTCTTCAACAAACTAGTGCAATATTCATAGTTCTAGAAGTATGTTCTTGTTAACGAAACGTAGTTTCACTTTTGATGTTTCTACTGGGCTTGCTAGCTAGCTAGTAGCTTCTACTAACGTTTGTGTCCTACGCATCTTTACTTTAAGGATATTGGAAGGATATTGTGTCAGTTCTTGCTTATGTAAAATTTTGTTGTTGTAGCAAAATTGAAAAAATTTAATATTGAATTTGTACGTGACTAACTTATTCAAATTTATTTTAGAAGTAAATGTATTTACTCTATAGATTTATCGTATTATACAAAAAAATAAATTTAAAATAGTTATTTAAAATCGTTGAAATAACATTTATTTTTACACACATACACAATTACGCCATGTAACCAAAAGACTGTGACACAAACTCTTTTCACTATCCCGAAATCAGTTTTCTTCCCTATTCAGATAAGCAACTTTAGCTTTATTCACATTCATGATACGTCTCATACATGCGCTTTTATTCCTAATACTTTGAAACATTCGCTCACGCAAACCACTCTCTCAATCATATCACTGCAACTACTTACTGGACGTCCACGCAAACGTACAATCTTCATTAGATATTCGCTTAAGATGACCGAACCATTTTGACTGATTAATACCAACTTTTAGGGAAATAAAATTTATTTGCGAAATAAATTGATTATGTACATACGTACCGAAACATCAAAATTATATTAAAAATTATACAGAATCAAAACTTATAGCTTTATTATTTTAATATAACGAGTTCTGAAAGATTTTTCTGTGTGTTAAATTTATTTATCGTTTATGAAACTAGGTTTTACATTAACAAAAGAGCAAAACTGAAAAGTTATATATATATATATATATATATATATATATATATATCAAATTACAATCTTGATGTTACTAATTTTTACGTGAAATGTTTATGAAAAAGTGCTTTTTTTTGCTTTAAGATAATTTTTTACTTCTGCCTCTTATCAAATATGAATAGTATTACTATTTTAGATTTTTTTATATCTAATATTATGAAATAAATAAACTGAGTAAAATTGCTTAATAAGTAATTTTAAGTAAACGTCAAAAGTACTTTCGACAAAAATCACTTTTAAAAGTGAGGTGAGAATACGGGTCTTTGTATTTATTTCTATCAAATTAAAAATTTATTGTTTATCTCGTTTCGTTATGTACCGTCTCTAACAGTTCCGTGCACCGGACATGTTTTGCGAAGTAACAACAACAACAACATTACTTAGAGTTCATTGGACAGTTTCTATTTTGTTGTGTGTGAAGTTTTCGGTAAAGTTACGTTGTCCATCGGTAAACATTGACTTACTTGTTTTCCGTTAACAACCGTATAAAGTAGGAAAGTCTTTGCCAATTCATGCTTATGTTGAACATTTTTTGGTCAGTTTAGAGTTGGCTTTATTTTGCGGTATTGTGCTTCTTCAGCATATTGTTTTTAAGTCTGAATTATTAATAATATTTTATGAAATTGAACCAAACGAATCGGTTGATCTTTTTCAGAATAACTAGTTGCATTCCCGTACATGGTTCTTGAAAGTTTAAATTTGACACTTTTAATAAAACTGTTTTAGGTTCAAGTTCTATATTAAAATTTATTTATAATCGACGTTTCGACGAAACTCAACGCTCATCTTTATCAGGAAAAAACTGATACAAATGATATTACAGTAAATAACAGAACATATAGAAACAAGTTAGTAGCTAACAAATAAGTGTCTAGATCAGGGATGGCGAACCAATGGCACGCGTGCCACAGGTGGCACGTTTAAAAATTTCGATGGCACGCACAACAACAAAATTATTTTTTAAATAATTTTAACATTTTTTTAGTCGAAATTAATTAAAATTTTACAATCTACAATTAATTTATAATATATGATATAAAGTTGTAGTACTGAATATCTATCTCAGTAGGCTAACTAAAACCGGCAAATTGTACATTTTATTACTGAAATATCGCTCGAATTCGCTAGCAATATAAAAACATCCACAATAGGTACAATTTCCCGCGTAAACAGTTTCGACTTCTAATTTTATTGCGTGTCGTTGCCGTCGCTCAGCTTAGACGACAGAATGCATTCGGCATTTTCAGTAATGTTTTGCAAAGATTTGTAGATTGTTTGGAGGATATAAGATTATTTCTAAATAATGAGAATATTATTGACTAACAAATACAGTCAATTAATAGATGTAGAATGGCTTGCAAAACTATATATTTTTACTGATTTATGTTCTCACTTAAATGAATTAAATATAAAATTACAAGGTGTTAATAAAACAGTCATTATAATGTTTGATTTGATCAAAGCGTTTGAAGTCAAATTACAAGTTTTTAATCGTGACATTTTTTCAGATTTTTATAAATATTTCCCTAATACAAATTTTTTTTGTGAAATTGAACCTCATGAAAAGTTAAATGAAGAGTTATTAATAAAAAAAATTTCGCAGATAATTCAATCCCTGATCCAAGAATTTTCTGCAAAGTTTTCGCAGTTTGGACAATTTATTTTATATCCCGATAAAATACCATTTGATAAATTAAATTTAAAACTTCTTGAGTGGTTAAATTTAAATGAAATAGAAATGCAATTAGTTGAATATCAGTTAAGCTCCATATGGAACCAAAAATTTGTTGATTTAAGAAATGATTTAGAAATTATTGAAAGTAGTCGATTATTGGGTAAAATAAATAAAATTGCAGAAGATGAATTTCTAACTACATGGAATGCAATTCCTGACACGTTTAATTGTTTAAAAATACTAGCAAAGGCAATTTTATTAATATTTTCATCGACGTGGGCATGTGAGTCTCTATTTTCTGAATTAAATTTTATAAAAAATAAATATAGAAATAGAATGACAGACGACTCAAGCTTTGCATGCGTGCCTTTGAAATTAACCAAATATAATCTTAATTTAAAATCTTTATCGTCTCATATACAGCAACAAAAATCACATTAAAAATAAATGTTTTTAACGTGATTTTTTTTTTACAGCATATTGCTATTTGTAAAACATGTCAATCTTAAAATCATATGAATAAAAGAATTCAATAAAAAATATTCATTATTTGTTTATTGAATTACACTTATGTGTAGTCCCACCACGCTAACGTTTCGAATCAAGAATATGAATAGGCAAGTCGCATAATAATTTTAGCTCAGTTTCTTTTCTACATCACGTTTTTACACTTTAAATGTGTCCTTGAAGGGTATAATTATAAAATAAAAAAAAATATATGACAATTTTAGTGTGGCACGTTAGTTATTTCATAAAGATTTTTTATGACTTTGTGGCACGGACATCGAAAAAGGTTCGCCATCCCTGGTCTAGATCATAATGTTTTATAGATTTTTAATTAATGGAAGTCAAATTTTGTTGGGTACTAGGAGAATCTTTTGTGAAAATTTTATTAAAATGGGATAAATATGCCACAACATAAAAAATTTAGTATACCACTCTTCCTTGCAGTCAAAGTGGTAAAAAATAATACTTACGAAATTTATAATTTACTGAATAACTCAAGTAGTTTTAAACATATTTTTTTCTGAAAAGATATATATATTTTAAACTTGATTTTTAATCAAACAACAACTTGTGAAAGAAAAGTACATTTTAATAATCTTACAAAACTATTTTTTTGAAATATATTTAAGTTTATATATTTTTTCTTTTCGCTAGAAATATTTCATAGCACAAAATTTTATTTAACTAGAGGCGGTAAAAAGAACGAAATAAAACGAAAAAGTACTTGTATGTAACCATCGACTCTTTCCACTTTCCAATTTTTCTCCAGTAGACTTGGTGCGGTTTGCAGTCACAGAACCGCGGTAAATATAATTTATTTGATTTTTGCAGCGTTTCGAATTGTACCAGAAACCGGGAGCACAAAAATTCCGATTCAAACCGGTACAGATGATTAGTCATATTTTTATTCTCTATCGGTTTGATTAAATTGATCCACGTTACCGGTATTTTTTCGTATTTTTACTCGTTTTTTGCAAAAAAAAATTTTTTCTTTATTTACGTTTTGTTATGACAGATAAAGGTTGAAGATTTCAACGTTATTTTTTTTTGCTTTTTCTACATTTTTATTTGACGTTAAATAAATATTACTTAGCAAATAATAACTAATAATGTTTACTTTTTAAATTGATGGTATTGTTGACGTCATCATAAATTAATGATGTGAGTTTTGAAATTGTTACTCATAACAAAGTAAATTATTCATTGAAATATATTTTACTCTATTACGTAAAATAATAGAATAGATTTTTTTAGATAGTTGATATAAAAGAATTTAGTTGTTAATAAATAATTAATAAAAAATAGTCTACTTGTGAAATTCTAACATGAGCCGGAATATTTGAGCGCTGAAAATTTTAACCGTGTTGTTACTGTTGCAAAAATATACCAAATGCAACGTTAAATTTTACAAAAGGAAACATGTGCATAGAAAAGCCGGCTCATGTAGAAAAATGAATAAATAACTAGCTTACGTGGTAGACGAAAGGCAACTAAAATACGACGCTTAGAAAAAGTAAAAAAATAGTCAAGCAAGGCGCTATATAAAATATTATACTACAAACATACTGCGTCCATCGTTTATGCTGTGATAAGCTCGATTTCCACGCTTTCCCGAGTTTTCTCATTGTTAAACAGACATATTCCAGTTTTTCCCTTTTCCTCTGGAAAGAAAACGCATGGCTGAAAGATACGAAAAGAGAAAGAAGAAATGAATTTCAAGATGAAAAACTGTCCGTCAAATAGATTGGGTGTCAAATGTTCGACTTAAATTTTTACGCTTGTTTTGTTTCACATATATTTTGGTGTTTGTGATATATATATATATATATATATATATATATATATATATATATATATATATATATATATATATATCAGAGTATATCAAATATAAGCATGAAATAATTATTAAACTGAAAATGAAAAAACACATATCACCTCGACCTGGGATATACTCTGATATTGTTTCATTACAACCATTATTTCTCACTTATATATATATGTACAGGTTGTTCGTTTGCTTGGTTGATATAGGGCAATAACATGGGATTTCGATAATATGCAGAATACTACTTTCTGAAGTAAAATTCGGAGAAATACTTAGAATACTTTTCGATAAGGAATAAAAAGTTATATAATTTGGTTTTAGTTTTAATTTGCTAGCATGTACCGTTTGGGCGCTAGAATTTTTTTTAAATGTTTTTTAGAATTTTCAATAATTTTTCCTGCTAAATCAATATGAGTTAGAGAAAAAAGTTACTTAGCTATTATGTAGTTAATTTTTTTCTCAATTTTACTGAATTTTTTCAGATTTTTTTGAGTAAATTTTGAAGAAAGTCTTATTTCAAAAAAAAAATCAAAATACTACTTTTTTGAAAATGTACTCAAAAAAATCTGAAAAAAATCAGTAAAATTGAGAAAAAAATTAGCTACATAATAGCTAAGTAACTTTTTTCTCTAACTCATATTGATTTAGCAGGAAAAATTATTGGAAATTCTAAAAAACATTTAAAAAAAATTCTAGCGCCCAAACGGTACATGCTAGCAAATTAAAACTAAAACCAAATTATATAACTTTTTATTCCTTATCGAAAAGTATTCTAAGAATTTCTCCGAATTTTACTTCAGAAAGTAGTATTCTGCATATTATCGAAATCCCATGTTATTGCCCTATATCAACCAAGCGAACGAACACCCTGTATATATATATATATATATATATATATATATATATATAAATGACATAATAGAAGAATTATTAAATACAGCTGAAGTTTAAAGCCTTTTAATTTAATACAATTTTTTAATGTCAAGTGGCAGAATTTTTTTCTGAATTTAGTGATATAAATTTTGTTTATTGTACATAACAATTTTTTTTGAATATTAATAACAACTCACTGTTGTAAATACAAGTAAAAATTGTTAAACAACTATATGATTAGGTTTTGTGTTACGCTTAGTAATTTTGGAAATGTATTATTATGTATTTATAAACGTGCTTAAAATTTATAAGTTTTAGATTAGAGAACTTATTTATTTTTATTGAAACTTTCAAAAACCTATTTAAGTTTATTAGTAAAATAACATTTCATCTTGAATTTTTTTTTCACGTAAACGTAAATAATAATTTTGTACGCGTAAATGCTCATCTCTGATATTAAATACTGTTACTAACAACGGAAAACTTTTAGTTTCGGTGTTGTGTACAACAAAATGCTAAAACAAATATTTGCAGATGCATAATAGAAACTATAGTAATTGACAATGGGTTAGAACGGGGTACAATGCAGATGCGACTACGCTGTTACTCCACTTACAAGATTAAATATTTTACGTGTTGCTATTATTACCTAGAATAAAAGTAAATATTCAATAAATATTTGAGATTAAAAGGCGGATTAATGCTGTGTGCTTTAAGTACTTTTGCTAGAAATCTAAATTATGTTATAGTATTTTGTTTTTGCTTAAATCGCCATTAATTTATTTTTATGAACTAAATAATTCATTAGTTAATTTTTGAATGAAAAGAAATGCATTGACCTTGCCGGGGTTTGAACCTGGGACCTTTTGCTTTCGCGGCAACTGCACTGTCAATGCGCCACAAGATCAATGGCAAGGTAAATGCATATATTTTTGACTGGTCCTGGTCTATAAATCTAGGTATGTTAGTATATATTATATTTTTAATTGCACATGGCGTATTATGTATATATTAGGTTATATTGGATTTTGTATATACAATGCTGTTTCGGTGCCTACAAATAGAAATACGAGATGTATTTGTGGTATATATCACTAAACTCTAAAAATATATTATTTAATTAACAAATTTAATTCAAAATTAAACGGCTTTAGGTTTAAGTTCTGTATTAATATTTATTAATAATCGACGTTTTGACGAACTCAACGTCCGTCCTCATCAGGAAAACTGATACAAATGACATTTGCAGTAAATAACAGAATGTAACAGTCATGGATATTTGATATTTAAGAATTTAGGAAGTTAGTACGTTGACATATCCATGACTGTCGAGTGCATCGAACTTTGTCATGTTGTCAGCATTTTTAGTCGTCGTTCAAAGTTCGATTGCATTCGATTTTTGTTTAAGGTGCATTTTTATGAATCCACTTTAGTCGAAAATTAAATGAGTTTAATTTAGTTACGGATAGATATCCAAGAAAAGAACATCAAATTATTTTAGTTACAAATACTGTCCATATATTGTTATAATTTTTAGTTATTTTGTAAAATCATTTGTTAATTAATTTTATTTATTATTTAATAAAATTATCTTTTAAATTGTTCTCGTTTTCTTTTTATTAAAAAACTTCAAGAAATCAACCACGTATGTGCAATCTATATTTCCGTTCGGCTGGCCGAAATCGTTTTAGTAAAACATAGAGGTTGTTACATTGGCGCAGCCGAAGGATCGTGACATGGGGATAGTTGTACTATCAGTCACAACGAACCACAATTTGGTTGTTTTTTTGAAGTTTAGTTAAAATCGCGCTAATGTGTAAAAATGTTGAATGGAGATTATATGACAATATATGGACAAGTATCGCTATCCGTAATTCCGTGGCTCAAGAACACAGCGTGCCACGTAAAACCAATCGCTATTGACAAACATCATCTGATTCCGTCAGCGCTGTACGAAGAGGGAGCCCAGCACGTGAAATCATCCACATGGCTATCTAAATATGGTGGTCGTAGTATACCGAATCTAGCCGCAGTTTACTTTGAGAGTAATCAGCACGATGGCGACGATAAAGCAAAAAGTTGCACGTAGGATATCGTCGGCCAGGTTGGATGTCAGGTAGCTGTTGCTGAAGAAGATCGTATTCTTGCTTTAGCTCGGCACGAAAACGACAGTAGCGAGATTAGCCACGCAGATGATGACGTCTGTGTTACGATTTGTCCTAGCGCCGAGGTTGAAGATGAAAATATCCGTCAAAAAATTGCGATTTTTACGAATCCTAATATTCAAAACACGCGGATTCAGAAAGTAAAGAAAAGAGAAGACGTCCTGAAGAACGAATACCGATATTTGCGTACAAAGTGGGTACGCCGTCCTCATGTCCGTCAGCGAAAAATTTTAGAAGATCGTCCAAATTAACGCTGACAAACTCCAAGGCAACATTAGTGTTGTATTTTAAGTGCGTTTTGTTTGTGCCGTAGTGACAGTGAAAATTTGTGGTAGATTAGTTATTTCTTTTTTTTTGTCAGAAATCATGTTAAAAATTTGAATTTTGTTTTATTTTCATTTCTAAATTAGTTCATAAATTTTGCAAACGTAAAATGTTTAGTTAGAGTAATATTAATTTTAATAATTTTGAGCATCACTCTTCAGAACATTTTGTATTCGTAAATAATTAATTTAGAATTTTAGTAAGTTTCGCTTTTGTTACAATTTGTAAAAATATTATTGAATTAAGACAGTTTATTTTTGATCTACTTTTTATGTAATATAAACCGTGTAACATATTCATGTTACGATAATAAGTTATATATACAGAATGTTCTGCTGAGTTTGCAAAGATAGGACATTGGCATAGGTGTTAGAAATAACATATGTTTCAATGTCAACGTATTTGATTATGATTAAATTGGATTCTTTTTGATTTGGCATTAATTAATTCTTAAAGCAAAATGCAGCTCGTAATTGTCGGGCCCGGAGATTTTTAAATGCAGATTAATTGAACTGATAGTTCTAATTAATCTGCATTTAAATTTTAAAGAGGTGGGCTATGTAACAGTCATGGATATTTGATATTTAAGAATTTAGGAAGTTAGTACGTTGACATATCCATGACTGTCGAGTGCATCGAACTTTGTCATGTTGTCAGCATTTTTAGTCGTCGTTCAAAGTTCGATTGCATTCGATTTTTGTTTAAGCTGCATTTTTATAAATCCACTTTAGTCGAAAATTAAATGAGTTTAATTTAGTTACGGATAGATATCCAAGAAAAGAACATCAAATTATTTTAGTTACAAATACTGTCCATATATTGTTATAATTTTTAGTTATTTTGTAAAATCATTTGTTAATTAATTTTATTTATTATTTAATAAAATTATCTTTTAAATTGTTCTCGTTTTCTTTTTATTAAAAAACTTCAAGAAATCAACCACGTATGTGCAATCTATATTTCCGCTCGGCCAGGCCGATATCGTTTTAGTAAAAACATATAGGTTGTTACAAGAACATAGAAACAAGTTACCTCGTTATAAATTTTTTCTAAATTTTTAATTAATGGAAGCCAAATTTTATTTATATCAGTTACTAGTCACACTGGGCTGTTTTCTGTTTGATGTAATTAAAGAATTAAATAGATACACTGAGAAAAAATTTGCTTTGAATCCTTAAAAGTAAACGTGTTTTTGAATTGTGAACATATATTTTTCTTATATAAATAAAAGAATCAATAGAAAAAAAGGAAAAAGTAGCCGTATAACTGTTTGAAAAACTTATAAAAGTATAGCGATGTAAGATAACAGTATGTTTTTTTCTCGCAAACAATTTTTTTCGATTGATTGAAAGATACAAAACATTCTGTTATGCTTCATCACTGTTCAAAATACCACCAATCAGTTTAATTAAATAAATAAATAAATTATTGATCTTCTTGCCTTCATATATATTCGTTAATAAATAAAAGTTCTCAATTTTTAACAATTATAAAGCAATATTCGATTATTAATAAATGTCTAAGAAACTTTTAATAAAAATGTAAGACATACTTTCACATAGAATCTTTTTGTCGCTGTGTTGCTTCTAACGTGAGTATTTTCTTTCGATTTTCTCGTTAGTTTTTACTGTGACGATTATATCAAGTAAACTTAAGGAGTAGTAGCAAAGTACAATAAAACTTAAGAAAAGTAAATTGCAGTAATACACATAATGATCACATAAAGTGGCACTTGGCACGTTCAACTAACAAAAACACATCGCACCGTTTAAATGGTGGGGTATTAACTCTGTGTTCTTTCACATAACCACACATTTTGTCCGACTCTATGCTGCCCTAAGATCTAGTCTGCTTTTCTATATATATTATATAAAAATACACATAGATATAGAAATTGCTCGTTGAGTATTTAGAAGATAAATGTTTATAACTGTTTTTTGTTGTTGAAGAATGTATGAAGTTCTTTGCCATAGTTCGGAAACAAAGAGTTATTAAAAACAAACATTTTTCTCTAGTTGGTTGTTCAAGGTGAATTGTCTTGTGGAAAATAGTTCTGGATAAAATGTTTCACTATAAAAATATCCTTTTAATGGATGAGGCATTCGCTAAGCTTTAATAGATACTAGTAGTTTATTAGTTTTTTTCTGCAGGAGATTTTGTACGAATAAAAAATATTTGCCCGTATTCTCACCTCAATTTTACAAGTGATTTTTGTCAAAAGTACTTTTGACGTTTACTTAAAATTATTTATTAAGCAATTTTAATCAGTTTATTTTATAATATTAAATATGAAAAAATACAAAAATACATCAGAAATAGAAATATTACTCAAATTCAATAAGAGGTAGAAGTAAAAATTTATTTTAAAGCAAAAAAATAAAACACTTTTTCATAAATAGAAGAGATGGGAATACTATTGTCTCTCGAGAAAAAACTGTTGGTTTAATTAATTGTACGATTAAATTGTTCAATAGTGAAATGATTGACAGATCGGTCAATTGACAATTTCATTTTGTGTTGTCACAAAAGCCAATTAATGTAGTTTAGCTACCTTGAATGAATATCTGATGAACATAGTAAAAAATCTTTCAGAACTCATTATATTAAAATAAAACTGTGTTTGTGTTTTATTTTTCTTAAATGTATTTTTGTACTCATATCTTTCCTCGGGTTAACCTTGGAATGCCAACCAACTTGTGAAGTATTATTTGACAATTGAGGGTAGTTCAGTGACTTATGGTTAACTGTACTTCCCGTTTATACCTGCTACCATGGCGGGAAAAGTTCTTGTAAAATTGTGGAGAGATGAAGAGACGACAGTGTGTATAGAGATTTTGTAGCGTTAAGACATATTAAATAGTTATCAAAAACACGATCTATATTATTCAATTCCTCTGTACACCTCGAGTACGATTATTACAACAAACATACAACTAAACAAACTGCTTTAGGTTAAATTTTCTGTAGTAACTTGTTTCTATGTTCTACGTTCGATTATAAATAAATATTAATACAGAACTTGAACCTAAAGCTGTTTTATTTAAATCTGATGAACGTTTGATGGAAAGAATATTTGACGCAAATATTCATCATGGTGTGATTTTTACAATATGATGCGGACTTTTTGGTGAGCACTGTATAAGTAACAATTAGTTAAAATATTATTTCTTACTCTTTCATATAAAAAATAAAAATACATTTTGTGTTTGTCATGCTATTAGATAAATATAATATCGTTTTAATGTAGGAAATGTTTTATCAGTTGCGGTCAAAAGCGCGCATTTTTGCACGTGAAAGCAAACGGAACAAAAACAGTAACAAAATAGCTATACGAGTACTACAGCTCCGTAGTATAGTATAACTATTGCACATCGCTTAGTACGGACTATAAGAATGGAAGTCGCTTGTAGTACTTTCTTTTTTGTTTTTGTTTTTTTTTTCCTGAACACACTTTGATTTATTCTCTCGAGTACCGGGCAAGCTGATATATTTATTTCTTTCTGTCTACGTTTTAACAAGAGGATAAATAAAAACTATGTGTAGTAAAAAGTTTAACCTTTTGCTTTTAAAACGATACAACATTTGACTCGACAATTTCCAAAATATTTATTTTCATTTCCTTGTTTCTTTTTGTCTTCACTTAGTTTAATTATTTATTTTTATGGTTGTTTCTATTACTGAAATTAATTGTTGTTTTTTTTTTTAATTAAATTGCAAAATTATCGTGGAAATTCAACGTCCGTCTCCATCAAGAAAAACTGATATTCTATCAGTTTTTCTATTGATGACAGATGTTGAGTTTTGTCAAAACGTCGATTATAAATAAATTTTAATACAGAACTTGAACCTAAAGCAGTTTTGTTTTGTTTTTATGTTCTATTTTCTTACTGTAAATGTCATTTTCATCTTTTAATTAATATTTAATTAATAAATATTAATACAGAACTATAACTTAAAGCTGTTTTATTTTAAATAAATTTTCTTACGTCATTTTTATTTTTCCTATTGATTATATTAAAAATTGTTGATTCGCTGTAACCATCATTTTTCGCTATATGAAGAACAGTTGTATATTTTTTTTTCAAAAATAATTATGATAATTTTTTATAAAAATATGCAAAAATATAATAAAACAAACTAGATTTATAGTATATAGTGTGCCATGGCATATCATTTACAAGCATTACAAAATTGTTTAGGTTGTCAGATTGTTAGCGAAGTCAGAACAAGTGTGAAAAACATGCGAAAAAGATGCATAGCACTGCTTCTTATTTCATAACGCTGCTCACAAAACTGAACATCATAGTATGCTATGCCATCTACAGACATACATCCACAGACAGAAGAGCATCGTGAAGTTGTGCGTTTGTATATTTCTTCTTTCTCTTCTTCTGACAGTCACAGACGCGTGTCGTGTTTTCGTTCCTGCTTGTCTCTCTGCGTTTGTTGTTTTTTTCCTGCTGTTGGCGCACTCTGTGTCTTGCATGGCGTTCAACCTTATGTCTGCCAACTTGCGTTTGTTTGAGCGCACAAAATAAGTGCCGGATTATTATATAATATCATTTACACGGTTGGGTAACTGTTATATATTCCTACCTATTTCTCTGTTTGAAGTTCTGTGACAATATTTTCTATGTATATAATTTGGTTTCAAAAATGGAATTTTCCTATTTATATTATTATGTTAAAATTGAGATTAACTTTGTAAATGTTGTATTGCTAGAACTGTTAGTAATAATGGAACAAATTGTTCTGGTGCTATTGGATGATATAGTTGTAAAGTTTGAAATATTATTAATTATTTCAGTTTATTTGGATTCGATTTTGTATATATCAAAAACTTATATGCACAAATTAAATAATAGTATATATGTATTTTATATAAATTCTGTTAGTGCTCATATATATTATATAATTTTTTGTCTTACAGTATTGTCAACTTTCTGAGAAAAAAATTACTAAACTTATCAAAAATTTATTATGGCTACATTATATATCCGATTTTAGTCAAATTTTTACAAAAGATTGTTCTAATACCCAAATAAATTATATAATTTAATTTTGTAGTGTTGCTAACTTTCTGAGAAAAAATTTCTAAAATTTTTGAAATTTAAATCTGGCTTTACTATATATCCGAAATTCATCAAATTTTTACAAAAAACTATTAGTGTCTACATAAATTATATAATTTTAGTATTTTACAGTATTGCTAACTTTCTAAATTTGTAAAATTTGTAAAATTTTGTTTTAGTTTCACTGTTCTAAAATTAATAAAAAATTAATACAAAAATTATGCTATATATAGTGACTAATTACTATTATAATAATGTTTAAATTAATATTGTGTATGTAACGTAATGATATTCTTCTACATAAGCAACATAGTAATGTAATATCAATATTTTGATACGCTAGTAGAAAAACATAATTTTTATAGTCATAACTGATTTGTAGATACAAAAATTAATACTTTACGCGTCAAATAAAACGACAGTATTTACCAGTCAGTCCACAGGGACATTTTTCAGAGTATTTTCTATTTTCTTTCTTGGGTTTACGAAGAGTGTTCGTGATACTGTGTCAGAAGACTGAATATCGCAGAATCACTAGCATAACTATCTCAGTAAATTGAAACTTATTGGGGAATACTTTTAAAGAAAATGCAAAGGTGTCATTCGTGACCGAGACTTCACATCCGGTGAAATAATCTTTTTCGTCTGCTGTATTTGTTAGTTTTCAGTTTGCCAGGCTAGGGATATTTGCAAACGATGCAATGTCTTTTAAATTTCTTTCTTGCATAGATGCTGTATTTTATAGACATCCATACTGTTTTATTTATATTTTATCTCAACTAGTGATATGTGTTACAGAAGAAATGTGATAAGATATCTAGCTGCAAAATTAATTTCGTTTTGTGATGAAATAATTTGAATAAAAATAATCAATTATTCGATTACGAAAATCGTTCGAGATATTTCGAATTAAATTGAAATCATTCGAATGAATAAACAAGAAGTAGCAGATTTCCATAAAAATAAAAAACAGAAGCAATTTTGTTTTAAATTTAAAACATTAATTATTTGAACATAATTCAATTAAACATAACTTTAACCTGAAGCTTTTTATTTTTGTTAATTATTTTCTTAATTCAAGTAATTATCAGAACTGAAAATTATACGTCAATTACATACTAAAATATATTTTTCGTAATTTTTAATATATCTTAACCTAAATGTATGTTTTCCAAAAATATTATCCTTCTCTTCCGGGCAAAACGAAGAAAATGGTAGTTGTATTTGCATACATACATTGTACGTACATCTGTACAAACAGTCCTTCCCCCCTATAACTTGTGTAGGACTAATATAGGGCCCCGAAACACGGGGCAGGAGGAGTTGGTAGACAAGCGATCTGACTGAGAACTGCCTGCCGGCCCAAAGTTGGATCTTCTTCAATTAATTACAGGAATATTCCCCGAAATGGGTGTGTACCGCTGCAAATCTCCTGGGACATCTGTTACTCATGATCTCCCGTACGGTTTGTGCTCTGTCACAATCTCGTTCGCTACGTTCTTCTGTCTATCCTGCTCTGGTCCTGCCTGGCATCCTGCTGTAGCGTTGTTCCCCAACCCCGTTTGCCCGTTTTGTTCCCGTCATAGGGATGCTTTGTCATGTCCTCCAGTGCGTGTCAAAAGTTTTAGTATGTGATAGAATACTTTAATGGCTATTAATTCTGGTGTTATACTGTTATTATACTACATACAGAATTGCACAATTAACAGAATAGATATAGTTCGATTATCGCAAGTGTCATTGTACACTGTAAATAATTTATGTAATTTTACACGTAATTTATTTAATTTTATTTGTTTTGTAAATGTAATTTTACAAAATGTTGTTATATTTGCTGTTCAAAACTATGTAAAATTACATAAATTTAAGATATAGTTTTTACAATGTATGTTATTATGTTGGTGGTGACAAACTTAATAACACAAAAGTATCTGTACCTAATACATTTTGTAAATATGTTTGCCAATAATTTTATATAAGATAGTATTTAAAGAGTTTACATCAAAATTTTATATAATCAATTTGTTTATCAATGACATTTTGTTATATTTACAGACAAATAAGTACTTATTAAAAATAGTAACATTTTGACATTTGTATTTCTTTTTATTATTACTAGGCAATAATTATTACTCTTATTTTTTACGTTTACATTAAAAAAGAAAAAATAATCATATGTTTCTGTGTTGTCAATTTTCTTTGACGTTTGCAAAATAATCGATTTTTCTCGATTTCTTTTGAAATATTACAAACAAATCGATTTTTCTAGATTTCTTTTGAAATATTACAAACAAATCAGTTTTATTCAAAACTAATTTAGTAATTATTTAATAATTCAATTTTTATTTTATTTAACCATTCATAATGAAAATTTTCAAAGTTATAAAAAATAAAACAATAATTACATTATAATACAACAGCTTTAGGTTCTAGTTCTGTATTAATATTTATTAATAATCGACGTACGTTGAGTTCTTCGAAACGTCGATTATTACATACATACATACATACATACATGGCGTGATTGTGTATGTATGTGTGTATGTAATAATTGACGTTTCGACGAACTCAACGTACGATTTCATCAGGAGAAAATATACAAATGACATTTACAGTATATAAACAGGACATGGGAACAAGTTGTTTTTGAATTTTTTAAAAAGAACATGTCCTGAAGAAAATGGAAAATACCACCGAAAGCTTGATACAGAGTCTTTAATGAGAATTTGATTCGAACATCTAACCTTTTGACTACCATCCCATCAAAATTTTATACATTATACTACATTCTTTGTCGTGAATTATATATATTCTTTTAAAGACGAATAACTAACAGTATTATGTTGAAGGATAGACGTGTGATATTCCGATATTGATATTACGATTTTTCTAAGAGCATTCCATACGACGTTATTTAACTTGCATTTAACTAAAAGTCAGATTCAGCAGTTAAGTGTACCGGCGAACGAACAAAGGCTATTATCAGCTGTTTACATTCGATATATCGATCGATTGAAGTATATGTTCTCAAAGTATTGTCACGTCATTGTCATAGTAGTCTGGTTCTAGTGTGGATTGCAATCTTCTACTTCTTCCTATTCAAGAGCACAAGCACTTTGCAATCGGAATGTGAAAGATTTTGATCTAAATTCCCAACGATCCTCGAAAGAATATATTTAAAAAGAGGAATTGTCATTTTTCTTTCGAAGGTCAGTTTGTCGGGAGATTTAGGTTTTGGCTGCTTGTGAAAATATATGACATAGAATTAGAATATTTACATAAAATATGTTACTGTTTGAAACATTTTTCAGAAATGTTTTTCTATGTTTTATATCTTTGCTCAAATATATTTCACACAACTATAATTTACTTTCATATTTATTTTGAAAATATTATGTAATTATTATTGATTTATTTTCCTATTATCTGTAATACAACTCTATATTAATATATTAAAAAATCTTTTAGAACTCATTATACAAGGTGTAACAGAATAACTATTCCTAATTTTCAGAAATAATAGAGGGCACATAAAGAAACATTTTTTATTAATAAACTAGTGTCCGGAAATTTTTTTTCGGCAGGCGATTGTACATCGTTGCAACTTGTGTATCGAAAATGGTGGTCGTAACTTCGAACAATTTTTATAAAGTTTAATGCGCTATTATTTCTAATAAAATGTTCCTTAACTTAACTACTCTTTGATGTTTTGATTAAGATTGTTTTTAACGATATCTAGTGTATCTTGGCACCGAGAAATTTCCGGACACTAGTTTATTAATAAAAAATGTTTTTCTAAGTGCACTCTATCATTTTTGAAAATTAGGAATAGTTATTCTGTTACACCCTGTATACTGTTTTTGATTCAAGTTCTGTATTAGAATTAATTTTTAATCGACGTATATATAAATATAATGTAAGTTAGAAAATATTTATGTTAAAACTAAAATTTGTGATATGTGCGAACGTTGTTTGACAGTTTATATAAGTGCCTTTTATGAACTTAATTATTAGCAGGAACTGTATGTCCGCTCTAATAAATGCCGGATCGTAAATAAACCTGCCTGATGCATACTTAGCCCCGAAGCTTTAAGCTCATTGACGAGTATAACTAAAATTAAGAGCAGGAACCAAGCACAAGACGGAGCCCAAGGACAATAGATTTTATACCCAAGTTATTTCCATGTTTATTATATAGTCCAATACTTCAATGGCTCTTTCTTTATCTTTTGTTGGTAAAATTGTACGGTTTCAAACTGTTAAGTCAAACTGCCATTGCCATTATTTCCGTTTCGTGTTCGAACCGATTCGGGTTGGCCGAAATTACCCGAAAACACACAAACTCGAACACTCATCATACACTAATCAATTTCGTCTTAGTTAATACGTACACCACATACCGCACATAAAAATCTTATTTCTACAGCAGTCATTTTTCTTTTACGTTCTTGCAGTCAAACCTAACATTCACTGTCATACATCAACGTAAGCACCAAAATAACATTGACAATTGCAATGACATTTTAGGCTCCTATACAAAAGCAGGTTTGCAGAATAAAGAATAAGTTACTTTGTGACTAAATGTGTCTAACAGTATTTGGTCTAATTATGATTAACCAGCTTTAGATTTTTAATGTTTATAAATTAATCATATTTACAAATTAAATTTTAAAAAACGTTGACAGATACAGATTAAATTATTTTATAACCTAAAAATCATAAATTAATTAAAATCTGTAAATATTTTTGTGAAATTTATAATATATATAAATATATAAATTTATATATACATATTCATGAAACTGACAATGTTATTTCCATTGTTTGCCATTTAAATACCTGGTAATTAATTGACAAAACAAAATTGGGGAAAACAACAAAAATCGCAGAAATTAACAATATAAACTTTTTTGCGAATAGAAATAACGGATAATTTGCTTTATGAAAGTTTATAAACCGTAACTTTTTGCAAAAATAAAATTGTTTCAATTGGTACGTTTTACAGAAATGAATTTTAAATTATATATTTTATGATTTACATACTGGGACAGCTTTGTGACATTTTATACCCGAAATTAAAATATGGAAATTTGAAACGTTTGTTTTAATATTAATTTTTTTACACCGAATTATAATCATTTGTTGATTATTTTAAACTCGTTTTTCATTTGGGAATAATTTTTCTTGTTTATTTTCTGGCGTTTATTGATTTAGCAATATAATAAAAAATATATTTAATCGACAAAATAGGTTTTTTTTTTGCACAAAGGTAAAAATCACTGCGTTTCAGTGGAATAATGAAGAATGAGTTTCGAATGTTTATAGATTATGCTGGTTTTACTTGATGCATTTTTCTATAAAATGTATAGTTATTATTATTCATTTCACAAATTTCCAAAAGAATTGTAGTATATAATTGAGCATTCTTTATACTAGTGAGAAACAGTAAAAATCTCAATTTTGGCGTATTTGTCATTTTTCCACTAAGATTTTCATATAAAGCGTGCTTTTTTGTCGCAGTTACAATAATTGCATAAAATTTCTATTACGTTTAGTTTATGTTTTATATTTTGGTAATCAAATTTATTTAGGTTTTGTTTACATTTTTACAATGTTTTTCACATAAATTTGCGAGTGCAATGTATTGAATTTAAATTTGTGTTTTTCTAGTGTTGGTGAATAATTATCAGCCGTTTTTTAAACGATATTTATTATGAAAAAAGAAACAGAAAAATTCAACAATATAATTTTTAAATAATTATTCCGGAGCGTAGTCACCATCTACTTCAAAAACTGCTTGAAAAATGGTTGTGAAAATAAAATAATATTTTTATTAAAAAAAGTAAACAAAACTGAAATATTTATTAACAAATAACCCGCCTACCAAAACGCCTGATAATTATGCACCAACCCAATAAATTTTTTAGTATTTATCACTAATAATATTGTTTTTTTTTTTTTTCAGGTAAGTGCATTTTTACTACAAATCATTTTGTGAGTCATCAAATGTAAGTTGTTTTTTCTTTATAAAAGCTACGACATATCTATTTTTAATATTAAGAATAATTCTAGTACACATTGATTGATATTACAAGCTCGGTTTTTTGGGTGTTTTAGTTTATTTGATTAGGCCAGCTCTTATGATACTTACGTTGTCTTAAAACCGATATTAGTTAAAACCAATTTCTAGATTGTTTATGAGGAAAACACGATATGATGCATGATTTTTTTTTTAATTCTAATATTAAAATTGAGTTTGTATCGTAATATACTATAGCTAATGCAAGAAATATTTAATTTTCAACTCAACAAACGGAAATTCAAATAAAAATAAATGAAATACGGATAAGTATGGAATTGATAAACAGATAAAAATACTTATCTCAAGGAAAATAGCGAATCGTGCTGGTATGCGTATCTGCAATTCTATTAAACATGATTATTTCAATAGCCCTGAGGTGCCTGGGACTGAATTTAAAACATGACTGCCGCTGTCGTACATAGTACAAATCTCGTTGCATACTCAAGTATTTAAAATACTCTCGCTTTTTAAATTTTACTTCGCATATAACCTCTTCCATATAAATATAGGTAAAGTTGAAGTATCTTTCCCGCTCAATGTCTATACCTCTTTTTCTTTATAAAAAAATGATTATATAAAAAAAATAATATTCTCGCAAAGCGAGAATGGAGCTAGTCGAATGTGGTTTGATTTTATAAGCTAATTTTTCGACTAACCAAAATACAAGATTAGAAGTATATGGGTAAACCCATATATAGACCACTTTGACATTATCACATAACTGATAAGATAGAGGGATAAAAATTTTTTTTATCGAAAGTTGGCAACATTGTATTTTGCTAATATATAATATTATAGGCGCTAAGGGTATCTTCTGTAAAAATTTCATTAAAATCGGATACATAATGCGGGCATAACAAATTAGTAGAAAATTATTATTTTTTTTTCGGAAAGTTGGCAACATCGTAGTTTAATAAAATTATAATTTATGTGGGCACTAGGAGAAACTTTTCTGAAAATTTGATTAAAATCGGATAAATAATGTAGCCACAATAAATTTTTAATATTTTAGTAATTTTTTTCTTAATATATTGGCAACACTGTATTTTGTTAAAATTGCTTAATTTATGCGGGCACCAGGAGAATCTTTAGTGAAAATTTGATTAAAATTGGTTAAATAACGTGGTCATAATAAATTTTTAAAAATTTTAGTAATTTTTTTCTCAGAAAGTTGGCAGCACTGTACTTTGTTGAAATTATCTAATTTATATGGATACCAGAAAAATCTTTTGTGAAAATTTGAACAAAATCGGTTAAACAACATGGCCGTAATAAATTTTTAAAAATTTTAGTAATTTTTTTCTCGGAAAGTTGGCAACACTGCGGTCTGAAAATTGAACTTAATTTTTTATTTAGTATGAACTATCTAATTGCCAAGTTTCAGCTTTCTACGAGCTTTCCTTCATACTTATAATTAACACTCGTATTAAAAATTTTAGTAATTTTTTCTCGGAAAGTTGGCAACACTGCGGTCTGAAAATTGAACTTAATTTTTGTTTTGTATGAACTATCTAATTGCCAAGTTTCAGCTTTCTACGAGCTTTCCTTCATATTTATAATTAACACTCGTATTAAAAATTTTAGTAATTTTTTTCTCGGAAAGTTGGCAACACTGCGGTCTGAAAATTGAACTTAATTTTTTATTTGGTATGAACTATCTAATTGCCAAGTTTCAGCTTTCTACGAGCTCTCCTTTATACTTATAATTAACACTCATATTTATCTTATTTTTTGGACACGGCCGGCCAGTCGTCAGCCAGCCAGCCGTATTGACGATTTTATAAGCTAGTCTTTTCGACTAGCTAATATATATGCCAGTATATACCTTGCGAATTCTGGTTTATATCATTCGTTTTAATAGAAGAGAAAAAATTTAAAATACTATAATATATTTTGATATAAATTTTACGGCTTTCTGGTTTCGTTACCGATATCTTTCTTAGTATTCGCAAGATATTTTAATAATTTAGAATAAGGAAATAAATATTGATAAAATTTGACGTTATTGATAATGTACATTCACATGAAGCTTAGTATATTATATTTTTATTCTTTTGTTTATCTCAACAGGAAGTTAATTTTGAAATTTGTAGGTTGAGGATGTGCTATTGATGTTATTATGGTAGAAAATGTTTAATAAAAATATTGTCAGCTTGGAGCAGAACTAACCCTATCTCCATTTTTTTGAGTTTTGAGATATGTTGGTTTAATTGTTTTGTTTTTATTACTGATAGAAACTTGGGCTAGTTCTGTAATGCAAATATATGTTTAAATATCTATATTTATATATCTATAAATGAGTCGTTCAATTCCAAAGCGCGTTATGTCCAAAAATATCAAAAAAATGAGTTTTCTCAAAATTACATTTTTTATAATGATACGTTAAAAAATATATATTGAATTTAATGATATTAAAATGCTGCAAATTTTGTTATGTTCATTTGCTCTACTACAGCCAAAATTGTACATTTATTTAATAATATTGTTTAAAAATTTGCTATATTCAGGGCTCATTATATAAAATAAGGATAGGTTTAAGTTCTGTATTAATATTTATTAATAATCGACGTTTCGATGATCTCAGCGTCCACCTTCATCTGGAAAACTGATATAAATGACATTTACAGTAAATAACAGAACATAAAATCAAGTTACTATGTTACAAATAAGTAACTTGATCAGACTTTATCAGTTTTCCTGATGAAGACGGACGTTGACTTTGTCGAAACATCGATTATTCAAAATTTTTAATACAGAACTTAAACCAGAAGCCGTTTTATTTCATTTTTTTCAAAAAGTTTAATATATTTTTAGTTCAATATATTTAATTTATTTTTACATATATTGAATAATTATTTTTATTATTTCACATGAATGAATACTGTAATTAAATCCATATATTTATAATACTCTGTGTAATGTACAATAATATAATCTTATTTGAATATATTTTGAATATACATATATATGATGCTCGGACGAAACATTGTGTTGGCTAATTTAATTAAAAAATACATTTGAACATAAAACGTCACCCGTTAATTAAAAAAATATTACATACTGTCACATCCGAGATGAAGAATTGTGTACTATATACGCGTTGTAGAACCTACAGTACGCTCTGAACACGTAGAGTAGTTTTGTTTTTCGTATAATTTATTTTATTATTATTATGTGTTCAAGTCTATTTTAATTCCGCAAAAGGATTCTTATTTCACATTTGTATAGAATGTAGAGTTTTTAGAATTATTTCACGTTTTGTAATTATGCTAATAGTTATTATTATTGTACATAATTATGAGGTACAAAAATATTCGAACGAATGTCATAAAATCCAGTATACTCAGTTACAAACACAAACAAAAATGTTTTTTATGGAATTATATTAATATGTCAAGTTTTCTGTACAAATGTAATGTACAATAACATAAACTGCTACTTACTATTGTTATTCAATTATATTTTTAGTTAAATTTCTTGTTGATTTTATTTCATTAACTTAATTAATTGTTTACGAAAAATATCAATAAATAGTAAACCAGAACAAAACAAAAAAAAAAACAACTATTTTTTATTTACAAGTTAAGTGATAAGTTGCAGCCATGTTGTATTAATGGCCGACAATAAAGTTGTATAACTATGAACTGTGTTAACATAGTAAAAAATCTTTCAGAACTCATTATATTAAAATTAAAAAAAAAAGCTTTAGGATAAAGTTTTCTATAATTTTTAATTAAAAATCGACGTTTTAATATACTCTACGTATATCATTAATGAAAAAATATACAAATGTCAGAAATTATAAACAAATAAAACGTAGAAACAAGTTACTAGATAACAAAGTAATTAGATTAAAAAATTTATAAATTTCCCTATTAATTATTAATTCAAGGAAGCCAAATTATATTTAAATAATATCTTATCCTTTTCTTTGTAAATCTACTGTTAATATTATTGAGTCATGCAATTATTTTAGTTTCTTCAAATTTTACATCATGAAGATTTTCTATCGCATGTTGCGCAATAGCGGATTTATCTGGATGGTTTAGACGTATTGACTTTTTATGTTCTGATAATCTAGTAGAAACCATTTTTCCTCTTTGGCCAACATAAATTTTACCGTATTCGCACGAAGTTCTATATACATACCTGTAGATTGAAGAGGAATAATATATTTTTACATTTTTCAACATACGTTCCAATTTTATATGTGGTAAATAGGAAACTTTTTTATTCTTTTTGGATAAAATTATACCTATTTTATCGATAACTATATTGATAGTTGTCAAAATAATATAAATTTTATTATTGCATATTTTTGCACTTAAAAATACTATACAATTATTACTTTTATTCTAATATGGTTTTGGTTTAAAGAGAAAAATATTAACACTCTTTACATATTGCATCATGTAACATCGTTTGGTAAACGTAAATGTTTTACAGTGTTTATTGTAAAGTTTAAACTTTGGAAGCCACTGTAGTTAAATATATTTCAAATTTGTTGAATTATGACTGTGATTTTAGTTACACAACATTTACAAAAGCAGTATCACAATGAACGTGTTAAATAATAATTCAATTCTTCAATATTGTAGATTACTGACTTCTTATCTACCGAATAAACTTCTATTGTGTATTAAAATATTTTATTATTAAAATTTCTTTCGAACATTCTATATTTCATTAAAGCGATAAAATTTTTTTTGCTCGATCTAACAAAACCGCAGAAAACTTTGCGCAAATATATCTGTGGCATAAGAAACAAAAGCTTCTTTTCCTATACATCTTAAACAATCCTAGTTCGCTCTATTCTTGCGTCTTTCATTCTAAGAAAATTCTTCAGGGGGGTGCTATCTAATGGATCGTATTCATGAATCAATAGGCCACGTACGCGGGAGTGACCCTTACTCATTCTCACCAGAAAAGGCTTGGAATTCAGGAACTAAAGGCGCTACGTCCAGAATTCAAGATACTACTTAACTCTGAGGAGGAAGATTTGCGCTAGCTTTCTTTTGCCGTATGTTAGGTTAGGTTAGTCTGTTTGGCTGTTGCAAAAGGACAACGCCATTTTACTTACTGACTTTTTTTGGGTTTTTTGTTTACCGTGACATAAACATGTGTAACAATTTGCTATCTTAGTGCAACTTAAGATGACAAATTATACTTCTGAGTATTTCCTTTATCTTTTTAGATAAAGTTGCACTTGGATCTTGGTTATTAAATAATTACGATAGACAAATATAATAAAATATATATAACTTTAATAAACAAATATAATAAGAACAATTACAAAATAATTACTTATAAATTTAGCGATAAAATATGAATCCAAAATGTAACTTAAGCGGAGTCATTCTTACCGTGAATAGTAACTCGACTCTGACCGTCACTCTGACCGTCACTCTAAATAACAATAATGCTTAACAAACATTTACGTTTGTTACACATGCTAGCACGTTTCCGGCATTTTCCGGGTTTTATAACTATTTATATATTTGGGCGGAAAAACTTTTTTTAAAGGTTTTATTGTATAGAGAATAGTATGCAGGATATTAATTGGTTATAATGCATGATATACAGGGTGTCTTACGACGAACTAAAGGTGTAAATACACGTTTCAGTTTGGTTGAGTATTTTGATTGATTCAATCGCATTCATTTATACCACTTCATCTACACATCGCAAACGTATATACTATCAAAATCATTCATATATATTATTTTAACCAAACGTTTATTAGACATTCGCTTAAGATGACCGAACCATCTTAACTGCTGAACACCAATAACAGTTTTTTCAATTTTGCACTCATCATACACTAATCTATTTCGTACCGGATTTCTTCTAGTTACACCAAATACGCCACGTAAAAATCTCATCTCACAGTAGTCATTTTTCTTTTACGTCAGAATAAAATTATGACTATATACTGTAAAAAAAATTGCTATTTTACATAAAAACCGTAGTAAAAAATTACATATTTTCAGCAAAACGGATGATATAAATTTTCTGTTAAATTAATATGATTTTGTAATTTTAAGTAAAATAATTAATTTACAATATTATATGTTATTATTTACCGAAAAACTTCCGTAAAATATACTTATTTTATATTTATATTATATTAAAGAAATTCCTGTGACGTAGGTAAATTTATATATTAAACTGGTATAATCAGTTGCCCTAGATTTTTACATAGATATTTTATGCACAAAAAATAGTGAAGTAAATCAATTTGTATCAGTTATAGTAAAATATTTTTATTAAACCAGAAATATATTATTTCACTTGTAAACTTTGTCTAAGTGAAAATTTATATCTAATTCGGTGACAAAATGAGTAAGTAGTTAAAAATACATGAAATTATAGTTTTATTTTTAAGTACCTATAAGGAAATAATAGAACGGTATTTTCTAAGTTCTTTGCGTCATGGGTTAAATAACATACGTTCAGTTGCACTTTAAATTAACGGGAAAGGAAGGTTAAAGTTTTGCCTCGATCAAAAACCGTCGAAAGCGCATTAATTTCATTTAAAATTTATTGCGATGAGTTTAGCAAACTTTGCATAAAAGATTCTCTTCACACGGCTTGAGAACTAGGCCCCCGAACCGAGAACCGAGAACCGAGTTCCGTGTACTCGTCTGGAACATCAACGAACGAAGATGGTTCTTTCGGGCAAGAAATTCATTACAACATGGAAACGTGTGACGATACATTAAGTTTACCGACGAGGAAATCGTACAAAATGACGTTATATTTTGAGCCTAAACTTCCTTCCTGCTTCTCTTATCGTCTGCAATTTACGGGACTCTAGTTCTGCTGCGATGATAAGAACGAAAACAAGGGTTTATCACTTCTTAATATGATCTCATTTTAATATTCTTGTCCTAAGCCGAGAAAGAAAAAAGCTGTTTTCAGAAAAAAAAAAAAAAGAAATTAATTTTTTGTTTTAATGTGTAGCGGATTTTTATAAATAAATTTTTATGTTTTTGTTTAAATATTTTTCTCACTTGTGAAATTTAACAAATTTAAGAAAGCGATGATTTATATGTTGAGCCCAGATATTTGTGGCTGAGGCTAAGTAATCTGGACGTAACACAAACAAAAAGCTTTCTATTTCGATAAACATATACGGTTTTTTCTTCAAGCGTTCTAAGCTAAAAATAAATAAATATACATGCCAAGTAAACTTAGCCAGTTATTAACAGTTGTAGAATAGTATGAATATGTATATATTATTTATATTTGTTACGTGATTTGTGAGAAATAATCTTTCTTTGGTCGAATATACAATTTCTAACAAATCTGACGGTCCACATTGCATTTCTTCACGCATTTGTCATCTTCAGCTATACATAAATAATACAATAATATAGTATTTTTACAATGATAATATAAAAACGTTTTTATATTATCATATATTATTGTATTATTTATGTATAGCTGAAAATGGCCAATATTTCTGGCTGAAACGTTTAATAAATATATGAAACCATTTGAGTATACTCCATTATTTCATTCGATCCAAGTTGCAAATTTATCTTACAAAATAATACACAAGAGGATCATCACACAACTGGTTTTATAAATATTTTACATAAATCCTACATTAATAATATAATTGAATGAAAAAATATAAAAACTCACACAAAATGTACATTAAACCAAAATATTTGACGTTAAATATATCGTAAATAAAATATGTAGAAAAATAATACACACAATTTAAAATTATTTATATCAAATGTAATATACATCAGAATTTTTAAAATAATAAATAGATAAATAATATTAAGACTTAAAACAAAACAAATAGAAAAAATACAAATTTTTAGCTATTTTGCTACTTAGCTAAAAATTTGTATGTTTTCTATATATACATTTTCAAAGGTCGTTCAACTCAATTATTTTTATAGTAAAATAAAATTGCAGTTTTTTTTATAGTAAAATTCTACCAATGTTTTTCTGCAATTTCACTATTTTATTTTTTTACAGTGTGACATAAACTCATTCAGTAGAACTTAGAGTTATGCGAAAAGTTTTTAAATATTATACGTTTATAAAATAGTTTAGATATAAATTCCCTTCAAATATAATGCGATACCTACATTGAGTTTATAAGAAATGGACTAACTATACTTAGCCATACAGCAATCCTTAAAGAACCAGTGGCGTCGCCAGCGGTTACTACCATTTCAACAGCGATACACCACCATTCATCGTTCGTCTCTCACGTTTTAACGTATATCAATCTGAAATACAGCCCAGCTCATACGACGCTGAAGTGAAGATTGAATCGCTCTTCGCATTCGCGTCAGGATATCGGTCGACAAGGCTGGCGCATGTGGGGCTGTTGGGGCACAGCTGCTCCCTGACGGGTAGCGGCGGCGGTGGCGGCGACTTTAGTGTGGGGGGCGTAAGCACGCGTCGCGACGCGCGACCAACCACCACAGTAGGCATTCGTGCGCCGTTACGTGTACTTGCTCTACTGTCGGGACATTTGAAACGGTACCCTTTTTAAACCGCGCCAAAGCGAAATTATTTTGGATTGTGTGCCGGTGTGAGTGTGTGTATGTGTGAAAGAAAAATTAATAATTAATAAATGTTAGTGGGTGTTATAATAATATTTGGGTGTCTATTTACTGGATATATAAATTACTTGTGTTTTATTTTTCACCTGTGGGGTAAATGGCTGGTGCAATTTATTGGATATAAATCTAGTATGCGCTGTTCGACGATGCTACTTTGTTTTAGAATAGTGATTTAAATACTAGATATTATTTACATTATTTGTTATGAAAGCATTATAAAGAATATTTATCTCAAATATACAGTAAAAAAATCATTGTAAATTTGCATTGTTAATTATAGTAATTTTATATTTATAATAATTTATAAAATTACAACAAAAAATATAAAAAAATTTGGCATTATTTTTGACATGTTAAATATTTACAAATATTTGGAAAAATTTAGCATTATATATAAATATTAATTTGTACGTAATTACGTTTTACGATAATTTTTGATAATATTTAGAATTTTAATTAAGGTGTCAAATGATACGTTTCAAAAGCCTTTTTGACATGTTCAATATTTACAAATATTCGGAAAAATTTAGCATTATATTTAAATATTAATTTGTACGTAATTATGTTTTACGTTATTTTTTTATAATATTTAGAATTTTAATTAAGGTGTCAAGTGATACGTTCCAAAAGCCTTTTTGATTTGAATTCTGTCATAATCTAAAGTAAGGTTTTTGAAAAATATTTTTGTCTATTTTTAATTCAACTTTAATTATCATTTTAACTAAATGATTATAAGGTATCATATTAAAAAAAAGTAATAATAATAATAACAACATATAAATAAAATAAAACTGCTTCAGGTTAAAGTTCTGTATTTATATTTATTTATAATCGACGTTTTGACGAACTCAACGTTTGTCATCATCAGGAAAAATGTTCTGTTATTTACTGCAAATGTCATTTGTATCATTTTTTCTGATGAAGACGGACGTTCAGTTTGTCGAAATGTCGATTATAAATAACTATAAATACAGAACTTTAACTCAAAATAGTTTTATTTTAATATACGGGTACTGAAAGATTTTTTACTGTTAATATATTCATTTAAATAAAATAAAAAATAAAATTTGGCTTCCATTAAAAAAAAATCTATAAATTTTACGATCTAGTTACATATTTGTTACCTAGAACTTGTTTCTATGTTCTGTTATTTACTGTAATGTCATTTGAATCATTTATCGTTCGTCGAAACGTCAATTATAAATAAATATTAATACAGACGTAAATATTTGTAAAATATAACAAGACTCAACACTTTGGAAAATGTAAATCAAAATTAATATTTTTGCGTTATTTATTTTGAAAATTTAATTAAATACAACAAATGAAAATTTAAGATATTTAAATCAAATAAGATTGACATTTATTTATTTTGGAAATGTATTAATATTTTGATATAATACGCTCTCACGTATTACTTATTACGTGAAGGAGAACTTATCCGAAGCAGATTTAGAGTTCTTGGCAATTAATTCTACACTACAAGTTTGTTATTTTAAGACATAAAATCAATAAATTTAGACAGTCTATGTAAATAAAGTAGCTATTGTATGCTCAGATCACCTGGATGCAAGATTTAGGATAAATTTGAACAACTTAAGTGCAGCGTTCATCTATATATTGTATAAAATATGATACATAGATAAGACATATTGTAAATTTCATTAACTGGATTAAACAGACTATATTTATATTAGATTATATTAAGATTAAAATATTAAATACATCTTAATATTTTCGCGATATATTTTATTATAAATAGACAGATAAATAGATTGATGATGATAGCTTCTTTTTTTACCACGCTTATATTAACTCACTCTGTTGTTGTCACGGTCAAATTTTGTAACCAATTTTTAGACCACTTTTGATCTCACTGAAATTTTGCAGGTAGTTTCATTCCAGGAGACAACACAATATTATATAAAAAAAACCGATTACAAGATATGACTCGCTTATATTTATTTTTTTAATACAACAAATGATATTTGTCACATGAACTATTTTTTTGTTCAATTAACAATTGAATAATGTAAATGACAGATAATAAGACTAAAAAGCAGAAAATAAAATATATAAAAAAAACTTTTTTAAAAACCACGCTTATATTTAAATGCACTAAAAAGAGGAAAATAAATTTTTTCTTGGTTATCCAAAAATTTTAGAAAGAAATAAAAGCGTGGAGCGCTTAATCATCATTGCGAAATATATAGTTTCCTGGCGCTCCACGCTTTTATTTCTTTCTAAAAATTTTGGATAACCAGGAAAAAATTTATTTTCCTCTTTTTAGTGCATTTAAATATAAGCGTGGTTTTTAAAAAAGTTTTTTTTATATATTTTATTTAAAATTATTGTTTGTGATTTAAGGGAAATTATTTTATTTTAATATAGTAAAAAAAATCTTTCATAACTCATTATATTAGAATAAAACGGCTTTAGGACAAAGTTCTGTGTTAATTTGTATTAATAATCGACGTTTCGACGAAATCAACGAAATCATCAGAAAGATACTGTAATAATTTCAAGATTCATCAATATTAACAGCAGATTGATAAGAGAAGCAATAGAAATTTATAAAGAAAAATATAACATTAATTACTGTGACAATTTAAATAAAATTTGGCTTCTTTTAATTAAAAATGTATAAATTTTATGATCTAGTTACTTATTTTGTTACCTAGTAACTTGTTTCTATGTTCTGTTTATTTACTGTAAATGTCATTTGTATATTTTTTCCTTATAAGTTTGTCGAAACGCCGATTATTAATAAATATTAATACAGAACTACAACCTAAAGTCGTTTTATTTTATTTTATTAACTTTTCGTCACTGTAAGATTATTTTTTAAAATATTAAGATATAAAATGTTATAAGTTTATATATAATATTTTTGAAGTCAAAATATTAAATGAAAAAATTCTATAAACAGCCGGGAATTAAACTTATGATCTCTCGATCTTCGTTTGATCTCCTTGCCTGTTAGACAACAGGTGACTACGACGATTTTCAGAATTAATTTTATTTAATATTTGTTTATTTCAAATACAAGTTTTTGTACCAAGTGTAGACTTGAAACAGCAATCATTGTCAAAGTCCCGCTTTAAAGTAAATATTATGATGAAGAAATTTGTTCATTTAATATTTGTACTTTAAAAATATTAAATATAAACTAGTAATATTAATAATATTTAATTGGTTTATTAAATCGTATTTTTTAAATAAATATTTTAATTGATTAAATTAGATTTGTTTTTATTATATCAGCTAATTACGAATTTATTATTAATTTTTACATAACATATAATGTTTATGTAAAAAAAATTAAGACTTGTTTTAATACATTCATTTTACACATGACGTGTAATAATATGAAAAACTTTTTTAATTAAAATTTTCAACTAAATTTAATACTATTATTTTTATTTTAGCGTTGCATTAATTTCAACTACAAAACTATATAGCTTTACCTTTAGTAAAAATAAAAGTATGACATAAAACTAACGTCTGCAACAGAATTTTAAAATTACGGTAAATTAGTTTCATATAAATATATATTAAAAAAACGTATGAACCAAATAAAGATATGTAGGTAATGTTTTATAATTTACTTATCAATTTATGAGCAAAATTTTTTGCTGTATTCAGCAGAAAACAAATATTACGTTAAATTTAAAATTTATTCGAAAAGATGCTGCATCATTCCAAATCTTATTTGATTATACCAATTTTATTTGTTCTATTTTGATTCCATTTACTAATTTATCAATCAGAAATTTACTAGATTAGTTCAATTTCGTTTAGCGCAGAATGAGTTTAGAATATATGAGGATTTTCTTGGAACAGAGGCAAATATGCTACTTTACGTGTTTTAGAAAAATGTCGTTTTAAAACTAGAAATAACTAGGGATGAACACGTCATGTATTATACATCATTTTTACAAGTTAAAAAATATTTTTTACATTAATCAAATTTACGACTTTTTTACGTACACTGTAAAAAATACCGAAATTACAGAAAAATAATACTAAAATTTTACTATAAAAAATATATAATTTTATTTTACTATAAATATTCTGTATTTCTACCTCAAAATTCTGTAATTTTTACATAACTCATAATAATCACATAAAGTAAGTAAAAATGACCTAATAAGTATGTAAAATTGCTTACTTTCTGCAAATTGCATCACGTACTTAATATAAAATTACGTATTGGTGGTATTACTTCTTAAATTATGTAATATTACAGCTTTTATATTAATATTTGTAATAATTCATGAAAATAATGAGACTTAGTACATATTTTGTGTAATAATACTAATAAAATATTTTAAGTTTAATTCATTTATTTCAAAATACATCCTTTATATAAATTTAGAAATTTATGTAATTATACCAACAATAATATTACAGAACTAAACAAATTTTACCTATTTATGGAAAATTCCCGACAGCAAATTTACTGAAGTTCTGTAGATTTAATAAAAAAACTGTAATATTAAATGCATATGTACTTTTCCATCCTGTTGATAATATCATATTACTTAATGTTTGTAATAGTTCTGATATTATGTATTATTGAACAATTATGTAAAATTACCGCAGTGAAATAATTATATTTAGAAATACTGGACATCATAGTGTCTCATAGTTTGTAGGTAAAATTACATAAGTCTTTTTTATAGTGTAAAAAATGTATAATATGTAAAAAGGAATATTTATGTTTTAAACACAGTTATTTCTGCATCAATTATAAAAAAAATATCATTTTTTCTAAAAAAAAAAGAGCTATATGAATACAGGTCAATATGTTTTACTATTTTAAGTAATAAAATAATATTAATAATTATTATATATTATATATCTCCACATAAATACAACTAGGCGAATGTATACCAATTGCAATAGTACACTCGGGATATATTATATGTATATGGAATTTTCGTTCAAATATTATAGGTTTTGCAAATTTGAAAATATTACCTACTTTTAAATTTATAACGCAATATTATATGCATTCATGCACATATATATATATATATATATATATATATATATATATATATATATATATATATATAATACGTGTATTACGTATTTTAAAATATTATGTTACAAAATTTGTTATTTAGTAGTATTTCGATATGCTAAGTTGAAATACAATATTAACAATAAGATGGCATTTCTTGTTTAAGTCGATACTGTTTTAAATGGAATACTTTATTTTTTATTTTATTATTGAATTTAGGAGTAAATTTTACATATGGTACATTCAAAACATTTTACTTAGTTCAACTGCTTTTAACGTATTTCAACTTTTTTTTTTTGATTTTTTTGTTTGAAATCGGAAACATTTTTTAGGGTTCATATCTCAAGAATCTAATCAAATATTTGCAATTTGTAAATGGAGTTTTATTAAGGGAAGCTTTGGGCTACCTTTTTATTAAAAAAAAAAGCTAATTAAAACTATTTAAAAATATGTCTAGAATATTGATGTAAATTTGAAGTTCAAAATTTCCAAATGTACACCGTGTATATGTTATTATATATTTAGTCAAAAAAAAACACAATTTAATTTATGTAACATTAATTTCATTAAAATAAAACAGCTTTAGGTTGTAGTTCTGTATTAATATTTTGATGTACGTTTTCATCAGAAAAAGAACACCTGGCATTTACAGTAAGTAAACAGAACATAGAAACAAGTTTTGCTAGGTAACAAAATATTAAAATATTACTAAACAGGCGTGTTAGAATATTTTCATGATGTAAAATTCGAAGATACTGTAATAATTGCAAGACCCATCTATATTAACAGCAGATTGATAAGAGAAGCAATAGAAATTAATAAAGAAAAAGATAACATCGATCAGTGTGACTAGTAACTGATTTAAATAAAATTTAGCTTCCATTAATTAAAAATTTATAAATTTTATTACCTAGTTACTTATTTCGTTACCTAGGAAATTGTTTTTATGTTCTGTTTATTTAGGTACTATAAATGTCATCATACATTGAATTCGTCGAAATGTCGATTATTAATAAATATTAATACATAACTATAACTTGGACGTTGGTAACATTGTGTTGAACGGTTTAGGTGTAGTTTTTATCGTGCAGTTTTAAATTCGAATTTCCTATAATCTTTAGTTACCATTTTTTAAACAGAATAGTGTTCAAGAATCTCAAAAATATATAGTTTCTTCAAGACTAATGTCATAGTGGGTGCAGTGCTTGTCTATTAACGTAAAATCGTCATTTTAAATACACGCTTCTGCCAAGGTCAGTTCACTACACAGACTTAATTGTGTTGACTAATTAAACTCACCTGTTTCGTACAAGCACAATATCGTTTAAACAAATTCTGAATCAGTGTTCTCAACCATAGCAAAAATTAATTTCAAATTATGGCTTCAATAGATGATATAAAAACGCTTTTAGCCCCAATAAATGATAACATCGAGAAACTACAAGACTCAATGGACAAACTAATTAAAACCGAACAAAAAATAAATTGCGCTATGAGAAAATACAAAACGAACTCAAAGATAAAGACAGGCAAATAGAAATATTAGATCGGAAACTTAGGGAAAGAAATTTGGTGTTATTTGGTATGGAGGAAGAACCAAGGAGCAACTTGAAAATAAAATAACGGTGCTATGTAAAGAAAAATTACAAATTGATAATTTCTCTGTAGATTATTTGGATTCAATAAAAAGACTGGGAAAAAAACAAGAAAGTAAAATTAGACCCATTCTAATCGAGCTAACTTCAAAAAGAGTTAAAAAAATTATACTTACTAATGCAAAACAATTGAAGGGAACAAAACTTTACATAGAAGAAGATTACAGCCCCAAAGTCATTCTGGAGCGGAAAATTTAAGAGAATACTACTTTGAAGCGAAAAAAGACGGGCACAATGTTCATCTTACGCATAATATCTTATACGTGAACGGCATTAGATACAAAAGTTCTGAACTGACCAACAACTCTGATTTTAATACCAAAAATAATGGAAAACAACACGTCGTAAGCTCGCAAAGTCGCTCTGACTCGATAAACAGTCTCACATATGATAGCACGGAGGATAATGTATCTAAAATAGCTGCAATCGAGGATGTAGTTAACGTGAAAGAAACGGAAAAAGTCTTAAATCAAACAATGAAATATAAAAATAATTATGTAAAATCAGTAGCATCACCAAAATTTACAAAGAATGAAAATAAAAAGAAACAATACAATTTTATAAACGCAGGACCTCTGGACAAACATATTATCACAAGATCTAGACAACAATCCACTTCAAAAAACTAGAAACTGTAGCAAGGGTAACATTATCATCTTATAACAAAATCATGTTTTGGAATATTCAAGGTTACAACAATATATTCAATCTTAATATTTCTGAACAAAATACTTTACTTCAACATGAAATAATATGCCTGTGTGAAACGTGGTCTCATTACAATCCGCAAGTTAATCCACAGTTTTTAGAACATTACAGCAAATTTAATCAACCTGCAATAAAACAAGCAAGTACTGGGAGAGCAATCGGTGGACTAACAATATTTATAAGAACCAAAACATATGAAACTAAATTATTGGAACAAGAAAGTCATTGGATTTTTCTCAACATAACAAATAAAACGCAAAAAATTATTCTTGGTATGACGTATTTCTCTCCTTCGTACGATTACGAAATACTTTTAGAACTATTCTCTGATAGTTTAAATTATATGTTACACACATATCCAAATCACTCATTTATATTGGGAGGGGACTATAATGCCAGAATTGGCACATTAAACAATTGCGATGAATTAATCATGAATAAAAGTAGGCTAAATACAGTGAGATGGGCTAAAGACAACATAATAAACAAGAAAGGAAAAGATTTAGTAAAGATCATGGAAGAATGCAATTTATATGTGCTAAATGGAAGAACTCCAAGTGATTCACCTGCAGACTATACTTACATAGGCCATAATGGTAAAAGTACAATAGATTTAATTTGGATAAATAACAATGCAATAAATCTTATTCGAGACTTAAATATAATAGATGAAATATTAATTTCTGATCACATGATTTGTTCATTGAAAATAAATGTTGTAACAGAATCTTATCAAAAGAACCACATATATAAAATCTTAACCAAAACATCATGGGACGTTACAAAATCATTAAGGTACACAAATGACATGTCTTATGTTTTGACAGCAATTACCATCAATCTCAAATTAGCATAGAAAACAAATATAAGTACCTAGCAGAAAGTATTAATAATATTTCTCGCAATATTGATCTCACAAAAAACATAAAAATTTGAAATGTTATACGGCATAACAATGCATGGTATGATTCCAATTGCATGCTATTAAAGAGAAACGTGAGAAAATACTTAAGGAAATGTAAAACAGATAACTTTAACATAGAATCCACAAAAATGTACATGACTGCCAAGAAAACATACAAAATATATATTTCAAACCAAAAAAACAAATTTAAACAAAATATTAAGCGTAAACTTGAAGAAGTAAATGATCAAACTCAATTTTGGAAAACTGTAAAGTCACTAAGTGTTATAAAATACGTATCCAACCCAATCAGCATACAAGAATGGACACAATATTTTAAAGACTGGTACGGAGAAAAAATTTCAAGCGACACTCATTTTATAGACGCTAGACATCCTTACCTGGACTCTGAAATCACTTTACAAGAGGTCAATATAGCTTTAAAAAAATCTAAAAGGCAATAAAAGCCCAGGAACAGATGGCATTATCAACGAGCAACTAAAAAACCTACCCGAGATTTGGAAACAATATATTAAATACCTATTTAACGACTTTCACTTCAATGAGTCAATTCCAGAGAAACTAAAAACTATAAAACTTTCACTGTTACACAAGAAAGGAGACCGTTTAAATAAAGATAACTACAGAGGCATTGCGCTTTTAAATAGCATTACGAAATTATATACTTTTATTCTAAACTACAGATTACAAACTTGGGTAGAAAGCCATGATATCTTACCTGAAGCGCAATCTGGCTTCAGACGCAAAAGATCGTGTATCGACAATCTATTTGTGTTAAACACGATAATTCAGTCCTCTCTCATAAATAAAAATGGAGTTTATGTAATTTTTGTGGATTTTCGTAAAGCTTTTGACACAATACAGCACAATTTACTATGGCAGAAGTTATTCAACTTTGGTATAAGTGGTAAACTTGTGAGAATATTGAAAAACATATACCACGATGCGACCCTGCAGGTCAACGTTGACAACAATACTTCCGAAATGATTCAAATCACTAAAGGCGTTCTACAAGGTGAATGTACTAGCCCATTATTATTCGCCCTATTTATATCTGAGTTGGAAGATTTTTTCAGAAGAAGAATGCTTGTGGGGTACTGTATTAATAATAAACACGACATTCTCTCTCTACAGTATGCGGACGATATTGTTTTATTTGCAAATTCTCCAGTAGACATCCAACACAAACTATCTGCTTTATCTGACTTCTGTAATGAACTTCAACTAAAAGTCAACTCTGATAAAACCAAAATAGTACACTTTCATCAGGGAAGACCGCCCAGAAGAAAGTTAAGATATACTTGCCAAGGAGAGGAAATTAAATTTACAAACAAATATACGTATCTTGGGGTTATATTCAAAGCTTCTGGATCGTTTAATGAAAACACAGTAGAAAATCTATCCAAGGCCAACAGAATAACAGGGAAAATAAAGAATATTTTCACCAGAACAAAAACATTCTCATGGCACACAGTAGAAAAATTATACAATTCTTTATTAACACCTACATTGTTATATGGGGCAGAAGTCTGGGGATTTTCAGAAAAGGATAGCATCGAGAAAGGACAAGTTCAGTTTTTTAAAACTCTCTTTTCATGGCAAAGAAATACACCAAATTATATAATAAGAAGAGAAACGGGAGAACCACAACTAGAACTAATAATCTTCAATAAAATACTACGATGGTGGTACAAAATTCTCTTAATGCCTGAATCGCGTTACGTAAAAATCTGTTACAATACTTTGCTGAGTCTTAGAAACAAGCCAGTAATACATCCAAAAGGAAAAACGAAGCCAACTTGGACTATGAGCTTGGAAGTAATGCTATCAAGAATAAATTTCCAATGGCTTTGGAAAACACAAGACTTTCTAGCACTCAAAGAAGAAATGAACAACATCTTGCTGGCATACAATGAATTACTGTATGAAAAAGATACGGAAAGTATACGAAATTCAAACAATAATCCTTACTTTAAAACATTTGATACTTCCTGTAACTATTTCAACACTAACGTACCCTTCCCAGTTTTAAAATTAATCAGTCATATACGTACGTCTAGCCTCAAAGCATTCCGAATCTACCAAGATGGATTTTGTCACAACTTTAACAAAGACGATACATGTAACATATGCAACACACAAGTACCTAACACTATCCTCCACTTTCTTTTCCAATGTCCTATATTCTCTCCTATCAGAGCAGCTTACTTAAATAATTATATCATTACAGATGATTCAGCTATTACCATTCTAGTGAGTGTACCTACCAAAGAAAAGATGTTTAATATTAATCGTTACATCACAAATGCTTTAAAACTTCGAGCATTTATCTTAAATGAATAAAAAGAGATCAATATGTATTTAATATGAATAACTGTACTTATAACTTACTCTAATGTTACCTATTATCTTTTGTACGAAAATGTATTCTTATTTTCTATACAAAATAAATTTATATTATTATTATTATTACATAACTATAACTTAAAGACGTTTCATTTTAATATAATGAGTTCTGAAAGATTTTTTACTATATTATTCATTTCATTGGGTAGTTTGTATTGCATGAATAAAAATGTAATAAGCCGTATTACAGAACTGTACTGTAATACGCATGTTTAAAGTAAATTAATCATATTTTTGTTATAGTTTTAGATTAAACGATACAGTAGATTTGTATAAATATTTTTGTTAACAAAATCAGTAGAATGAATGAAAAGTTGAAAGCGATAGAGAAAAACAGAGAGAGAGAGAGAGAGAGAGAGAGAGAGAGATAAAGAGCGAAATTTTCCGATGAGTGTTTTTGTTGAGGAAAAACCGTTTGCCATTTGCATATCATTCTAACTGACATCATTTTTATTTCATTCGAAAAACTTTTCCGGTACAATATAATGTGTGATTCATTTAGAGGTACTTTTTTCAAAAATAAAAACAAATAGAAAAATTTGATTTTATCGGGTAATCTTTATTATCATACAAAAGAACCATTCTTTACATTTATTTTTTAAAGATTATTTCTTTCAAATGTTGGCCGTAACTGTGGCTAATATACTCCATTCTGAAGTTCCAATTTTCGATAACACATTCGATCATTTTGAGCGGTATTTGGCGAATGACGCGAGTAATGTTGGCTTCTAATTCCTCAATCGTAGCCGGCTTATCCCTGTAGACTTTGGACTTTACGTAGCCCCAAAGGAAAAAGTCTAGAGGTGTGATATTACACGATCTAGACGGCCAATTCACCTGTCCGAAGCGTGAAATTAACTTTTCACCGAATTGTTCTCGCAATAAAGCCATAAAGCAATAAAGCAAGGTCGGCCGGCATCAGTTTTTGCACGAGTTGAATTTTGTATGCTTTTAAACCAAGATCTTTACGTAAAATACGCCAAGTTGTTGCATATGACAAGCTAAGTTGTTGAGAACGGCGCCGAATTGATTCATCACGTTCAACGCGGACACTCTCAGCTACTGCCGCTATACTTTTTTCACTATGTGCTGGATGTGGTCTATTTGGTCGCGTATTATCCAATAATGAAAATTGGGTTTCAAATTTTTCGATGGCACGACGAATTGTGCGTTCAGTAGGCCGATTATGTGGACCATAAGTTGCTCTAAGCGCTCGAAACACATTCTTCGTAAAACGTTGATTTTCGTAATACAGCTGAATAATTTGTAGACGCTGTGCCGGGCTAAGTCTTTCCATAACGAAATGTCAAACAATACTGAACAATAATACAATGACAGGTTGACACAACTCGCGCGTCAACTGTCATAAAATCAGCTGTGAAAAAAGTACCTCTAAATGAATCACCCATTACATCGACGACCTGTAACCATCAGGATAACTTTTCTGTATCGGTTTGTAACGGAATCAAACTTAAAGCCAGTGGCGTAACAACCGTACGGAGAAAAAGGATTTTTACATGTAACGAAAACAATTTTCATTCAAATAAATAATTTTTTTCAATAGTAGCAAATAAATATCTATCTATTCATTTATTTATTTATTTAGATAATAGTATTCAAAAGGCATACTTGCCTTATATATACAAAGATATCCACAGTCCTCCACAATCTGATATTTGAAATTAAACGGCTTCATGTTTAAGTTCTGTATTAATATTTATTAATAATTGATGTTTCGACGAATTCAACGTCCATCTTTAACAGGAAAACTGATTTAAATGACATTTACCGTAAATAACAGAACATAGAAATAAGTTACCTAAGTAACAAAAATAAGTAACTTGATTATAAAATTTATAGATTTTTTAATTAATGGTAGTCAAATTTTATTTACATCACAGCCTTCACAATGATTGATGTTACTTTTTTCTTAGAAAAAGATTCGGTTCATACTTGTAAGATCTGTAGCATTACAGAATACTTTTTTTCTATGAACAAAATAAATTTACTTACTAGAAAAAGACAAAACGTTTCTGATTTGCATCGAATAGATCTATAAAAATTAAATCTGTTTACGAACATGGCTGCTTTTGTAAAACAATTTGAAGGAACGTCACTGATCGAGCGAGTAATTCCTTCGGGAGCATCGGTAAGGGTGCAAAACTCTTGGGAGTAGCTAAACAGGAAGACATTCGTCCAATAGTATGCACGAGTGATGCTTGCCCGCCGATCGGGAATTTCTAGTTTCTGGAACTTAGTTCGATCTGTCGTACAAAATGCGTGAGCTTATCGAGACCCCCCGGTTGATTTATTATCCGGACGCAATGTCGCGTGACTACCGATGGATTCCTGAGCGTGTTTTCGGGGCTTTTTCTGGCATAGTCACGCTGCTGTCCAGTCCTGCTGCTGTCCTGTCCTGATCTCCGAAGGCGGAGCGATGAAATATTATCTGATCTGATCAGAAACTTGGGGACACGCACGCGTTTTTTTAACCGATGTTTGATCATTTCACTGGGACATGCCTTAGGGCGCTATACACGGCGCTCAGTTTATTGTAGAGGCCGAAATTGCGCAATAAAATTATAACATGTGTGTAAAAACCGGAATGACGTTCAGTCTAAAATTTTGGATCATAACTGCACAGTTGAAATGAAATAGCATTAATTTCTAGACAATTTTTACAACTTTATCGAAAGATGTCATTCATTAGAATCAGAAACTAGAATTACGATATAACTGCGAGCTAAATAAAAGTAAAATTAAAATAAAACGGCGCTTTAGGTTGTAGTTCTGTATTAATATTTATTAATAGTCAGTGTTTTGACAAATTTCAACAGGAAAAAAGATACAAATGACATTTACAATAAATAAACAGAACATAGAAACAAGTTACTGGTTAATAAAAAAAATAACTAAATCTTAAAATTTATAAATTTTTAATTAAAGGAAGACAAATTTTATTTAAATGACATATACAATAAATAAACAGAACATAGGAATAAGTTACTAGGAAACAAAATAAGTAACTAGATTATAACATTTATAAATTATGAATTAAAGGAGACCAAATTTTATTATAATCAATGCTTTCATACATAATTGATGTTATTTTTTTCTTCATAAATTTCTATTGCTTCTCTTATAAATTTATTGTTAATATTGATGGGTCTTGCAATTTTAGTATTTTTGAATTTTACATCATGAATATTTTCTTATATGTGTTTAACTAAATATGAATTGATTTAGGCAGTATATTTACTAATTAATCACAATTAGTGACTGAAAGTAAAATATTGAAATTGTACAATTTAATTTGTTTATTTATGTAGTTTTTATTGGTTGACATGCTTCCGCAGGCAATAATATCAATTAATTGAATATTATTGATTTCATGTAAATAAATTATAGTACATTTGTGTTTATGTATGATGTATGAATTAAATTTATATTATTTGACGGAATGTTTAATAAATACTCTACCACTCGATTGCGACGAGATAATTTATTTTTTATATGAAAAATAGTATATTTTGTTACGAGTTCTAGTTTTTTGCATTAGTTCTGTGCTGTGCTGTAAAAATTATTGAAAATAAAAAAATAAAATGCAAAAAATATTAATTTTCAATAATTTTTCCAGCCAAACCAGAATGAGTTAGAGAAAAAAGTTACTTAGTTATTATGTAGCTAATTTTTTTTCTCTATTTTACTGAATTTTTTCAGATTTTTTTGAGCAAATTTTGAAAAAATCCCAAGGGTGCAGCTTATGTTTAACTTTAAATATCTCGAAAAACAGTGACTTTATCGTTACAAAGAAAGAGTATGTTTTTTAAACAGCAAGTATTTGAGAATCAAAAAATTGTGCTAAAATGACAATTCCGCCAGTGGCGTAGAATTTAGGAAGGATCAACCTCTCACTTGCCCCTGTTGTACGCCACTGGCAGTAGCCAGAAACTTTTATTTAACATAATTTAGTATGGTGTACGGTACCTACATTTCCTGCCAAGTATGATAAGGATACGTCAAATAGTTTTAAAGTACTGGGCAAAAATCGTTTTTAAATTTTTATATAAAACACCCTGTAGCTCAGTAAGGAGCCACATTTTATCTCAGTGATTTGCATTAAATCTTCATATTCTGAGACCAGGATACTCCAGTTAAAATTAGGAATAGTTATTCTGTTACACCCTGTATAATGCAATATATCATTCAATTGCAATTGTTGAAATTAGTTTTAAATTAAATTTAATATACACGAGTACTAATAATAAGAAAATTTACAAAATTAGCAGAGTAGCTGAGAGGTTAATCTTTTACTAACTTGTCTTAGTCTAGGCATGATTCGTACGTTGGAAATCATTTAATTCCGGGCTAAGCACAGTAATACATTCCGATTGTCTGTTCAAGTTAATGATTTCCCTTGAGGTGTCTTGAAGATTTCTAGTGGGTACGACTGATTCTCTTCTATTTCTGTATTCTGTTTGATGGTATAACTGTCATACGGGGTTTTACTTGTGGTGCTACCAATAAGATAAGTTAAAGGGGGCGTACGACTCAGATAATCTCTTTTTTTGTTTTTTCTAATCAATTTGTCAATTCGATTAAGATTGATTTATCAATTTGCTTTGCGATATTTACAGAATAAATTAATAGATATAGTAGGAATTGTCTGACAATGTATTTTTTATACCGAAAAGAAATAATCAAGACGGTAAATTTACTGGGAAGATAATTACATTTATTTTTATTGTAACTGTAATATAAATTAAATTAATCGAGTAAATTCTATCTTCTTTCAATGGCACTACAACCCAAATCGGACCTTCAGCTCACATATCGAAATACTTGTTTCGTGATCATTCATTTAGATACTTTTTCGAAACTGCAAGTCATACATTCTCGTGGAGCAGTAAGTTCCGAACAGTAATCTAAACTACTTTTAACATAATAAAATATTTTTCAGAACTCATATTAAAATAAAAAATGTTTTAGGATTAGATTCTGTTTAATTATTTTATAAAAACGACGTTTTTATGTTACTAGCAACAATATAAGTAACTAAATCAGAAGAATTATTGATTTTTAATCAATGGAAGCCAAATTTATTTAACTCACTGCCTTCACAGTGATTTATATTATTATTTTCTTTATAAATCTCTATTGCTTCTCTTATTAATCTGCTGCTAATATTGATTGGTCTGGCAATTATTACTGTATCTTATTATTGTGATTAGTGAGAATTAATTTTTCTTTGGTTGATTATACAATTTATGACCACTCTGGGCAGAATACATTGCATTTATTGCACTTCTTTACAAATTTTCAATAATCAAATTCAAATTCAAACGAAAATATACAATGCAATTGACAATTAACTTAACTTGACTTGACCATATTTTCTTGGTCGAATATGTAGTTTTTGACCACCTTGGACCTGTGTACTTTTTGACACATATTTAATTTGACTTTAACTTAACATTAACTTAACTTGACGTAATAATTTTCTCCGCGGTCGAAGATATCAGATTAAATACACTTGACGTTGTAGTTGTGTTTGATGCTGTCCACCAGTGATGTATATAATAACTAACTGCTGTATAATAATGTCATTAGTGTACTAGTAATATAATGACCTTTTTTTACATAGGCAATATGATAACGTAATGTTAATATTATGATACGTTTCAAGAAAAAAAAAACTTATAATTGCTATTTGTGGAAGTTGTCACATTTCGTGTGAGACAAATTGTATCATGCTTTACGTAAGATATTCCAGCTCGTATCAGATCGATGCTAATGCTTATAAAGATATGCTATTATATAATGCGTGTGCTATTTTCTCGGCAGCGACAAAGTTAAATTAACGATTACATTATGCCGCCAAATCGAGTTGAATCTAGTTAAGAAACTTCCGTCTTCCTAACTGACATATTTGATGCTTTAAGCCGAAACTAAGATGTATTATGCTTCGCTACCACAAAAGTCGTCACTATCATTTACCACATTACGCAGAGAAATTTCTATATTTGATAGTTACATTATTTGAAATGATTTTAAATATATGTATGTATGTCTGTATGTTTCGCGGCATACATTGTATTTTCTTCCCACATTTTCAATAATCTAATTCTATAATATATAAATAAAAATTCCTTTACCTAAAGCAGTTTTATTTTACATAATGAGTTCTGAAAGATTTTTTACGATGTTAAGCAAATTCTAATTCAAGCGAAAATGAACAATTTAACTGTCAATTAACTTAACTTGACTTAATAGTTTTCAATATGGTCACCGAAGTTGTCAAATAAATACACTTGACCGTGTTTTTTTGGTCGAATATGCAGTTTCTGACCACCCTTTGCACTTCTTCACACATTTTCCATAATCTAATTCAAATTCAAGCAAAAATAAACAATACAATTGTTAATTAACGTAACTTAACTTAACGTAATAGCGTTTTCAATATGACCGCCGAAGAAGTCAGATTAAATACACAATTGACGTAGTAGTTATGTTTGGTGCTACCATCAGTGGTGTATACAGTAACTAATTGCTGTATATCATTATTTTACTAGTAACATAATAACTTCTTCCATAGACAATATGGCAACGTAATATTAATATTATGATACGTTTGAAGGAAAATACCATTATATCTACAAACGATTTTTATATGGAAAGAAGAAGCTTATTTTGTTCTGGCAGCATTGATGCTGATGCATGTCACAATATTGCAAAAATAATGGATATAAAATGGAACAGATGAATCCAGACTAACAAATACAATGTGCTTACTGGTATACACGTTGTGTACGAAGCAACTTTTTGTATATTTGGTATATTTACAAACTTGAAACATTAAAAAAAAAATCTGTTGAAACTGAAAATACAGACACTGTTGTTTTAGAAATTTGCTACCATTTTTTTTTTTGAATAATGCTTATAAGTGAAATTTAAAGTGTTTACCGAATGTGTAAATATTAAGTGAAATTTATTTTTGATCCACCTACTCGATAAAAATATAACACAAATATTTTGTTTCGGTTTTATATCTCTTACGGTTATATATATATATATATATATATATATATATATATATATATATATATATATAATTTTTTCTGAATTTATTTAAATTGTTATTTTGGTTTACATGTTAAATAATAAATAGGGATTTAAAATAAAAAGTTTAGTTTTGTATATATATATATATTTTATTTAAATATTGATGTTTTAATATATTTTACGTATATCTTCATCAGGAAAAATAATACTAATGACATAAATTATAAACGAACGGTTTTTGTAGTAGTAGATTACTATAGTTTAAAGTAAAAACTAAAAAAATATTATCTTGCTTATATATGTTTCAAGGTTTATCGACTTCTTTTTAGGTATACTATTGCCCCCCCCCCCGCCTAAAAGGATACAGGAAAGATTGTAAACACCCTGTATAATGAATTATGTTATTATATTATATACATATTGGATAGTAGCAAGTACCAAGTTAATCGCGCGACTAAGAGACGATTAACAGCGCTAGTCGCCTCTTACAATTAATCATACGACTATCTTGATACATACTATTACCCAATATGTTTATAATATAATAATATAATGCACTATATAATTGTTATAGTGCCTGTTTACACAATTATGTTTGGCAAAAACGGAATGAACAAGTTTGATAAACTATAACTTAGAATATGCAACTAAAACTTAGTAAGTTTTAGTGTTTATCAGTTTGATAATAATAATTTATTAACATTTTCATTAATATTCATTTGTTTGAATATTGTTACTAAATTAGAATAAATTACTTACAATCGACAGTAATAAAATGAAAATTTCATGTAATTACAAAATATTATATTTTTTATAAAAAACTGCATAGTTTTTGATTTTTTATTAAATTGTCAGTTTAGTATTATTTTTAGTTTCACAAATTTTATAATTTTGTGTTTATGTTATTTACAATATAGAATAAAATATATTTCTAATTTTTAATCCAAATAAACTTGAAGAAAAAGGCTTGGTTGCATAAAGTTTTGTTAACTTAATTATTAAGTTAACTAGACAACTAGATTATCGACTGATTGAATTATTTTGAAAGAAATGAGAAAATATTATTAATTAAATAACTATAATTAAAAATGGGCTTAAGTTAAATAATATTTTAACTAACATACGCACACATATCGTAACCATTCAATGACTTTCTGTTAATCGAAAGTTTATCAAATTCCGACAGTAGCGCAGCGTAGTGGCGCCGGATGAAAATTAGTTCGGTGTTTAGTAAGGACAAAAGCGGTAATCTGTATAAAGGCAAAAAGAGTAACATAGCCCAAACAACACAAACACGTAAATAGACTGACAAATATACATGAAAACACCTGCTGTAGATGTCTGACGGTGCATCAGTGTACATATTGTTAAAGACAAGTGACTGTGCTGGAGAGACGCTAAGATTAAGATTAGGAAAGAGTGTTAAAGGAGAGGGCCGAACAATGCCAGAACGAAATTTAGGGGCGCTCCGGCAAGCATCAGGTGACGTGGGCCAATTGGCCGCTCTGCCCTCATTCAGACAAGATGTGTAACAACAATTCACTACCAAAGAAGAGCATTTTCCTCGATTGTTATCCGAAGTAAATGGTAGAAAGAAATGGGGTCAACTATTGAGCTACATTGTTTATTGGCATCATTGCTAAGGCTTATTGTCGGTAAGTTATTACTTTAAATTCACTTACATTTTCGTTACCTGATTGATGCTGAATATGCTGAAAAAGCAATGAAGTATTGTATATAGATTTTGAATTTATTTAGTGAATTTATCGTTACTGCTAGCAAATAATTGAAAAAATTTGTATGTTTCGTCGTGGACTTGTAGTTTAGTGGTTAGGATGTTTCTGCGAAAGCAGAAAGTTCCGGGTTTATATCCCGGCGATGCCAATACATTTTTTCAAATTTATTAAATTATATTTTAATTATATTAAATTAAAATCATTACAAAAAACATTGCTTTAATATCATATAATTTTATTGGATTGAAGTAATAATAAGTTCTGTTTGAGTAAATAAATAAAACTAGTTTTAGTTTTATTGAAATTTTGAAAATAAACCATTGATACATATAAATTCGTATATATTTTACTACAACTGTAAATAAATAATTTTATTATAAGTACGGTTCAAATTTTTTAACAATAAATATACATAGAACTCTTTAGGCTTTCACGACTAGTATCCATTGAATTTATAGAATATTTTTATCTGGTATACCGTGGTATCTGATACATATACCTGTATCTCCCCCCACTATATTCTATAGTTGTCGATTCTGGTTGGCCTGGTCTACGATGTATGGCGAAACGTCTGCTACGAAATCGAGCACGGCATACCAGTCCAGAAAATTCTACAAATTCAATGAATACCGGCTGTAAAAGCCTGAAGATTTACTATGTTTAAAATTTTTTTAAAAATTACTAGTCGCAAGTTAAATGTAGATATTTTATTTTGTAAACTGAAAATGATGTCTAGAAATGTTAAAATATGCAATTTTTTGACGATTATATTTTGTTTTATTGTGTTTATAAGCAATTATTTATAAAATACCATATTTATTAAGGTTAATTAAGATAAATTGCCTGATATTAATTGAAAGCTGATACAGTTATTTGTACAAATTACGCGTAATTGTATAAAATTACAGTAACTTAAATAAACTGTACTTTAAATAAAATAAAACGGTAACGTTTTATTTTAATATAATGAGTTCTGAAAGAATTTTAACTATGTACCTTAAATATTTGCAGAACATTATAAAACTTTCAAAATACATTCAGTATTAATGATAACCTAATCCTATCCGAATTTATAAAAAAAAAAGAAATATTTATTCCGTGAAAGACAGGAAAATTTTATAGAATCGATTTCAGGGGTTTGTATATTATGATGCCATCTAAACTTGAGATGCGGATTTGCGAACGATTTAAAAGCACGGAGCTTTGCACACGACGAGAGAGAAATAACCGTGCGAAAACATAAACTTACCCGCTTTTAGCTATTATATAGTATCTTTGATCGGCCGGTGAACCTCGACTGTTATTCGGTGGCCCTTCTCTCTATCTCTCTCTCTTTTCCAGCAAACCAACAAATGTCACGCAAGAATTCTCCCGCAAAGATTCAGACATTTTGCGGTTCCTTTTTGGCTTCCTATACTCCATACATCTTTCTATCCTTCTTGTTGTTCGCTTTTCTTCTCGCATTTGCTTTTGATTCCATTCGGATGTTTTTGGAGCTGCACCGGGACTGTCCAAACCGTGGACCAATAATAAATCGTAACTTATGCTGGGCTTCACACGATGCATTTTTTTTCATACAAAAAAATTTTTAAAATTTTCTGTATTATACTATCCAATATTCGATTCTGTATAGAAATCTGTACAGAATATTTTATACATGCATTTGCGTGATAGTCTATATAGAAAAATATATGAGGTTATAGTATTTTGTTTGTGCTTAAATCGCCATTAATTTATTTTTATTATTAGTATTTTTTTTTTTGAATGAAGAGAAATGCATTAACCTTGCCGGGGTTTGAAACCGGGACCTTCAGTTTTTATGCATTTTCGACGCGAATTGAATGCGCATCGGTAGTAGAAACGTCAAACTTTTATTTAGGCTATGCATCATCAATAAATATTTATATATTTTTTTTTGTTTAATTGAAGCAGTAAATATTATTATTGATAAATATGCAATTTTCATATTAGATAGAAATAAATTGTCAAAATGTAAAGTATCATTGTGAATACATCTGTACATTTTATTCTATATTATATAAATCGTATTATTCTTTTAAATTTTTTATACATAATTTTGTATAGAATTGTATAAATTTTTTGTATAGAAAAATGTATCGTATCAAAGAAGTATTAGTTAAAACATTGAGATTTTTATGTTCTTTTTTTCTTGAAATTCGCGCGGCGTTGTATTACTTTTTGAGTGATATTTTTTCGCACAACAGGATTGATATTATGCACGACAAAGTTGGTATAATTCGTGACAGGAAAATAAAATGCACGACAAATAATGTTTTTATTTGTCATGATGAATATCATTTATTATAGATTATTTACTAACTTTTTTTAAATTAATAAATATCGTTAGAATTAGTATATTTTATGTGCCGAGAGAATTTGTTTCCTTTAAATAAGAAAGCGGAAAAATTGGACATCTCTGTACTAAACCTTTTGTAGATTCAGACAGTTTGTGGTTCTTTCTTGATTTCCATATACTTTCTCTGCTCTTCTTGTTATTTTCTTTTTTGCTCGTATTCGTCTTTGATTTCCATTCGGTGTTTTTAGGGAACATTGGGCTACCCTTTCAGACTGACCGAAACTCCACCCGTAATGCACGAACGACCGAAATAATAACTTGGATGTTTTGAGTGACATTTATGATCATTCTTTTGATCTTTTGCTTGCTTGGAGGTTCTCTCTGTGTGTGCAATGTAGATTAACATAGTGAATGATGATGAAAAAAGGTCGTCAGCATTGTTAGCCAAAATGTATAACAGTTTGTGCTTCGTTAACCGAAATTATAGACAATAAAATTGGAAAATCTTTTCTATTGTGTGCTGTTCATTTCTGGTTTGAACACATATTCAATTTAGTTGGATTTAGAAATTAATTATACATAGGGCTTTACTAACTCATAATGTGCTTAATGCTTAACTATATATGTAGTTAGAATTTTGTTAATTAGTATTTTGATGTATTTGATTATTTTTTGTCAAATTAAATAAGATTACACTGTAACAGTCGTGGATATTTGCAATTTAGCATTTTTAATGTCTTAAGTTTAAAATACACTCTAAAAAAATTATGTAATTTTACCTACAAACCATGAGACACTATTATGCTTAATAATTCTAGAAATAATTACTCAACTGTTCTAATTTTACAAAATTATTTAAAAATACATAACATCAGAACTATTACAAACATTATGTAATATGATATTATCAACGGAATGGAAAAGTACATATGTATGAATTATGTATGAACTTAAAATATTTTATTATGATAGTATTATTACACAAAATATGTACTAACAATAAGTCTCATTATTTTGATGAATTATTACGGATATCAATATGCAATATTACATAATTTACGAAGATATACCACCAATACGTAATTCTACATTAAGTATATCATGCAATTTGCAGAAAGTAAACAATTTTACATACTTATTAGGTCATTTTTATGTGATTATTATGAATTATGTGCAAATTACAGATTTTTGAGGTAGAAATGCAGTATATTTATAGTAAAATACAATTGCACATTTTTTATAGTAAAGTTTCACAACTATTTTTTTATAATTTTGCTACATATTTTTTTGTTACAGTGTAGTTTTAAAATTTGTGGTCAAGAGACTTTAGTGTTGATGGCGATACTAATTTATTAAGGTTTTTTTTTTTAAATTGTAACAACTTCGATTTTACGTAAAATATAAAAATATATGTTTTTTTTTTTTGAAATAGTTTTAGACTTATTTGTAATTATCTCATAGGAACCTTTTTTTAATCAGACATTTTAAATTAAACTTTTTCCGAAACTATTTTATATTTCTTTCGGTTTCAAACCAGCACAAAATAAAATAGTTAGTTGAATTATCCAACCCAACCTAATTTGTTGAAAATAGTCTATTCATTGTTCATACTCCTCTAATGACCCACCCACTATACAATACATTTCAGATCAACATACATTTTCCTCGAGGATATTGGAATAGTTTTCCGGGGTGATTTTCCACAACGTTGACTGGCTTTTCATTGTCAAATAGCAGGATATATGGAACGAGAGCGAAAAAAGCTGCTCTCTGAAGTTGGCTTTTGCATTCTTTGTGTGCTTTTGCTTGACGGTAGATTTGTGACATTTTGACTTGCAACAGTAAAAACACTTGTTTGCGAAAACTGGGCGTGATTTAAATGGTCCTGAGACAGAGTACTCAACGATTAATAAAGCTGAGTGATTTTCATTTGTTTATTGTTACGCTACGAGATAATTAAGACGTACATGTATACATTTATTAAATTTTTTCAGCTGTCATTTGTTTTCCGTGATTTGTTTGTTTTTATTTGTGTAATACACATGTTGGTGCATTTTTATTTAACAAATTGCCCAGTAATGTTAAAGATCTCCATATAAATAAATTTGAAATTATTCTGAAAGAGTTTTTGATTATTCAGTGTCAATAAATTTTCAAATTGTATTACTGATACTTCTATTTCTGTATAGCTGTAAATGTAAGATATTTATCTATATGCCTTTATTATTTTTTGATTTAAATTTATGTACTTTTTTGTAATTACGACTGTAATAAATAAATATAATATTTATAAATTATATATATGAACTCAGGTGAAATTTTGAACTTGTTTTGTCCAATCTGAGTTCATATATATAATTTAGGAATATTGTTTATGTAAAATAGATTTGATACAGAACCGAATTTCATTATGATTGTAATTCCGTGCTCATCGCATTATAATTTTGTTTATACGTGGTGTTACACGTTACGCCAACTAAGGGCGTCTTTTCTGCGGCTGAGTGTACAATCGCTTTTAACTTCGACTATTTAAAATAGCTGAAAATATATATAATTACATGAAACAAATAGTTTTATTTTATACGATTTTATTGAGATATAAAAAAATATTGAAAATCAATTTTTTTTGGCTTGTACATGTATTTCCGCTCTTAAGTATCAAATTATAATACATGTTTTCTCAAACAAAAAGCTCAAAGTTTTATAACAAAGCTTTATTAAATTATTATATTACGTCATTACGTTGCAAAATTCAGAAACGTGATCTTTATATTAAACATGAGAACGTTTTATAATTACAAAAAGCTTATTTGATTTTGAACTTATTTTGAGATTCTTTTTTATTTTTTATTATGAAGACGCTTAAAGCTTTTTTATATTATCCTTGACAAGATTGCTAAAATTTAAATACCTTATTGTTTAATTTATATGTTAATATTATTGGACGTTGGAATTATTTCATATTTCACAAAAATATTTTTATGAATAAGAAATTTTTATTTAAATTTTGATATCTATATATTTTCTTGTAATGATATTATGTTAATTGCAAAAATAAAAAAAAGGATAACATCAACCAGTGAGAGAAAATTTATAAATTTTATAATCTATTTTATCTATAATTATTTTATTACCTCGTAACTTGTTTCTAAATTCTGTTTATTTACTGTAAATGTCATTTCAATCATTTTTCCTGATGAAGACGTACGTTGAGTTTGTCAAAACGTCGACGAATAAAATTAAATTTGGCATTTCTTATGGTAGAAAGTGGTGAATATTATGTTGGCACACATTAAACTGTATTTAAGCGTACCCTTTAAAACGAGAGGTATTTTCATCATTTGATTTATTTTTATTTGATTTTTGACATTTTTCAAGACACGAAATTTAATATTTCAACGAAAAAGAAATGTTTATTTTTTTCAATTTTATCTATTATTAATATATTTTTTTTAATGCGATATTTTTATTCACATTATAGTACACAGTAACGTATTTTCTTCTCTTTCTTTATATAAGTTGTATTATTTCACGGAATTACAGTGTACGAGGCAATTATATATCCGACGTGTCTAAGAATTTTTTAAAGAATTTTATAGGTATGCAATGTATCTGAAGAATTTTATATACAATATGTTTTTTTTATATAAGAACAGAACTGCAACTTAAAGCCGTTTTATTTAACTAATATATTCTATTGATTGAGAAACTGAAACAAAATCTGTTTAAATATTAATAAATCCGAAATGAAAATTGATATTTCGAAAGGAAACGTAACTGAACTGGAAAACACAGTAATTTGTCGAATTTTACGTCTATTATACATTATAAAAGTTAACTTTGTGGTTTACTCAACGACAAACTTTGATTATTTCTTAAATCTTTTATTCAAAGATCCGAATATAATTATACTTTTCCTACATCTCTATTTCAGTGTTCGAACCGCAATAAAAGTTTTTATATTAAACTGACAAACTGCATCAAAAGGAAGTAAAATTGAATGTCACACCTTTTTTTTCTTTCAACTTCTTGCTGGGTTAGCTTTGATTTTTTTAGGACGATTTTCAGTATGCGTTAGTTAGGTAGGCGTTTTTTTTATTTCAAAAAGCGTCGAGCTATTAGAAATTGCTAATATTACAGTAACTTGTTATTCGATTGCTTGCCTAGTCGTCCTTGTCAACCGTTTTCTTGCCGTCGCGACGTCTACTTTTATAATAAGTCCTTTCAAAGCTTTACTAGAAGGAATTAAATTTATTTTCCTAAAAGAATTTATTTTTCTTTTATTGATTTTTACGTACATAGCAAACTAAATATTTGAAATTAAATATAATATTCTATGCTATTAAACAAGCTAAAATTGTTAATTTGTTTATTTATTTATTTGTTTTTGTATAAAGTTTATATTGAAATAATAGTAAAAATTCTTTCAGAACTTATTATACTAAAATAGGACTGTTTCAGATTCTTGTTCTGTATTAATATTTATTAATAATCGACGTTTCGACAAACTCAACGTACGTCTTTATCAGGAAAAATGATACAAATGATATTTACAGTAAATAAACAGAACATAGAAACAAGTAACACAATCTTTAATCACGTGATTTTTTCTTTTAAATATTTGAAATTTGTTTAAATATAAAATATACTGAATTTATTTTTTTGCAACATCCTTATTTATTAATTAAAGAAAAATTAATCTATATTTCAATTCTTTGTGATGGCATTTTATTTTCGTTCAAGATAATTTTAATGAAAAAATAATAAATAATTTTGTTAACAATAGTAGATAATATCTTTCTAAACTGTTTGTAGCTGTCAGAGTTCAATGGGAAATTGGAAAAATGGGGCACTAAATGTCTTTAACGGTTTTTAATTGACATTCCGAAGAAAAAGTATTGAACAATTTTTCTTTTTCAAGGTTTTCATTACGTTTTAAAACTTCAAAAATTTGCTCTTAATTACAGACATTAAAGAAAGTTATGTAGATGTAATAAAACATTGTTTCAATTATCATTTGTTTATAATAATTGTTTTGATAGATATTTTTAAATTCGGATAAAATGTAGAATAGTTAACCATAGAATAAGTGTTTATATTAACTATTTGAAAGTCAAAATTTGAAGTTTTTAATTTATTAATTTTTGAGTTGTAAATTATCAGCTAGATAGACAATACTTTCTTTTAATAATACTATACATTTTGGGCACTATCAATATTACAATATTTATCAAAATAAAATTTATTATTTAAATTAATAGTTTTTGCTTATAATATTAAAAGTTAATAATAAATAAATTACAGTTGTATTTAATAAAATAAAAGTAAAAATACAATCTAAATCAAAGCAACTTTTGATGATATGAAATTACAAATTGTAACTTTCTTTTTGTTTTGTCTAAAAAAAAGTTTTAAGAAAACATTTAAGCGGTAATTTATTATTTTCTTGCGTGGAAATATGTTTCATTTATTATTTTTTTCTGCTTAGATTCGGGAAGATTTTGAAAGCGATACCGTCTTAAAAAATAAAAGCCAACATTTTCGCTATGGGGAAAAAAATTGCATTAATTTTGTAAGCAGGCACGGTTAGATATTTAAAAAAATTTAATTGAAAGTTGTAATAGGATGAATTCTAAGCAATAAAATAACTTTTTGGTTGCTTAAATGAAATTAGTTAAATATTTATATTTTACGGGTCGTATACTAAAAATCTTTTGACTCTAAACGTATCGAACTTATATTATTAAAATCTTTACATTTATTTACGTACAGGATGGCCTAAAAGTCACTAGACCATTTTAAAATGAAATAACTTTTGTATTTATTAATAATTCACATTTATTCTTTTACCAACGGAAAACAGACATGTTGGAAATTTTTTTTAGTTTTTGAAAATTACATCCTTTAAATAACCACAGATATATATTATGAGATAACGCAAAAATTTTAATTTGACAATATATCATTACAACAACGTTTAAATCCGGCCATTATTTTACCGGAAGCAACAAGAATTTAGTCACCGAATGTTAAAGCTACTAGCATCTGTTTAGCTACATTGTAAGTGATACATGTTCGTCAATTTAACCTTCTTCTTTCTGTCTAACCCCCTCATACCACTTTTTTTTTTTCACCGTACTCAATCTCGCAGCACGGGCAGAAACTCTTTCATAAATCAGCTGTTTTTCGGTGTTTGAATAAAGGTACTGCAAATTACTAGCAATTTGTGTGTTGTCGAAGGGAAGGGGGGGTTGGTGGCTTTTCTGTCTCTTCTATGGCGTGTATTTTAAGCGTACGAGGGTAAAAATTATGCCGGTGTTAAAATGGAGTAATGTTTGTTACGCTGCTGACGTGTTGTGGGGCGGTGAGGTAACAACAACCCTTCGAATAGGGGTGTCATTAGCGAATATATATTGCAATACGATTATATTTGGGTTGGTAGCTATGACATGTTTATTTATGTATAGCATAATTTTAAAATGGTGTTAGTTTTATTGTTATTATGATACATCAAAATAAGATAGTAATCAGATTATTATAGTAATGTAATAGTATATGAATTTTTGAAATAAGGTTTTGATTATTTAAACTTATTCTAATTGTAAGTTAAAATATTGTATGAATAGTAATCTTTAGGCTTTCACGGCCGGTATCCATTGAATTTATAAAATTTTCTGAGCTGGTATACCGTAGTCGATCTATCTTCGTTGCAGACGTTTCGCTATGTATCGTAGATGGCATCCTTAGTGCTTCTGTTTGAATATATTTTCACTCATAACATTGCTTAAACTTCTTATTTGTGAAAAAACGTTCTACTTTATGCATTTGTTGCATAAATTACTATTTAAAATCTAAAATTATCTTTCTAAAGTTATATATGTAGAGCAAAGTACAAAATAAGCTTATTGTAGAAGAACTTTGTCTCAATAATGTTACAAAGGGTAATAAAAAGTCATTTAATACGTAATATAAATATGATAAATGACCGTTTATTTCATCTAGTCAGCATGAGTTTCAATTATTCATTTCGCAGACAAAAAAGGAGAAAAACAAAAGTGAAACGAAAAAGCGATTTTAGTATCAGACTGCGCAAGTAATGTGCATTCTAAATGTGTTGATTTGTTTCGGAGTTTTATTTTCTTCAAAATTATTTCTCAATGCAGACACAACTAGTGCATTGCTAGATTTTTACAAACATTCAACTAAAATTGTGCGTAAAATTGTGTGTAAAATTTTCGTTTCTTGGGTTTTCTAGCAAAGGAATTAAATGGAACGCAACGGAAGAAACAAAAGACGAATCATTAAACAAAAGACTGTGTCTTTCATTATTAAGTGTGCTGTCTCCGTTTGGGATGATGTTTATTTTTCAACAGTGTTTTGTTTTTTCTAATGTTTTTTCGAAAGAAAATCGTGAATGTGTTGGGGAATTAATGTATTAGACTTTCTATAAATCATTAGTACTTCGAGAAAGAAATAGCATAGGATAGATTCACGGAAGATTTGTAACTTCGGAAGATTAAATCATGTATAACAAAAAGATTTATATTATTATTATTATTAACTTAGTAAAAAAAAATTTAGAATGAATTTTATTAAAATAAGATTATATATTTACATATTATTTAATATTGGTTTATACATACTCGTAATATCATGTTTTTATTTTTGTATTTTTTTAAAGTTTTTTATTTTTATAATTGATTGTATAATATTTAAATGTATTCTCTTTTAACGCAAGCTATAATAAATATTATTATTATTATTAATAGTATGAAACACGTATTATACATTTGATCGGACATTTCTGAGCATAGTAATAAAAACGTGATAGTATTTGTAGATCGAATTCTATACGAATCATTTAATAGTTGTGAAACGATGATTGTGTCTTTGTAATATTTATAGCAAAATAAAGCGACCGCTTGTGACAGGATATTGATTTATCCGTATTGATATTGGTTTATATCTGTTCGATCATAGTAAACCGAAAACACGGCGTTGCTTTTTCCAACCTAGCGTGTCTGCTGTCAGAAACGCGAAGAGCGAAAAAAACCATTACATGTTTTACACGATCGACATTCAACCACTGGGAATTTTTTTTGGTTTCTTTCTGATCTCAAAGCAGGTGAAGGTTGCACATCGTAAATATCCCAACAACTCCTTAGATCATTTCTGTTCTATGGACAGTTTGTGCTCGACACTGTGAAATTTGTCATTATCCTTCCTGTATTCTTCTTTTAAATTGCTATTTTTGAGATGATGGGGTTTTTATTTGAAGAACCTAGCTATATACAGGGTTGCTTAAAATTAAATGTATTAGAAACGGTTTATCAAAACTTATTGAAATTTGGTACTACTATTAATATGGATTACTTGAATATAATAAATTGCCGAAATATATTAAAGATTAAAAAAATTTTAAAATTTTAAAGTTTGAAATTAAAAATTAATAGTTAATAAGTGATTGGTTTCGTATTGATGTTGGCGTGAAACAAGGCTGTGAAATGTCTCCTTGGCTATTTAATTTATATATGGATGTTCTTCTTAGGAAAGCTTTCTGTGGTAATGATGGTATACAAATAGGTGATTGTGTTGTACCTGCTTTAGCGTATGCTGATGACGTGGTTGTTTTGGCTGAATCTGATGAACAACTGAGAAGAATGATTGATAGAATTAATGTTGTTGGTAAAGATATGAATCTTGTGTTGAATGTTGATAAATGCAAAGTTTTAGTTTTTGAGAAGGATGACTTGATGATCGAATTTAATGTATATATTGATGATGCACGTTCAGAGCAGGTAGATGAATTTGTGTATTTGGGTAGTTTTCTGTCTAGAGATGGCCGTTTTGATCGTGAAATTGAAAGGAGAGTAAATGCTGGTTGTAAGATTTTTGGTGCTTTGGGAACTTTTGCTAGGAATGTAAATGTTTCCAAAGAAGCCCGTTTGAGTATATACAATGCAGTTTTGGTGCCTACGTTGATGTATGGTAGTGAATGTTGAGTTTGGTTGCAAAAGCATAAACGGAAAATGACTGCTGTGGAAATGAGATTTTTACGTGGGGTATGTGGTGTAACTAGGAGAGATCGGGTACGAAATAGACTAGTGTACGATGAGTGTGAAATTGAAAAAAATGTTGTAGCAAAAGTTGGTGTTAGTCAGTTAAGATGGTTCGGCCATGTTGAGCGAATGTCTAATGAACGTTTGGTTAAAAAGATTTATTTGAATGATTTTGATGGTATTCGTTTGCGTGGACGTCCGATGAGTAGCTGGAGTGGTATGATTGAGAGTGTTTTGCGTAAGCGAAAGTTTCCAAGTAGTAGGAATAGAAAAGCATGTATGAGAGGAATTATGAATGTAGATGAAGCGAAAGTTGCTTGTTTGGATAGGAATGTTTGGAGGCGACTGATTTCGGAATGATGAAAAAGTTTGTGCCACACCCTTTTGGGTACATGGCGTGATTGTGTATGTATGTATGTATGTATGTATGTATGTTAATTTTATAAATTATAATTGTCATCAATTATGTTATGCTACAGTAACAATTTTTTTTAATTTTTATTTTGTTAATATGTATTACAATCTAATTAATTAGCCAAAAAGATAAATAAAGTTTGATTAGTATTAAGTAAAAGTATTTAAATTCTATCGTCTCTTATATGTTGACCAAATATTAAATAAAATTCAATAATAATTGTAAAAATAACACATTTTGATAGATTGCACAGCATTTTTAAAACTAACTTAGTTTTACTTTTTTTTATAATAGAATAATGATATATTTTTTCTCATATATATCAAATTAGAAAGCCACAAGATACATTTTGCTTGGAAGGCAAAGTAGGTACGAGTACTAGGAATATAACTAAAATGCAATTTTAGAAACAGTTATGATGGCATTTTCGATCTTTGTATTCAGATTAAATTCTAAAGTTATTATTACATGCATTAATTACGAATATAATTGCATTATTATATTAAATAAAATAGTACACATTCTTACGTAATAATAGGATGAAAATTAAATAATTTTAAATTGAAATTTTTGTTTTGCCTCGAATATCATAACAACGTTGTTTGCATTTATATGTTTAGCAAGCGTTCAGTTCTCTAGAGACAAATTCAAAATATCTGTTTATTTAATTTTGTTAAACTTATCTACATACATACACAATCACGCCATGTATCCAACAGTGTCTAGCACAAATTCTTTCCACCATCCCGAAATTAGACATCTAGGCATCTGTCGCACGTCGAGTTTCATAAAAAACAAAAACAAAAAATTAATAAATACAAAATTCAAATTCACAGTTTAATCTTTATTTAAAAATAAAATTATTATAATAAAAATACATTCATACATATACATGTATATTATGTATTTCCTAAAATATATATGTATATACAATGTACATACTCGTATATTAAATTTTAGAGGAATCTTCGCAACTGTTTGTTTCATTTATATAATATGCGCATATATGAAACAGACAAACACAAGGTCGTAAATGCGAACCGTCGTAAGTCGAGAAGTATCTGTATTATACTACCTTATAATTTGGAATATCAGTTTTTAAATGGACTAATAAAATTTATTTAAAAAATATGAGTCCGTATTCTCACCTCTTTTGTTTATGAAAAAGTGCTTTTAGTTTTTTCTTTAAAATAAATTTTTACTTCTATGTAAATGTGAGTAGTTTTTCTATTTTTGATATATTTTTATATAATTTATATCTAATATCATAAAATTCAAATAAACTGATTAAAATTGCTTAATAAGTAATTTTAAGTAAACGTCAAAAGTACTTTTGACAAAAATCACTTTTAAAATTGAGGTGAGAATACGGTCAATGATTTTAGCTAGTCTAAAAGACTAGCTTATAAAATCGTCAATACGGCTTGCTGGCTGGCTGGCTGGCCGGCCGGCCGTGTCCAAAAAATACGATAAATACCAGTGTTAATTATAAGTATGAAGGAAAGCTCGTAGAAAGCTGAAACTTGGCAATTAGATAGTTCATACCAAATAAAAAATTAAGTTCAATTTTCAGATCGCAGTGTTGCCAACTTTCCGAGAAAAAAATTACTAAAATTTTTAATACGAGTGTTAATTATAAGTATAAAGGAGAGCTAGTAGAAAGCTGAAACTTGGCAATTAGATAGTTCATACCAAATAAAAAATTAAGTTCAATTTTCAGACCGCAGTGTTGCCAACTTTCCGAGAAAAAAATTACTAAAATTTTTAATACGAGTGTTAATTATAAGTATAAAGGAGAGCTAGTAGAAAGCTGAAACTTGGCAATTAGATAGTTCATACCAAATAAAAAATTAAGTTCAATTTTCAGACCGCAGTGTTGCCAACTTTCCGAGAAAAAAATTACTAAAATTTTTAATACGAGTGTTAATTATAAGTATAAAGGAGAGCTCGTAGAAAGCTGAAACTTGGCAATTAGATAGTTCATACCAAATAAAAAATTAAGTTCATTTTTCAGACCGCAGTGTTGCCAACTTTCCGAGAAAAAAATTACTAAAATTTTTAAAAATTTATTACGACCATGTTGTTTAACCGATTTTGTTCAAATTTTCACAAAAGATTCTTCTGGTATTCATATAAATTAGATAATTTAAACAAAGTACAGTGCTGCCAACTTTCTGAGAAAAAAATTACTAAAATTTTTAAAAATTTATTATGACCACGTTATTTAACCAATTTTAATTAAATTTTCACTAAAGATTCTCCTGGTGCCCGCATAAATTATGCAATTTTAACAAAATACAGTGTTGCCAACTTATTGAGAAAAAAATTACTAAAATATTAAAAATTTATTGTGTCTACATTATTTATCCGATTTTAATCAAATTTTCAGAAAAGTTTCTTCTAGTGCCTACATAAATTATAATTTTATTAAAATACGATGTTGCCAACTTTCCGAAAAAAAAAAATAATATTTTTCTAAAAATTTGTTATGCCCGCATTATTTATCCGATTTTAATGAAATTTTTACAGAAGATACCCTTAGCGCCTATAATATTATATATTAGCAAAATACAATGTTGCCAACTTTCGGTGAAAATTTTTTTTATTCTTATTTCTTATCATTTATGTGATAATATCAAAGTGGTCTATATATGGGTTTACCCATATACACTTCTAATCTTGTATTTTAGCTAGTCGAAAAACTAGCTTATAAAATCAAACCACATTCGACTAGCTCCGTTCTCGCTTTGCGAGAATATTATTTCAATTTAAAATTGATCAATCTCCAAGTCGGTATTAGGAATATATGTATATTCCTCTAAAAATATTGTCTACTACAAAAAAAAAAAATGTCAGACTGGTTTTAAATCGGCTTCAATTTCATTTTTTCTTATTTCCTTGAGAAGATCATTTTGCGAAACTCATTCCCCAGCCTTTGATCTTTTTACATTATTTTTTCTATCTCTGTCTAATCATGTAAAAAATACCCTGAAGAATATATTCGCATCATTTTTCTCCTACTTCTTATGGCAGCCGAAGCAAAAGAATATGTATTGGAGGTTAGAATTTTTTTTACGTTTTTTCTTCAACTCCGTTTTGTTACTGTCCCTTATCGAATTATTTATTGCGTGCATATTTATTCTTAGCAATAGGAAGTAATATTACTTAGAATAATATGTAGTAAAGACGGCCACAAAATTATATATTTGTGTAACTATTTACGTAGAATAGTATATTATGTTACGAGGAGTAGAAAGCGATAACTACTGTATTGAGATCAGATATTTGTGGCCGAGACAAAGCCGAGGCCAAGAAATCTGGGCGAAACATAAAAAAAAATTTCTGTTCCGAGTAACATATTCGATTTTTTCTTAAAGCATTCTAAACGAAACTAAACTAAAAATAAATAAAAATACATGCCAAGTAATCATAATCAGTTACTATCAGTTGTAGAATAGTTTGTATATCTATATATTATTTATATTTGTTACGTGATACGTGAAAAATAATCTTTCTTTTGTCGAATATACAATTGCTGACAAATTTGTCGGAATACATTGAATTTCTTGCACTTTTTCACACATTTTCAATAAACAAATTCAAATTCAAGCGAAAATAAACAATGTAATTGTCAATTAAGTTAACTTAACCTAATAGTTTTTAATATAGCTATCTGAGATATTACATTATTTCTTATTGTGTGTCTTTGGTGGAGTATGCATTTTCTCACCATTTTGGACGGTGCACATTTCATTTCTTACATTTTTCTACATATTTTTAATAATCAAATTAAAATTCAATGCGATATTAAACAATGCACTTAACTTAACTTAACTTAATGTAATAGTTTTTTGAATATGGCCACCGAAAATGTCAGATTAAATACACTTGACGTTGTAGTTATGTTTAGCGCTGCCACCAAATTGTATATTTAGTAAATATTATTTGTTATATATTTATAAAGTTATTTTAAAATAATATAATTGTTTTATTTCATGCATGAACGAAAAAGCTATGTGAAATTTTTTCGCAAAGATATTATTTGTAATTAAATGGGTAAGGACTTTGAGAATATATGTCCTCTTAAGAAGTGTTAGGCGGAGCTCTTCGTTGAATAACAAAGTAATTAGTTTTAAAACGTGACTGGATTTTAGTATTATTATGCAAATTATATATCTCACGTATGTTAGGAAAATTAATTTGACTTATAATTAAATTCGGTGCGTAGATTGTGCTTATGTGGAACTAATTATTCTTTAAAAATAGAATTGTTTAGTTTTAGGTCTCTCTGCGGTATAATATGCAAATATCCGAAACAATTTTCAAACTAAAACATTTCGCTTGAAAATGTTTTCAAGTTAGTATTGAAATTATTTTAATAGCTACAGTAAAATTTAAAGTCGGTGGAAATTGCGTCATTAATTATTTAATTAAGTTTACATAGAGTAAATTATCAATTACATATAGTATATTTGTCGTTTTATTAGGTTTACGTCACTATGGGACTTTGTTCGCTTAGAAGCACTGTAGAGAAGAGATAGATAAATATTATTAAAAAAAAATTTAATATTTTTACTAATTGTTATTATTTTTTTCTTTTTTTAGGTGAGTACGAGTTTTCCAGTCCTTGATCATTAGTTTTTAAGTAAGTACATAAACAAATTTATTAAGAATTTTTTTTACCTTTTCATAAAAATTACGACAGCATACTTAGGCAAAAAATTTATGATTCACATGTAAAATTGTTTATTTTTTATTAAAACATTCTTTTTCTTGAAAATATGAAATACTTTTGAGTTTATTCACATTTCTTGCTGTTGGTCGTTTTGTTTTTTATGATGCAAAAAATATGTAGATATTTTTTTATGAATAATACATTTAACGTAAATTTACATATTTTGGTTAAATTTTTTATTGAACACATATTTGCACCAAATATTATAAACTGAAAATTTTATTCAATCCAGGGAAACTTTATAAACTAAATATCATTAATTTGACATTATTTGTTTTATTGTTGATTTTTCTTTAATAAACAATTTTATATCTCTTTTATTCAACACAATAATAATAAAATAATAACAGTATTTTTTAAAAGCTTATTTATGTATATATTGAATGACGTCACAATTGTATGAAATTAATTATCTCTTACATTTTTTATTCTTTCACAATCTGTCTTGACATCAATCTCAGAATGAATGTTCCAATTTAGAATCTTCTTCGTCAAAAGATAATAATGGTTTCTCTGCGATTCTATTGTCAATTTTTCGAGGTAGATATTGCTTTAATCTCTTCCCGAGTCAGATCCAGTAGCTAGATACTTAATATTATGAGGGTATTTGTTATACACGGGAAAACGATGAGGATTTATTATTGACACGAATAAAATTTAGGAGCTTCCACGAAATTGAGTTTGGAATAAATATGGTTTATTGCTTTTATACTAGTTTTATTGTTATGGACTTGTTCCGATGTAATTTAAATTTATAATGTTTACGAAGCTCCGTATTATAAAATTTTTATATCTTTTGAATATTAAATTTGCAATGTTTATTAGAAGCAAGTGTTTTATTATTTAGAGAATTAAAGTTTATTAAAGAAATATATTTGTTGTAAAAAAATCTTTGAAAACTTATCATATTAAACTTTAAGCGTACGTAAACCATCCAGATAAATCTGTGTTAGAAAATCTTCATGATGTAAAATTTGAAGACACTGTAATATAGCAGATTGATAAGAGAAACAATATGAATTTATAAAGAAAATGTGTCAGAAAGAAAATGAAATCAGTTAGTGTGATTAGTAAATGATTTAAATAAAATTTGATCATTATTCTTCTGATGATGTACATGTACAGTACGTCGAAACGTCGAATTTTAAATCCTAAATCCTAAAGTCTTTTTATTTTAACAAAATGAGTTCCGAATGATTTTCTACTATATTAAAATAAAACGGCTTTAGGTTGTAGTTTTGTATTAATATATATTAATAATCGACTTTTCGACGAACTCAACGTAGGTCTTCATCAGAAAAATAAAATCAATTTAGCTTTGTACCTCCAAACAAATACAGATAGAGATTTTAAAAAATATTTCAGATGTATAAAATTGAACTTTATTCATACTTTTTAGCAACTCTGTATATAATTTTCAATGTATGTATTACGCAAATAAAATTGAATAAATTCCACAGAAAGATTTCTTCAAAATCAGTGAAAATCTTTTATAAAAAATGATGCATACAGATGTCGAAACGCATTATCAGCTGTATAACTCTAGAAGCACCATATATACCACTTGTATATGTTTGCGTGTGTGCATTAAGATTGAGATTTTGAGTCACACTATCATCAATCCCTGTCACCCGCTATAGTATTTCGTTTGGAAAAGTTACGACTTACTCCTGTTTCGTATAACAATAGTCCTCACATGTCCTTTCATCACGAGACTTCGAACACGGCCAGTCTGTTACAATCACCCCCTCATACTACCACACTTTTATGTGGCAGGATTCTATAGTATTTTCAGTAATTATAATCGAAACTGGCAAGTAGTTTACGAAAATTCGTACATTGCTGAATAGAATCGAAGTATTACGGGCTTCCAAATTAAAGAACTTTAGGAAATATGTAATTGTAAAAACGAAAAAGTGAGGCACATGCATTAGATAATAGTACGGTGTGTAGGGAGTAGCTGTCGTTGCATCCCACCTTTTTTGTTTTATATCTACAAGTATTGACATAGATATTAAAAATTTACAATCACAAATTTTCAGGACAATCTGTATGGGGGTCAGGAGAAATTATTTTATATTTTTTAGTCCGTTTTAAAACCGTGGTATATTAAATAATTTTTTTATTTTGAAAAAAAAAATAATTTGCTAAATATACGAATGTACAGAATTCGTGAATATGGCATATGATAAAAATTAATATTTTTAATATTATTAATTAATTAATTAATTAATTATGTTTCAAGTTTCAAGTTTCTAGCTTATTGGGTAACAAACAACAACAAACAGACAAGAAAGAAAACTAGTTAAAATAGTTATTCATGAATTCTTGACTCAATTTACGATAATAAAGTTATGTATTTTTTTATTATACAATAGTTAGACTGTACAAGTATTTTTATTTCACGAATAATTAATAACCTTTTGTATGACGAAAATTCATTGAATGGTCTATATTTCTACTATACATACGGTTCATTTTTGTAAACTACTTTTCAGTTTTGATTACGATTACCGAAAATGCTATAGAAGCCAGCCACAGTGATCTGCTTTGGAAACTTTCGTAAGTAGTATCAAAACTTCACTTTGCACCGTGAGTGTTTACGTGTGGGGGTGTCAAGTTGATGGGGTGCAGCTATGCTGCCTTTTCATATGCTCTTGTTTTGGTGACAATAAAAACCTTTGCCATGTATTGTTATATTCCTTGGGAATTGTTCAACCGCAACGTCTGCTACACGTGGAATGCATTATTGAAATGTCGATAATTCTTTACGTCAATTCACACACACACACACACTTTTGTTTATTTCGCGGTGTTTGTTACTAGATTCTATCGATGCAAACTTTTTATAAGGTGATACGATAGAAGAGGTCATTTAAAATGTATTCAAGTACAGTTACCTTTATACAAAATTATAAATAAAAATTTAACATAGTAAAAAATCTTTCAGAACTCATTATATTAAAAGAAAAACTGCTTTAGATTAAATTCAGTATCAATATTTATTTAAAATCGATGTTTTGACGAAACTCAACGTCCGTCTTCGTCAGAATAAATGATATAAATAAAGACGAACGTTGAGTTTTATCAGAACGTCGTTTTAAATAAATATTGATACATTACATTAATCTAAAGCAGTTTTATTTTAATAGAAAATTAAATTATAAAACTGGTATTTCAGAAGTAAATTAAATAAACAAATTTTATTTTGTGAAGGTACTAATTTAAATAAAATTTGGCTTCCTTTAATTAAAAAAAATCTAGTTACTTATTTTGTTCCCTAGTAACTTGTTTCTATGTTCTGTTTATTTACTGTAATTATCATTTATATCTTTTTTTCTGATGAAGACGTACGTTGAGTTTATCGAAACATCGATTAATAATAAATATTAATACAGAACTATATCCTAAAGCTGTTTTATTTTAATATAATGAGTTCTGAGTTAGTTTTGTTATTTGTACTCGTATTTATTTTTCTATTTAATCAAATAATACAGAATTTTAATTTAAAATTAATTAATATAATAAATTTTGAACGTTTTCTTTACAGTTAATTAAAATAAAATAAATACACGATATAGTTTGAATACGTATAAATGCCTTCTGAACTTTGATAAACCAATTTGTATAATTTATTTTTTTTCTTAAAAAAAACAAATAAAATAAAATTTTAAAAAATAAATACTTGTAGCAATAAAATAATAATAATAACAAAAATGTGAGTTATGCGAAAAACTATTTTCACAATAGTAAATAGTTGAACAACAAAACGTGTGTCGTCGAAAAAAAAAATTAAATAAAATAAACGCGTTTTTTGAACCATAAACCTTTCGCTTGCAAAAAGCGATATGTACATTAAGTCGTGGCCAACTTGACCGGGGTTTGGCGGCCGGGGGGAAAGGGGGACCCAACATTTTTCAACTGTATCCATCATTGTGATGGACAAACATAAATTGTGAGAATTCACACTGCGGAATTTTGCACTCTGTTCAAACGTTCGACGGTGTTTGCCGAGTTGAATTACTTTTCGTTTTATGGGATACTCGAACATTAGCAAGTGTTTAGAAAATATTTTTTAACTCGAAATTATTAATGTTTATCTGCTGGTACATTTACTAAAGCTTGGTGTATGATGATTTGATTTACGAATTTAAGATTTACACTCTAAAACCATGAGACACTATAATGCTTAGTATTTCTAGGTATAATTACTCAATTGCTGTAATTTTATTTATAATTTTTTAAAAATACATAATATCAGAACTATTACAAACATTATATATATATATATATATATATATATATATATATATATATATATATATATATATATATATATATATAATATGATATTACTAACGGAATGTAATATTACAGTTTTTTTAGTGAAGTATCTTTTCAGTATATTTATAGAACTTCAGTAAATTTGTTGTCGGGAATTTTTCATAAATAGGTAAAATTTTGTTTAGTATTATTTGTAGAATGTATTTTGAAATTGATGAACATTTTATTAGTATTATTACACGAATTATGTACTAAGTTTTATTATTTTAATGATTTATTACAGATATTTAAATGCAAGCTGTAACTTTACACAATATAAGGAATTACACCAAAAATATGTAATTCTACATTAAGTATGTGATGCAATTTGCAGAAAGTAAGCAATTTTACATACTTATTAGGTTATTTTTATTTACTTTATGTAATTATTATGAATTATGTAAAAATTGCAGAATTTTGAGGGAGCTCAGGGGGGGGTCTCCTCTTTAATTCGCGATTAATATTTTTCAAAAAATCAATAATGAATCCGTGAAACTAACATAACTTTGAAATAATTGCTTGAACTGACTTCCGAATTTTTATTCTTTTTCTGAAATAATTCAAAAAAAATATTATATCTGTATTTTTCAAGTGGCCATTCAAAGCTTTGAAGTATTTTATTATTTCAACTTTTTAGCTAATAATTTATTTTACGAATGACATTTTCGCCTATCTGTATGACCCTACAAAGACCATTTTTTAATCATTCAAATTTTTTTATTCTTGACAGATTCTATTGTTCCTTTCGGACAATAAAAAGAGAAAAAGAGAGAGAAAGAGAAAGAGATTGACAGAGAGTTAGTATATTTCATTCTACAGTGTAGAGGTCTAAAAGTTATTCAACCAATGTACAAAAAATATTCAAGCTCGAAAATCAATTTTTTCCGACGATATAACGGACCGACTCCACTCAGGCTCACATGCAAATTTACCTCCGCGTAACAGCGATTTAAAATATATGGGGATATTAGTGGAATGGTGACGAATACACCGTCTTGATCGAAATTGTTTTTCCCTACACTCTGAAAAAAAATAATTATGTAATTATTACCTACAAACCATGAGACACTATAATGCTCAGTATTTCTTGGTAGAATTACTCAACTGCTGTATATTTTAACATAATTATTTAAAAATACATAATATCAGAACTATTACACACATTATGTAATATGATATATTACGGAATGGAAAAGCAGATATATATGTAATATAACAGTTTTTTTTTTATTAAGTCTCTTTTAGTAAATTTACAGAAATTTGTTGTCAGGAATTTTTCACAAAAAGGTTTAGTTCTGTAATATTATTGTTGGTACAGTTACATATGTTTCTAAATTTACATAAAGATGTATTTTCAAATGAATGAATTACACTTAAAATATTTTATTTGTATTATTACACAAAATATGTACTAAGTCTCATTATTTTGATGAATTATTACAAATATTAATATGCTAACTATAATTTTACATAATTTAAAAAGTTATACCAATATTATGTAATTCTACATTAAGTATGTGACGTGATTATTATGAATTATGTAAAAATTATAAAATTTTGAAGTAGAAATACAGAATATTTTTAGTAAAATGAGATTACAGATATTTTTATAGATAGTAAAATTTTATTACTATTTTTCTGTAATTTCGCTATATTTACAGTAATAGAGCGGGTAGATGAATTTGTATATTTGAGAGGTTTATTGTCTTAAGAATGGCCGCTTTGATCGTCAGAATGGAAGGAGAGTAAATATTGTTTGTAAGATTTTTGGATGCTCTTGGGTACTTTTGCTAGAAACGTATATACATACATACACAGTTACGCCATTTATCCAAAATAATGTGGCACAAACTCTTTCCACTATCCTAAATTTAGTTTCCTTCAGATAGACAAGAAACTTTTGCTTCATCCATATTAAATGTTTCCAGAGAATCCTGTTTTGAATGTAAACAATGCTGTTTCGGTGCCTACATTGAGGTATGGTTGTGTTTAGCTGCAGAAGCATAAAAGGAAAATGACTGCTATAGAAATGAGATAGATAATCTTTAATCAGCATAACCTCAAAATTCATAAAGTGATGTATTCGCTACTGTCCTACTAAGGTCCTCATATGTACGAGACATGCTATTGTTGTTTCGTTGGACAATACCTGTATGTGAATGTGGGCACGTGAATGTGTGTGTGTATGTTTTGGTAAAAACATACTACACATACAACCAGCTTGACAAGACTGAAGTGTATTTTGTTTTTATGGTTACCTGTATTTTCAATTGTTTGTTGCGATTAATGGGAATTCTTTTTTTTTTGGAAAATGTAGAGTGCGGTTGTAAATTTTTATTTATTTTTTGGTTATCTTTAAATTAAATTGGTATCTGTTCATAATTTATTAGCGTTTTTAATTTATTTTTCTACGTAAATTAGATTTATATGCAATAATAAATAATTGTCACACATGTATACATAAAAATGCATGTAATTTTTTTTAATTTTTCAATACAAATAATGATATGCATGTACTAAATTCAGAAAATATGCTCTTTTAAAATGATTAATTTTGACTCATCGTGTCATTAAAAACTAATCAAGTTAGCCTTATATCTCGAAAACAAATGCCGGTAGAAATTTAAATACTTTTAACTAGGTACCAAATTTTAACAAATTTTGATAAATCGTTTTCAAGATATTTATACTTGTTAGCAATCCTGTATTTAATATGTTCCATTGACGTTGTTTTGTTAAAACAATAGCACGAAAAATATCCGATGAATTTTCGATTAACCGTACTAGAGAGAAAAGTAAATATTTATTTATGTTTGACAAAACAAAAACAAACTGTCGAAGCACAAAAGCGATTTGGCCAATAGATACATTTACAATCGAACATAGTCGTGACGTATAGTTTACTCATAAAGCTTTAAGCTCGTTTAAATGGGACCGGGTTATATGACACTATAAGAACATCAAAGCTTTAATCCTTTTACAGTTTTCCACACTGTACAACTTTTAATTGTTACAAATTCTCATATTGTTCCGAGACATTACGATGCATTTTTCATCTATTTGTTTTAATAAAGGAAACAAAGTTAAAATAAACGATATACCTTTTTTATTAATATTGTGTTTGCAATATTTTTAAAGGTGACAATATTATTTTATACTATCAAATAGGAAAAATAATACAAAAACATAACACAAGATAATAATTATGTTACATAAAATATTATTATTAAACATTAATATTAAATTAATGTTTGATATTTAATTTTATTATTTTATTGTATTATTTAAATTAACATTTGTGTAAAATATCGAAATATTTCATATTTGGAAATTCAAATAAATACTATAAACAATGTATGTTTTCCAGGTAAATTTCAGTTAACATTTTAATTGGATTATATTTCGCTAGTAATATTTTAAACAGGAAATACGAACAATAGAATAGAACAATAGAACAGACGAATAGAATGTTTTTATAATTGGTAAACTTTTTACATTTTAATGATTTTGATTTTTTTCTAATATTTTAATATTTATGTAAAATAGACAAAACAATAATTTAATTTTTATTAAACGTAAATTTATTAAAATAAAACGACCTGAGGTTGTAGTTTTGTATTAATATTTATTAACAATTGACATATTACTATTAAATGATAATTTTGTATGATTACAATACCTCCCTTATTATACGTGATATGCTGATCTATTAAAAAAAGAGACAACTCCATTGTAAATAAAAATAACCAGAATATTATTTATTTGGGCTAAATAGAAAAGTTTGTGTACAATTTTTTTTTTCTTTTGTAATAAATTTTTAATGGAACAAATATACAAGTATCTATTACAAAGTAGCAGTAAACGCAAACAAACAAGTCCCATTTACTAAATATTTCCAAATGAATTCACACGATTAACTAAAAGTTTTTCGCCATTTCCTCCACCCAAACGCAAAAGTATCGTAAAATGACTAACCCTCCACTTTTTGAATCCGAGCGCAAAACTAAACGATTCCAATTTGCCAGCTCAACTATCGAACCTCAAAAGTATAATAAACTTTCGAACGAATCTTAATCCGTATTCTATCGATTTTATAATTATCTTAGCCGCCCTCCAATTGCGAGTGGAATAAAATTAGAACAAGAACTTTTTGTGTTTCTTATTTTCTCGTTGTTTTTCTAACATAAAAATGAATTTTTTCTTTTTTTTTCATTATTGTTTTTAAGTTCCGTTTATTTTGTCGCTTTTACTTAAACTGCTCTGAATGTTTAATGAGGTTACTAAAAGTGTTTGCTTTTAAAATTATAAATAAAGTGTTTATAAAAGGTTTTCTATTCCCTCATTTTCACCCGCATTGTCTTTGATAAAAAAATTGTCGAGATATTTTATTTTTTGCTTCCAGTAAATAAATCTATGAAACACTGTCTCTATATTTACAAAATAGGATTGCTCTTTAAATATATATACTATACATATATATTTTGTTTATTTAATTTACATTTTTAACTTAAACAGAAACAAAATGTCTTTTAATATAATGAGATTTGAAAGTATTTTTACTATGTTAAAACACATTAGTTTGAAAACGTGAAATTTATAAAATATGTATAATTTGATATTTAATAACATTCATTTTACAGTAAAATATTAAAATTTGAAAACATTATTTATTAATACCTGATTTCTTGAAAAAGAACAAAATTTTATGTTATTTTAAGTTCAATGAACTTTATATACATTATATATATATATATATACATTAGGCGCTTACTTTATAGATAAAAGGTTTGTAATAATACTCATTTTCGTAAAATTTCACTACAATTTATTTCGTCAACAGACTTAAGTTTCGGCTCGCACCATTGTCAGTGTTATAATGAATATAAAATACAAATTCAGCTTATATATATATACATATCAGTTACAATAATCAGATACATTGTTGATGATTATATCAATACATTACAATACAAATGTGAGTTACAACAACCAAAGTTACAATAATCAGAAACCATAGTTGATGATTATATCGATACAATACTATAAAATACAAAATGTAAAAGTTAAAAAATAATGAACAAAGTAATATTACATTAAATGTTAATTGTTAAACCTATTAGGGGTGAGTTATATAAATCAGTGATGTCATTTATAATGTGTTCGTTTTTATTTTTAAACTTTTTTATTTCGTGAGCTTCCAGGAGATTTAATTTTATGCCTTTTTTATTACAATGCAAAATTTTTGGTTTGAAATTAGCTTGGTGATTTTCTGTAATTAAATGATTAGCAAAAGTGGAGTCTGATTTCTTCTTATCGTAGGATTTTTTATGTTCATCGCATCTTATGTTGAAGGAACGTCCGGTTTGTCCAATGTAAGCAGAATTACATGTTAAACAATCTAATCGGTATACACCACTTTTTTCCAGAGTATCCGTACAGTTTTTATTATTCACTAATAACTTTTTTGTATTATAAAATGTTTTAAATGCAATTCTAATATCTTTAAACTGTTTAAATTTATTGGCTATTTTTAAACTAATCTTACCGTAATACGGTAGTGTAATAAATTTCTTTTTTATTTTTTCAATATTTGGATAAATTAGTTGTTGTGTGGCTTTCATAAGTTTTTTATTCAGTAGTTGGTCTATCAGTTTATTATCATATCCGTTATTTGTTGCTATATTCTTGATTGTATTAAGTTCATTTGTATAATTAATTTTTGTCATTGGTATCGAAATGAGTCTATGTAACATTGAATTGAACGCTGCTGTTTTGTGGGCTAGAGGATGGTTTGATTTATTATGAATTACAGTATCTGTTTTAACATTACTTTAACATTTCTTTAACATGTTTTCTTTTCTCATTTCATTTGTTGTGGACTAGTCTGCTAAGCTACCACAACTTTCTTATTTACCAAGGAAACCCTTTTCATTTTGAAAGGTATGCAAAAATGGCAGGACGAATGTAGATTTGCTACTTGAAATGTAAGAGGATGTGACGATACGTTTTCTCACCTGAAGTTTAATTTTAAATTCAATTTTTACTTGTTAAATATAGCCTGAAATATGTTTTGCATTCTTTATATTTATATTTATATTTACTATTTGTTATAAATATTTTTAGTATTAATAATATTTATTAATTAATTGTTAACTTGAATTATACAACTTTTTTTGATTATTTTTTTTATTAACAGATTTGGATATTGCTAATTAAAACAATTTTTTGTAACTATGTACCAGAAAACCGTTTTTAAACATTATTTTGCACACTATAAACTTTCAGAAAATGCAAAAAAAATAATTGCAAGACGTCAGGATGATGTCCTTCTTTCTATTCAAAAAAATTAATAATTGTAATGTTTGTTTAATAATTTTTAATTAAATTTCAAAGATGTAGAATTGTTCATGAATTAAGTTGGGGCAAAGTCTAGTGTGAGTTTTATGAAGTAAATTTTAGACGATTTAAAAGAAGAAAATATTAGTTACATGTCGACCTCATATTGTATGCATTAGATTATAAGTAGAAATGAGAGAGAGATATTTGAGGAAGTGTTTATTTTAGTATCAATCATACAATGTAGGTACATTGGATGTTGCTCTAAATTTTTTTCTTGAACAATTCTATAGCATCATTATATTAACAAAATCACATTAAACATCTATTTATTCAATACATATAGAATGTTATATGTGTATCTATTGCTAGATATATTAATAGTTATTGTGTGTTATCAGTGCTGTATATATGATAGTGTGTATTATTAATTTTGAAGTTTGAACATAAACATAAATTCGATATTAACATGTGTTTATTCTCCTGTAACCTCAATACGGAGGATATTATTTTAACACATTGTTTACTAATATCGTATCATAGATTGCCGGTATATACAATTTCGATGTAATGTTATTATTGTTTTATCATTATATTACGATGAATTTACATCCATTTAATTATTTTTAATTATCATGTTATTTACTATTTACTAATTTCTGTAGCGGACCGTAAAAGATCTTATACATTAGCGTAGATGTACGTCAGTTTGTTTTTTTTTATTTGCCGACCCACATTTAATTAAAACAAGTCTGTAGCTATTATAACCGTGGTAATAAGGTAATTATTGAATACGTATTCCTGAGAGGTGGTAAAAAAATTTGTTCAAGTGTATTAATATTACGTTACGATATTTATTGCCTATATAGAAAGAAGTTATTATCATAGTAAAATATTAATATTCTGTTTAATTATTTTATAAAAACGACGTTTCGACGAAACTGAATGCTCATCTTTATCAGGTCAAGATTAATTTAGTTACTTATTTGTTATGTAGTAACTTGTTGCTATATACTGTTATTTAATTTTGACCTGATAAAGACGAGCGTGTAGTTTCGCCGAACGTCATTTTGATAAAATAATTAAACAGAATTTTATTCTAAAAGTTATTTTATTATTAGTACAATAATGACATTATTATACAGCAGTTAGTTACTATATACACAACTGGTGGCAGCACCAAACAAGGTCAAGTGTATTTAATCTGCTTTGTTTATTTACATATTTTGTTTGAAACGTTTTTTAATTAAAATTAATACAAAACTAAATGTTAAAGACTTTTTATTTTAATATAATAAATTCTGAAAGATTTTTTTACTATGTTAATAATTAATAACTACTATGATTTAAATATTGCTCAATTCATACATACAAACATATATACACAATCACGTCATGTACCCAAAAGGGTGTGGCACAAACTCTTTTCACTATCTTGAAATCAGCTTTCTCCAACCATTCCTATTCAGGCAAGCAAATAAATATTATTTATGAATTGTAAACTTTAAAATGTACAAAATTAATTGAAAAAACTTATTACTATTTATAAAAATGTTGATAAAAATTTTGTTTGTTTAATTTTTGTAATTGGAGTTGATGATAACATATTTAAACTTAATTTTGAATATGTTTATTAAATATGTCTTAATTGTTTATTTTAATTTAATATATAGTACTTAAAATAGAATTATTACGTCATTAAGAGTAATTTTTGTGAAGTTCATTAAAAACTCTACGGCAGTTTCTAAATTATTCATTGTGCAGTTAACATCCGAATTTTATTAATATTTGTTTAACATGTATATACGTATATTATGGTTGTTAAGTATTTAAATTTGGTATGCATATTCAGGTATGATTTTTTTAATTAACATAATACATACATACATACACAATCACGCTATGTACCTAAAAGAAAGTGATACAGACTCTTTTCACTATCCCGAAATTAATTTTCTCCAAACATTCCTATATCTAGACAAGCAACTTTAACTTCATCCACATTTATAACTCCACTCATACTGGAAACTGTCGCTTACGTAAGCCTCTCATTTAATCATACCACGCCAACTACTCATCGGACGTCCACTGGCAAACGTATACCTTCAAAATCATTCATATACATTCTTTCAACCAAACGTTCATTAGACATTCGCTCAAGATGACCGAATTTTATTAACTAACTAACACCAACTGATACATTTTTTTTTCAATTTCTCATACATTATACAATCTATTTTGTACTTGATTCCTCCTAGTTACACCACATATTGCAATATTTATAAATAAATTATTTAACATACTTGAAAAGGTAATTGTTGTGGGATTTGATGGAAAACTAATGTTTATATATTTCATTATAATTAATATATGTTTTGAAAATATCTATTATTTACATTAAATTAACATTTACTGTTCATAACTAGCAATTTATTATGCTTTGTTTATTATTTTAATTATAATAAAATGTTGTATAAATATTTATTACGAACACCGACTGTTCAATAAAATTACTCATATTAACATAACGTAATTCAATTACAAAAAAAAAAAAAAAATTTTTTTTTTTTTGTAATTGAATTTCTTCAATTGGTTTGAACTTTAATTGTGATATATTGTGTTTTTTTCATCGTGATTCTACTTACTAACAATAATTTTTATAAATAAATAACTACTGAAATTAATTTTTACATATAATAAGACGTTAACAAAATAGCTAGTTCAACACAATATTTCAATTTATGTGGTTTTATACAATTGACGCAACATTGATGTACGGAGTTTCGCCAAATTCTATTATAAATACTATAATTCTACGAACAATCTTCAACAGTAATTTATTGATTATGGTATTCAATGTATACAAATTTACAAATTTATTATTTTTTACTACAACTTTATTTTTTAACAACAACATACTTTTAATTCTTACATTATTCACCCTGATGAAGCCAACAAACTAGTGGCGAAATATTGGTCTAATAATAAAAAGAAATAACTGAATGTTCGCTAACTTTTAATTTCCTGACATACCGTAATTCCCGTTAATAAAACTATACAACATATTATCACGGTAGTAACTCAGACTATACTATATATATATATATATATATAAATTTGAATATACAAGTATTAAAACATTTCTTCCATATTTTTAATATTTAGTATGAATATTTATGTCATAGGTCCGGTTGCTCAAAGCATTGTAAGTTAATCAATACTTTAACTGACTAATCAATAAAGCGGCTTAAAGGTAGTTGACAATCTAGTTGCTTAGTTAACACATTGATTAAGTTAACAAAGCTATGTGCAATCATTATAGATTTTATATTCAAATTTACGATCATATTTTTTTGACCGATTTCACATGGAATGACCCATATATATATATATATATATATATATATATATATATATATATATATATATATATATATATATTGTGACAAAAACACTTTTTGTCACGAGTCAAATTTTGTATAAAAAATGATATTTTTATAGAGTATTAATTTTTTAGTGAAATGGCAACATTGATTTAAAATGTGAAATTAGCACGCACATAAGTACGTGTGAATTGTGCAAACTCGTTCTCTTGGCAGCCGGCTCGCTCAGCGACCACCTCTCTCTCCCGTGAGCAAGCCGTCCCGAACCATCGTCTACTTGCACGTCTCCGTTGAGTCTGTGATATTTTAAGGTTAATTTTCACCATGCGGTCTGATAAGAATTTGTATTCAAAAGGGAAATTGTTCGTTTGGATTTGAAATGATGTAAGTTGACAATTTATTTATTTGGTATTATGTTTGAATTGTTATTCATGAGATTTTTATTTGATATTGGAAATGTTTTAGTAACGTAAATTTTGCTCTCATGAATACTAGTATGGTCAACTTACATACGATTATGTTTTGTTATATTTTGTTACGGCAATTTCTTTCTTGAATAATTTTGTTAGTTATTTTGTTTTTGAATGATAATTTCTAGAGTCCAATTTATTAGAGTTTATATCGTAAAATGTCTTTGATGATTAGTAATTTTAATTTTGACAAATTAACCTTGAAGCAGCAACAGATTCCTCTCCCAATCCTAATTCCTTCTTTTGTAAATACTAGTAGATTTTCCTTCCCGTTTTCCGTTTGTGAAAGTTCTTTAGTGCGTATCATTGTCTGTATTTGTAAATTTCGAGCCCTTGCTAGATCGCGTTATGATCTTCAGATTTTTGGTTGCAGTGTGCGACACTGCGTTCGATAATTTTATTCGCGTTTAAAACGACCGGCGTTTTAATGTTTGAGCTTTTGTAGAGTTCGTGATTATTGCAATACGAGTTATTTTGAGGCCTCGTGCCATTGTTCGTGTTGCAATGATTTTTTGGTTTATCGTATCGTATTATTTTTGCTATTATCACAGCGCTTAAATTTTAGGCTGAAGAAGCTATATCGGCTGTGATGATATTTTGTTTTAGTATATTTTTTGTGGCCACGGCGTAATTCCCGGTGAAATACCCTATGTTTTCGTGGGCTACTCTTATAAGATCACGCGCGTTCATTGGCTTCCAGATTTACAAACTACGGGAAAGACATTCTGTCTAGATCGGCTGAAGTACTTTCGTGTTTTGTCTCTCCTGCGCACGCGACCCCCAATCTGTTCCACGTTCTATGTTCCCTCTTCGTGATCCCTTTTTTTTGTAGTATGAATGTCGTGTAGTAAATTGTAAGTAGCAAATTTTTGATTGATTGTACTATTTTGATATTGAAGATATTTTTTTTTGAGCAAGTAACTTTAACTTATTTAGCTAGAAAATATTGTTAAGTCATTTTATTGTATTATTGTTGAATTTTCTTTGAGTTATGTATTTTTTGTTTCTAGTTAAATATTTTAATTTTACTTGCATGATTTTGAACTATGTAATTATCGCTTAAATTCTGTACTATGATATCTATTTTGTTTGCTAATTGAATTTTGTTATTATCGCTTAAATTTTGAATTATGATATTTCTTTTGATTGCTAAATTTATTAACGTTGCTTGAGCTGATTTATGATTTGTGTACTTTAAATTGTAAATTGTAAAGTATTTTGATTTTGCATTTATTTGTTATATTGATGATATTGTATGAAACTATTGCCTATCGTTGTAATTTCGATTGTATCGACCTTTATTTCAAGTTCGATTTGTTTGATTTTATCATGTTTGTATGTTGGATAAATCTGCTGTGCCCACTCATGTTTAGATGATCAGGCTGTCGTTTTCAACGGCGTCCGAGCGAGATTCAGATGTATAGCAGCACCAGTTAATTGTGGAAACCGAGTTTGGATCAACCAATGAAAGATTTCGACCATCCAATAAATCGAGCAGTAATTATGGATTGGATGATGATTTTTTGATGACGTACCGAAGCCCGCTGGGCGTATTCCGATTACGAGGGCGATCATTCTCATGATGTCTCCATCAACGGTCACGCCGCTTTGTTGCGCTGTACATTCTGGCATCTCCTCGGCGCTGACGAAAACGCAGAAGAAGATCTTCCTTAGCTAGACCACCCGCTAACCAGCAGACATCAAACAAACGTCATACATAACTCTGTATTTGGTATATCATTCAATATAACGATTGGCTTTACACAAACGCATGTAAGTTCTCTTTTTATTTAATTATATTATTGCATTTCCGAAACAAATTCTCGAAAAATGAAATCAATCCCTATCCCGTTAAGTTCCTTTTTGAGATTTGTCAAAGCTTCTCATTTTGCGTCAACATTCCGCTTTGAATGGCGCCCACCTAATTTACCAACATCACAAAATAAAGTTCCTACCAACCCCACCTACGACCCCGCTCTCCTCCAAACAACTGACTCCGGTGCCCATTATGGGTGACAGGTAGGTTAAAATCAGATGAATAAAATATTTCAAAATTTGAACACTTTGATAAAATTTAACTTTAACATCTAATATTTTTCTTCATCTAAATGTCACAATATATATATATATATATATATATATATATATATATATATACATATATATATATATATATACATATATATATATATATATATATATATATATATATATACATATATATATATATATATATATATATATATATATATATATTTATAGCAGTAGAATTTGATTTATAAAGTAATTTCAGCCATTTTAAACGTAAAACAGCAGGAAATAAATCTTTAATAATATACCGTATTGTATTTGAACAGGATCAACTGAGTTTCATATATATATATATATATGTAATAATCGTTTTAAAATGTATACGTTTTTATATTTGGGGTGCAATATATTCTTCTAGTGTTTCATAAAAATACGAGATATGTTTATGTAAGGAAAAATTTACGAAAATTTTCATATTGTTTCTTATGAAAAGCTGTCACCATTTTCGTGTGTATTATTGGAGTAGCATATATACATATTTAAAAGCTGTCTTCATTTGTTATACATGAGCTTTTTGTGCATGTACATATATACAAAAATGTATTCATGTCCGGTAAGCTTATATATGTATATGCATATGCTATTCGACGAGCTAAATGTAAAGCAGATGTAATTTTTAACTAGAAAATGAAAGAAATTTTTATCCGTTATATTTTGATTTTGTAGACTCGCTAAAACACAGACGTTCTCAATCAATGGTATAGTTTTTTTTATTCTATGTAAATCTGTTGATTTATTATTGTATTATATAAGGTGGCGCAAAAGTCATCACTCGATCATCACAGTATCTTTGTCAATAAAAATAATTGGTTCCGTTTGTTGATTATTATTATTATTTCGCGTTCTTGACTAGTATAGCAATTTATGGTTCCTCTATGTATATTCTGAATCTGTTTACTTCATAAATTTCAAATTTGCAATGAAATGAGACGCCATCTGCAAAAAATAGAGCATCATTAGATAGGTTGGTGATTTTTGAGACTGTCTTTATTATGTTTGAAGAGAATTTATACCGAAAATATTTTATAAACACATAATATTTAAAAACATTTTTGCATAACTCTGATTTAAATAAAATTTGGTTTTTATTAATTAAAGATTTATAAATTTTATGTTCTAGTTACTTATTTTATTACCTAGTAACTTGTTTCCATGATCCGTTTATTTACTGTAAATGTCATTTGTATCTTTTTTCCTGATGAAGACGTACGTTGATTACTTATTTAGTTACTTATTTGTGTGTCCATATATCATAAACTACCATAAACTCATTCAATAGTTATGCGAAAGGTTTGTAAATATTATATGTTTACAAAATAGTTTAGATATAAATTTCCCTCAAATGTAATGTTAATACATTCAGTTTATAAGAATGTACAAACTATACTTAGCACTGTTGTAATCACAGAACTAACAGTAACTTACGTATATTTGATATAATTTTGAGAGGCACTGATTGGTTTTACATAGCAGGATTTCTAGTTAAGCGTTTCCATCGTTAATATCCTTATAGGTAACGGGACCGGTAAAGGTTAAAAAATCTTGTCGGAATGCTGATGTGCATAAATTTTTCGAATAATGAACGAGACAGCGGCAACGAATTGATGATACACAAGTGATGAACGACTCTTTCCTTTTTCTCTCTCCGTATACGAAACGAACATTGTCTCATTTCCTTCAGATTCTCATATTAGATTCGTTTAACTATATTGTCTCTTCTGCATGTTAATACCGCATTGTCATTTTGGGTCTTTATATCGACCTATATACTGGTATGAAACTTACAGTAAGTTGTGAATCGATGTATTTGAATTGCAACGATTTAATAATAATGACTATTGGATTAACATAGACCATGCACAATTTACATACATTACGAGTTTTATGAGTTTTTATTGAGTATTGGGACTTATTTTTTTAAGTATTGCTGAAAGGGAACATGTTTTTTTATTAGTTTTACATTAACAAGATTACATGTAGCCGTAAGTCGTAGGCTTACATCAGAAATTAAATTAAATATTATTCCTAGTATTAAAATCTTGTACCACTCAACTGATATAGGCTGAGGATTAGTGGTTCGAAACCTAATATAAACTGTCGGTCTAGGGTAAAAATAAAAATTGTTAAAAAATCTATTTTCAACTTCTCGAGCATATAGACCCTACGTTCCACCTAGAAATTACTTTTACGTTTACGTGTAAAAAAAATGCATGAAACTGTAAAATATGTAAATATCATAAATTTTAGTTTTTATTAGGCCACTGGGTAGCTTTTTCAAACCTGCTTCGACAATATTCATAAATTATATATATATATATATATATATATATATATATATATATATATATATATATATATATATACATATATGAATATTATGCATGTAAAATAGGTTGATCCAGAGCGGAATTTCATTAAGTTCGTGTGATTCCGTGCTCATCGTACGGTAATTTTCAAAAAAATCGTATCTATAACTGAAAATATATATAATTTTGTTAAGATATAAAGAATTATTGAAAATCATCTTTTTTTTTTGGCGTTTACATGTATTTCTCTTCTTAATATTTACACGGTCTTAATCAATTTGAATTAATGTCATTTACGAAATAGCTATAATTAAACTATAGTATCTAACAAACAGGGGTTTATATTTACCGATATCACACGCTATAGGGGTAGTAGCCCCCGTCGTAACTGATTGAATACGCGCGCACTATCATGTCTTCGGAGCGAAGATACTACTACGCAACCAAATATCTGGTCCGAAAATTTAACCTAACCTTACCCACACACAGAGTTTCCGAATCAACGCCACTGTGCTATTCCCCGGGTAAACCCTTATTCACTATGTATAGAGAAAGCCACCGAGTCAATTACCACATGACATCAAGTAAAGGTACTACACGGACAAGTAAACATCATCTGCGTTAATTTTCGCTGCGCAAGTATTGGGCGTGTTATAACGTTTTTCTCGTGGGAAGGGTGTTTGTTTAAAACAAAATTAGTTTGAATTGAATTTAAAAAAATTCAAATGGTATGGATCAGTAGTCAAATATAAGTTTTTTTTTTCAAGTGTATCATAATATAAATATTACATTACTAAATTGTTTATGTAGAAAGAGATAATTATGTTACTAGTACAATAATGTACATTATTATACAGCAGTTAATTATGATATACACCACTGGTGACAGCACCAAACATAACTATAACGTCAAGTGTATTTAATTGATTCGGCGTACAGTTACATTATAAACAGAACATAAGAAACAAATTACTATAGATAACAAAATAGGTAACTAGATTATGAAATTTATAAATTATTAAATAAACGTTGCCAAATTTTATTTAAATCAGTCATACTGATTAATATTATTATTTTTCTTTATAAATTTCTATTGCTTCTCTTAACAATCTAGTAACATTATAAATATTAAAATAGGAAAAAGAACAAATTTTCCAAATATAAATTTTAATATTTTTGTTCCAATTTGTGAACGCCAATGTCTAGAATATCCGGGTTGAAAATGTACAGGCATTAACGCCCTGCTACCTTCAACAATGTCGAAAGCAAAATTGTATTGAATTTTTAATTGAAATTTCGATATTACTCGTCTTCCAACACATTCCATGAACAGTCAATTTGTCCTCGCTGATCCTTGCCGCTTGAGTGCTGGCACGAGTTATATTTTATCCTGAGCGAGAAGACTGCAGAAATAGACAGGATAACTGCGTGGGGGTACGACAAAGTTAAAGCTAGGTGGAATACTGTCAAGAAGTTTTTATTAGGTGATAAACTGGTGGTCTCAGTGAGGCAATGACGAATACATGACTTTTAGCCCGGATTTACAAATTTAATAGGATAGTAAATACGTTTATTTCTTATAGTAACTGTACTATAAACGTTTAGTAAATTTACTAGATAAATATATTAACCAAGTCAATTACTTGCACAAATATCATGGTAGGCAATTTTGCTATAAAAGCAAATAAGTTCATAATCTTTGTAAATTTTATTTCAGTATTATGTCCAGCATATCATCTGTTTTTAACTAAAATAAAACTGCTTTAGATTCAAGTTCTGTATTAAAATTAATTATTAATCGACGTTTCGACGAATCTCAACGCGCGTTGAGTTTCGTCAAAAAGTCGATTATGAATAAATTTTAATACAGAACTTGAACTTATATACTTTTAATTAATGGAAGCCAAATTTTATTTACCTTTAACTGTCTTCACAGTGATTTATGTTATATTTTTCTTTATAAATCCTTATTGCTTTTCTTGTATTATTGTATTACTGTATCTTCAAATTTTATATCATGAAGATATTGTAAAACATAGCAGATTTATCTGGATGATTTAGACGAATTGATCTTTTATGTTTTGTCAATCTAGTTGAAACAGTTCTACCTGTTTGTCCAACATAAACCTTACCGCATTCACAAGGTGTTCTATTTATACCCGAAGATTGAAGAGAAATAATATCTTTTACGCTCTTCAACATGTGTTGCAGTTTCATGTGTAAAAAATAGGAAACTTTAACATGTTTCCTTGATAAATATCTCCCTATTTTATCAGTAATATAAAATAATAAAAAAATAAAAAAAATAAAATAAAATAAATAAAATAATTATACAGAATCTAGTCCTAAAACAGTTTTTATTTAATACAATGACTTCTGAAAAATATTTTACTATGTTAATATTTGTACACTATTTGCATTTATAAAATCAACCAGTTGAAATATGAGAAACTGGTTAAGAAATGAAAATCAATATTAAACTATAGTTATCAATTTTTTTTTAACCGTTAACCAACATTTTTATCGGTTACATGCTCTGATTATTACTATACTTTGGTAGAATGCGAGCTTGCGTAATAAAATTAAATCTATCTTGAGATTAAAAACTAAAAATCTTTAAGAAACAGCATGAAACATCTAATTAATGAAGTACGATGCTCATTACTTATTTTCGCCTTTCATGTAAAACATTAAGTCGTTAAATTCGCTAATTAAATTACCTATAAATATTTACTTAAGAAACGGGGAATAAAATTAGTTCGGGAACGTATACACAAGATCCCCCCCCCCCCGGTTCGGATTTAAACTTTGCCAGATGAAATAGAATTTTATCGGATGATAAGTGGCTTTGTAGAACATAAATTAAGGAATGCGCAACCGTTTGGCACATAGAGGAACTTAGCGCAACAGCCGAGGCAAGGGGCGGGATAAAGGAAACGTAATAGAGAAACTTGGAAACGAGTGTTGCCTCTTTCTCTCTCCCTCTTCTAAGAGCTAGGAGGTATACGCACTTAAGAGGGCACCATGTAAATCGGATTAGGCAAGTTACTACACCTTACGGCCAGTGATGTACATAAATTAATGTTAAACGTATGCTTCTCGGCTCTGTCTTACCTATAATCTTAGGTTCGATGAATCTTACAACATTACAAGGATGTAATATTTACATGATTTACATGTACATATTTTGAATGTGTCTTAATTTTCAAATATAATAATATCTTATTTTGTTTATTATTTTAGGGTATTTACGTATGTTAATTGTAAATTTCGGGAAGCAAAATATTTAGATAATTAGTGAATTTTCAGGATATAATTACTAGATGCTTTTGAGATGTGGTGCTATCTAAGAATGATGAAGATAAAGTATCAAATGAGGAAGTATTATGACGAATAGGAAAAAAACATGCGTTAGAATATTAACTACACTCTAAAACAATTGTTGTAGTTACCAAAATTTAGTTACCGGAATAATTTTCTTGTTTGGGTAACTAAATTTTGGTAACTACAACAATTTTTTTTAGAGTGTAGATTACCAGAACGTAATAGGACAATTCGTCACATGAAGGCACTAAGTTAAATAAAATTTAGCTTCCATTAATTAAAAATTTATAAATTGTATTGTCTAGTTACTTATTTGTTACCTAGTAACTTGTTTCTATGTTCTGTTATCTACTGTAACGTCATTTATATCATTTATCCTGATGAAGACGTACGGTGAGTTTTGTCGAAACGTTGATTTTAAATAAATATTAATACAGAACTTTAACTTAAGAATATATTGAGTTCTGAAAGATTTTTTACTATGTTAGAAAAAAACATATTTGTGAGAAACTTTGAAGAAAAAAAGATTATATATATAAGAACGTATACGGTAGAAATGCTCACTTACCATTTTTAAATTTAAAATACTAATTTTCTTATAGGCACCCTAACTGATTTTGTTCTAACGAAATACCATATATTTTCCTATTGTAATTAAAGTTTTCCATATATACCAGGTTAAATGGGAACTCCCAAAATATATGATATTTTTTTTTAAATATATAAACATATCATTCTAAATAATAATAATAAACAATTTTCAATAAATAATTTTGAAATTAATTGCATTAAATTGTACATATCGTCTACGTTCAGGCAAAACTCATTAACTCCAAAAGTACTGTTTTGAGATAAATGGAAATTAAGATTTGGAGGTCGGCATTGGTGCCTTTGAATATCATTTTCTTTCGCATTTCAAAGATTCGTTATCATATTTTTATACTAAAAGAAAGTTTAAATTTTATATTTTAATTGAAATATGTTAAGTCATATTTAAATTTTGTTTGATATAATAAAAAATTACACTAAAGTGTGTAGATGGAGTTAGTGAGTTTTGCTTGCTCATTCTAATTTATTGTTATTGTAGTAGAAAATTATTGCAACTCTTGCATTACATAATTCTTATCTTTATTACCTATATTTTCTTATTTTAATATTTTAGAAAATTATTCTAAGTAATAATGTTTTATATAGAAAAAATTGGAATGAAAAAATAATGCATGCAACATTAAAAAATGTTTAGCAATAAATTAAGAGGAAATTAATAAAAGAACGAACTGAAAAATAAAATCGAATTTATTAGTTTTTCATTAATTTTTTTACTATCATTTTACATTAACAAATAAACTAATCAGGATCAATACTCAATAAAATGTAAATAACTGTTAAATAATAACTAAGAAGATCAATAACGCTAAATAATTGTTTAGTCTTCACAATCTGAATCACTGTCCATGCTCGGTTCTGGGTTCTGATTCGTTACTTTCTTTGAAAATGGTAATGAACGGTACCACGGATGAAATTCAGTTGGTATAACACCAGAACTACAGAGCTTATTCAGGTCATTATATTTTTCTTGAGAAATTGGTAATAAATTTGAATAAATTTTTTTTAGTTCTGGTAGAACTGTACTTCGATGTCCACCACGACCAAAGATACTGATTTTGGAATATGCTCCAGAAAACTCATATCTGAAGAAGACAAATTCAGGATTTACCTTCTCAAACCTAAAGCATTTAATCTTCAGCCAATTTACTACATTTCCCTCTGTGTCCTTCTTTTTATTTTTTAAAACACTTTTTGCCAAAGATGAAAGGTCATTAAAATCATTGTACTGAAGGGTGTGAACAACGTAAGGAGGAGCATTCTTTCGATTCCTCTTTGATCGAGCAGCGCGGAAAATGTTTATCCAGTCATGCATGGTATAAACAGCCACATGTTTCTTTGCTGACTCTATGGCACTATGCATACTGTCACATTGCATCATGGAATGCCCCGACTCTAAAAATTTTTGCTCAATGACATCTATATTACTTGTTTGCACAGTATGCAGAAGAACAGCAACCACATTCTGGTTCCGGTTCTGTCCTCCACATGTGTCACTAAATAGAGAGACTTCTTTTACTGTGGCAGGTAACCCTTTAAGGAATTTTTGAAGGCAGGTACCAACTTCAACGCTTCCACGTTTTCCATTTATCTCATTCCACACAAAGCATTGGGCATTGTTAGGCGGAGCACTTTCGTAAATAGTTAAATTAAAGCAACTTAATTTTCGGCTGTAATACATGGGAGATGCTTCAGTGGACGGTACCTGCAGCACACTCTGCATATCAAAGGTTACAGACACAAAAGTTGGATCCTTTGATGCTTTTTCTTTGTCATTTTCTTTTGCGAGATTAGCCTCCTTCTCCCTTTCCCTGTGGTCTAAATACTCTTGTTCTATGGATATCTTTGATTCTGCATTAGCTAATTTATATTTTGTGCATAAAGCACACTGATCCTTTCTTGGTTTAAAAAACGCGTAGTTATAATTATTGCAGAAAATTCGCTTATAAGTTGTAATGCTTGTAGGTTTACTATTCCTTTCTTCACATTGCTCCTTATATAACGCAAACATTTTTATAATCGACAGTTTACTGTCGAGATATTTTCTAGAAGTTCTGTTCCTACAATAATGTGATTCGGTTAACGGAAAGCTTTCAATGTGAGTTTTAATTCTTCCTACTTCCTCGTTAGATAGTTTGTTTGCCGGAATGTGTTTTCCTCTTTTGTCTTCATCTAAAAACATTGTTGCGCAACTAAAATCGTTTTTAAATGCAGAGTTAACTGGACCATTACTTATTGAGATAGTATTTAAAAAAAATTTCTGACACACTCTAGTTTCAACACTATTTTTAAAAAAGAAATATTGCTTAGAATCTTTCCTCTGTTTTCTAATTCCTAGTGTTGATCGACGGCGTTCAGGTTCAACGCATTTTACATGTTTTAAAATAAAGTCTTTCTTCCTTGTGTATAGTTCAAGGGACCAATATTTTGAGCAAAAATCCTTCCTTTCTTCTTCACTAAACTTTTGAGTGCACTTATACCTACACTTCATGTCGCACGGTTGCTTTGGTAGCCTTGCAGAAAAATTCTTCCCCTTTACGATATATGCCTGGCCAGTATTTCTTTGTTTTTTTTGTACCGAACGAGACCAAGTTGTTGGATCAGCTTTAGACCATCTCTTTCGCTTTTTTCCTGTTCCTGAAACAATATGTTGTTAAAACTGCAGTAAAATAATTGTAACTTCAAGATGTTAAGGATAGACTCCCAAATATATAGTTTCATATAGCTATATTCAAATATCATGTCAAAAAACAGAAATTATAATCACCTAAACCTCCATCAGCTGTAGGGCTTTCCTCTGGAATAGTTTCCTGCACTACATTACTTTCTGTTTCGCATAAGCGTGACATGTGTTCAATATTATTATCATGTAATGAATCTGTATCTTCTTCATTATTTAATAGTGTCCAATCTGGGTCAGTAATACCTCTATTACAAGGCTCCTGTGAAACAAATAACATACTTTGAATTTATTTTGTTAGATATTATATTGGTCCACTCTGCACTACTAATTTAATATGTCACGTATCACATTCCATAAAATTTAAATAATGAATGCACATTTGCAAACTGATTTACAAAAAGATGTATGTAATAATGTGAACTTTTTATCTAAGTATGATACTTACATTCGATGATGTAGACAAATTATTAAACTCTCCATTCTGATTATTTAAATGTTCCGATGTATCATCAGTTTCTTTAAATAGCACAGCATTATTTTGTATAGTGGTTTCGATTAAAATGTCTTCTTGTACAGCGACACATTGTGTTCCAATAACAATAAATTCTTTAAATTCAATACAATTATCAGTATTGTTTAAACTATTCAATTTTTCATGACCAGCTATAGGAATGCTAAACTCAGTAGAAGAGTTAGTCTAAAATAAAAACAAAAATAATTAATTCCTATAATAAGGTGCCTAACTATTAACTAATTAATAATTAACCTACTCACCGTGATCTGATTAACAACAATTTCGTCAGTTAAATGAGCGAAAACAGGTTTTTCAGTAATTGAGGTTAAATCACTACTTTTTTGTTTACACTTTGCTAAATGCATTAAAAGTTTGTTTCTATCTGTAAACATTATTCCACACACGTTACAGATCATATTTCTTGAAAGTTTTTAGAAATACTGCACATATAAATCCCACAGAAAACTATAAATTCAATAAAAACGAGGAGTTTATACACGTTACCGCGAGAAGAACCAGGCAAAACTAACTAAGTGCACCTATGTAGTTTTGCCTGACCATCATTTTTGTTCTGCTATAGAGCGTTAATAACTAAGTGCACTTGATGATATTTGCCTGTATATAAAAGTACTCATACGGATTTAGTGAGGAATACATATTCCATTGTAAGAAAATATAAAGTCAGTTTTGGAGTTAGTGAGTTTTGCCTGATTATAGAGCATGACGAGCTGAATCCAGTGATGTATATAACTCCAAAAGTACAATTTTGGAGTTAATGAGTTTTGCCTGAACGTAGACGATATCTACTCATGTGTGTAAACAAAATACAGTTTTATTAGTAACCGCTATAAATTATACATCATTGTAATAAAACATATTTATTTAAGCTAATAAAAACTATAATTTATAACATGATGCAGATTGGACTTTAATTAAATTTAATTTTTTTGTTTCTACATGAATATATTGATACAAAACAAAAATATAAATAAATATTTAATATTAATGTATCTATTGATGGTGTACGTTTAGAGCAGATAGATAAATTTGCGTATTTGGGTAGTTTATTATCCAAGGATGGTTACTTTGGAACGTGAGATTATGGTTTTGGGTGCTTTTGGGTATTTTTGGTAGAAACGTAAATATTTCCAAAGAAGCCTGTTCTAATTTATAATCAACCAATGAAGTTATTACAGAAAATATTATTGATTTTCATTTAAGACCAAATAATGAATTAATAATACGATTGAAAGAGTAAAATATATTTCAATTTGATTACTTTTAAATTCCGATTGTTTCTGTTTAAGCAACTGTAAGTGGAAATTGCTTTCATGTCAAATATTTCGCGAGAAAATCAAGATATTTCGAGAAATCTTGATGTAAACCAAAAGAGATGAATTGTTCCGTTCATTATTTGAAATATACTCAAAATATCTCCAGGGATGTCATTATATATTGTAAGATGGCTGGCCGCGTCTAAAAATTTTGACGAACGGATTTATTTTCTCTCATTACATTTCCAGACGCGCTGCTACGTTATCTGCAAATGAAATTGTATATTGTATAATTATTATATTTTTTTTAGTTAATTAACAAATTTTTGCACTATTATATATTTAATATTTAAATATTAAACAGAATCATGCTAATTGATAAACTATAATAAATAAATATTTTTTTTAAATAATTTTTACCAATATTTATTAAATTTTAGAATAAAATTATTTATTTATTTATTTAGACACTAAACAAGCATAACAACGTTTTATGAAATAGTTTTACAAACTAAATAAACTATGCGAATATAATATAATACAAATGAAATTGTATAAGCCAATTTTGAATATTTGTTTATCAGTAAATATCACATACATACATCACGCAATGTACCCAAGATTGTGTGACGTATATCCATAGCAACCGCTTCGCCCCGCCTCTTCTCTAATGGCCGAAATCACGATGGAAGATGAAAGGGACCAGGATGACAATCGTAATTGCAATCACAATCGTTGACAAGGTGTAGTGATCGGTTTTAATCGTATAGTACATAAGGTTCAAAACATGTAACCTTATTATTATTAAACATCATAATTTCTATTTATAAACATACTAAATTTCTAATTTATAGTATCCAAAATATAATTATATTAATCTATATATTTTTTTGTACTTATACTTATGTAACGTAATAATACTCAAAAATATTGAGATTTTATATATTTTTTTTAGTATTATTATATTAAATTTCACAATGACAATATGAACATTTATTTGTTCAAGGTTCATTACTTATGTAACGGTTCACGTATGTTACAACTAACTTTATAGATATAAATAAAGTTAACGTCAAAGTTTTATTATGCTTAACTAAAAAATATAAATAAATAAAGTAAATATCGTAATTTTTGTTTTTAAATTATATTAAATCTGTAATGTTTAAATATTTGCAATAGTATTCTTATAAAAATTGTTTTTAGTTTTACGAGAAAAACATTTTTTTATTGTAACAATTTTCCTTTAGATATTTTATAACATATATTTTAAAAAAATCTGTTTATTTTCAAGTTAACGAAAAAGTTTTTTTCTTCGTAAAACATAATATGAAACAAACATTTCTCTTTGTTCACGTAATTATTATTTTTTTTGATTAATTATTTGTAAGGTCTTCATTTCAATTTTTTTGCTGTGTTAATGTTTGTTTTTTTTTTTTGTTTTTTGTCAGGCTAAGTTTTTTGTTATTTTCTAAATGAAACGTTAAATGAAAAGAAAATCGAGAAAGCATATTACTTGTTTAAAAATGTACGAAATGTAAATTAATTTTTATTTTGACGTACTATTAATTTCAGAGATGTAAAATCTGAAAAATATATTTGATTTAAAATGGAAAATACATATTACTTTTGTTTCAAAAGTGACACAACACAACTAAAGAAACTTTTAGAAAATAATATACAATAGATACAAATAAAATAGTTATTTTATTTAATATAAATTTAATGATTTGTCGATTTAATTAGATATTTTCTATAACATTATTTTTTTCATCTAAGGTTTAGCAAAATTATCCTAAACTTTGGGTAAATCTACGAAAAAGAATATTTAGGAATAAAACAGCTTTTAGGCTCTAGTTCTGTTATTAATTAATCAACTTTTCGACGAACTGCACGTGCGTCTTCATCAGAAAAAAGATATATAGTAAAGAAACAGAACAAGGAAACAAGTTACTAGATAACAAATAAGTAACTAGATCATGAAATTTATATATTTTTGATTAAAGGAAGCCAGATTTTATTTAAATCAGTGTCTTCACAATGATTGATGTTTAATTTATAAAGCACTTTAATATGTTGATTGCCTGCATTTTAATGAATAGTGTCACACGGGCTATAGACTCAGTTGCACAAAGCACTGTTAAATACAATGTCAGTTAAGCACTGACCAATTGCTAACTGACCAATTAATGAGTCAGTTCGAAGACAGCTGACAATCTAATTGCTACACTGTAAAAAGAGTTGCTATTTTACATAAAAACTTTAGTAAAAAAATTATATATTATGTCAGCAAAATCGAAGGTTTACATAAATTTTCTGTAAAAATAATATTTCATAATTTTTAAGTTAAATAATTAATTTACCATATTATATATATGTTGTTTTTTTACCGAACAAGTTAGTAAACTTACATAAAATATACGTATTTTATATTCATATTATGTAAAATTTTTCTAGTGACGTCTATAAATTTACATATTAAACGGTGTAAATCAGTTGCCCCGGGTTTTTGTGTAAAATTACCTAATTTTTTTTTACAGTGCAGTTAATTTATTGAGTAATAATGCTTTGTGCTTTAAATGAAAAAATAAGAGTTAAAAACAACTTTTAATAATTCTACTACATGCTAATTTTTATTAAAAAAGAAAGTTAATTAGTTTGTTTAAAATATTGAAAACTAGTCAGTGATCAAAAAGTTAAAATAAGTTAATTAAACAAGAAAGTTTTTATATAAACGACAAAAAAAAAAACAATTTGCTTATGAAACAAAAGGTGATTTGACTCTGGGATTTTGAAAAATGTAAATTGGTAACCTGGTAACACGAATGGTAATAAAATGAAATGAGATTCCATTACCGATTGTAACTGGGTTTGGTAACCAAACACCAACTGTTTTATAACCATTTCCTTTTGTCAATTGTTCTTGCCAGTGTTAAAATAGGTGTGGGGAGAATCAGCAAATTTTTCGATAGAATGTTATACCATCTGGCGGCCGACTGTGTGTACTAAGAAAATTCAGTTTTTTTTTTGTTTCTTTTTCCTATTTCTTCTAAAATTTCAAAAGTATTTATAAGTTATAGCAACTTTGTCGGAAGGGTTTTTAATACCAATGTAATATGGTTGACATATTTAGAATTAAAATAAAACTACTTTAGATTAAAGTTCTGTATTTAATTTGTTGTTCATGAAACTCCGGGCATAATACGAATATAATATGTTTATTTAAGTTCTCTATATAGATTAATGTACTGGATAATTTTATCATTACTATAAAGCTAATATATATATCAAAGATAAGTACAGGTCAGCGCGGTAGCCGAGCGCGTTTAAGCACTAGGTACTACTATATAATACTAGATTCTTTGGTTCGAATTTGCTGGCCGACGTCTCTGTTTGTCGTAAACTAAAAATAAAGATCTGAATCGGCTTCATTAGTTTGATCAACAGGATTTCTTAAAAGATCTCATTGTATTAAATAAAAACTCTTTTAGGATTAGTTTCTGTTTCATTATTTTATAAAAACTACGTTTCCACGAAACTAAACGTTTGTTTTCATCTTGACGTTTTATGTTCTACCAATCTAGTAGAAACAGTAGTACCAGTCTGTCCAACATAATGTAGATTAGTGACCGGAACTCGTTGCTGCTCTATGCGAACGCACAACTTGCAGTTTCGAATGATGTCTAAATGAATTATCATGGAATAAGCACATGATTCTTGTGATCAAGGCTCTTCCAAAACTGTCGTACCAAATATGATGAAAGATATTACTATGCATATATGTATGTGAACAAGTATTACTCTAACATATGGAACACAAGACAGTTTCAACGTTCTTGTAATATATATATATATATATATATATATATATATATATATATATATATTATATATATATATGCATGGAATACGTTACATAGCAATATTAGAGCAATCTGGTTTTCCATTTTGGAATTACTAAACATACTAGTGAATGTAGTATGTTATCAGATCGTTGAAATGTATTTCCAATGTTATACCGTGGGAAATTTTGCTGGAAAATTGTTGGGCGTGCACAAACCAAGTGTCTTTAAGCCGCATTAACGACTGTAAAATGTCCATTTGAGATAGCGTACTTAAATCGCACTTCTAATTCTTTTTATTATTATTTTTTTCAAACTTACTCAAAATGTATGTAAAAAATGTAGATGTTTTTAATGATTTTTATGCATTTTTATTTCTACGAAACTTTTATTTTTAAATGTTTTGAGAATGTTAATTTATACACTGTAAAAAAAATATAGAAATTTTACATAAAATATCACACTTATGTTATGCTGAGAATGAAAACAAAATGACTATTTCTTTTAACTTAAACTAGAGACAGTATTTTTAATTTTATTTATTCTTCAGTTAAGTAAAAAATTATTTGTGATTAGTTAAAAAATGTAGTCTCTGAATCAGTGACAAGATTTCATTGGCAAATTTTAAAATAATTCCAATGATAAATTTATTCCAACATTTGGAAATATTGGACCTTAGACAGCTTTAGTTATGTTTTTGCTCAAAAATTGAAACTAATATCAGTATCACCATTTTCGTATTCAGCATCCCAAATTTTATAAAAATATTACTTTTCTGACAGAATATCAATTTGTTAATATAGTAAACAATCTTTCAGAACTCATTATATTGAAATAAAACCGCTTTAGGTTAAAGTTCTGTATTAATATTTATTTATAATCGACGTTTTGATGAACTCAACGTCCGTTTTTATCAGGATAAATTATATTATTTTTTCTGATGAAGACGGACGTTGAGTTAAAATTTGTTCTTCAGTATTCTTGCAAATATTAATAACATGTGCATTTAGCACTAATGACAGTTGCTAGTAACTATATCTGTATTTACTATATTTATATTGATATTATTTTAGTTATTTATTAAAAAATATTTTTTTAAATTAAATATTAACAAACACAAAAACTATGAAATTTATGAATCTATTAGTTTACATTTGTATATTATGGTTTTATTATAACCAAGTCTATAAACCTTGTAGTCTAATATACATATATATATGTATATTAGACTACAAGGTTTATATATATATCAAATCTTTATACAGTATAAACTTTCAATAAACGAGTAAATTTGTATGTGATTCTTAGCGCCATCTGACGGTGAACAGTTGAACTATAAACAAAATTACATTTTCCCCTGGTGTGTGTTCCTGCTAACAGCAGCTTTAGTATTGCGGGAACAAATTTTAGTTTCACGTTTATAACTCAGTATGGCGCCACAAGGCTGTGTAACGTACCACAATATTCCGGGCAAAATCCGGGTCGCCTCCCCGGATTCCAGATTCGAAACGAACGTACTGCGCAAGCGTGTACGATTATTTTGGCGAATATAGCCGAAAATAGTCGATGTGATATTTGCAAGTTTGTGGAAAATGGGAAAAATCAGTTTGCAAATAGCTTTTCGGGGACACACATGTTACTTTATGTTTTCCACTTTTTCTATTACATTAACAGTATTTTTATTCAAGTTAATTAATATAATACTAAATAAACATTATTTTAATATATTTTTTTTTTTAAATATTTAGTTTTAACTTTTTTAATATTGCAACTTTTATTTTATTTTTGTATAATTGAATTTTTTTATTGCTGTTTGTACCTTTTCATAATATTATTTTTTACTACATTGTAAAATTACAATGCACACAGATAATATTAAAATATTATATTGGTCTGAGATAAAATATATATTTTTAAAATTTTGAGAATATCTGCTTCTTCGCGGGCTTGTAGCTAGTGGTTAGAACGTTTTATAATGCTTTTAATGTCATTCCAGAAAATATTGCTTTAATAATTTATAATGTTGTAAAAATATAATAGATAATATGTATTTTTATAATTATTTTTTAAATAAATAAACTATTGTAACATAAAAAAATTATTACATAATAATAAATAATGTAAAAGAAAAAAACTGGATAGTAAATATAAATTTTTTTAAAATAATTTTTTTAAATTTGTCAAAATCAACTGTGATATTTATTTACAAAATTGAAAGTCCTAACCTACTTTTATCTACATTTTATTTTTAGTAATATCTGACAATATGTAAATAACGAAACGTCAACTTTTGTCTATTTTAAATATAACTAAAAAAGTTAAATATAGAGATACATCAAATATTATATGTCACCGTTAAAGCGTATAATTCCGGTATTCCATAAAATAACTAGTTATTCCATAAAATATCGATCTATGGTAGTTAAATTACAGAATAGTTTTGTTATTTAATACTTTAATTAGTTACTTTATATATTACCTAATTATTTTATAAAACAACATAGTTTTACAAAACAAAGTATGAAATAACTTAACCTAATCTCACATATTTATTATTTGTGTTGGTTTCTTTTTTATTCATCATGTACGTAAATTTTTTTATTTATTTTTCCATCTTATTTCACTTCCTTTCATTGTAATATTACTAACATATAAAATAATAACATGTCACACTTTATTTATTAACGACGTCAAAATTAGAATCGGTTTTTAGGTTAAAAAATATACCAATATACCAATTAATAAATATTAAGCAAATATATCCCTTGTTATATCAGATACATTTTATAGATTATTAAATAAAAATTTATTTCAATATCTTGTAAAAAAAATTTTTATAATGAAAAATTTTATCAAAAATAAACTCAATTTTTAAACGATAACTTATAAATTTATAAAATGAATATCATTTTTTTCGCTTATCTGAAAACATTACAGTATCATTAATATAATCTTGAAGCCAACGTGGTTGCCAATGGTTCAGTTTAAGTACGGAATGTTCTGAGAAAACATTGAGAACATTTATTTTATTTTATTTTATATATATTGGAGTCTATTTAAATATTGTCAAATATAATATTTATAATATTTATAAATAATCTCCTTTTAATCGGGGCATTACATCGAAATTTATAGTGATATATTTATTCACAACTCCACTAAGGTCCTCATATAAATTAACCATTTTATTTTCCTCAGTTACCAATTTTGACCTAAAAACTCGATTATTCTATTCAACAGAATGAGGGATATAATTTGTCTTTATTACTTAGTGCAGTAAACTTTAATTGTATTTTGAAAGATAATGTTTGCATCATTACGTATTCATGAAATGATTAGGCAAGATCTTGAACTTCTTCTCTGTTCCCATTTTTGACTATATCATCATCGCCCATTCGTAAAAAGTTTGGCAAACAAATGTGTTTATTTATGATGGTCTCTTTCTTGTTTTGCAAACAGCGTTATTATATTATTTGTCATGTTGCTAGGGTTATAATGGTTATAATTTATTGAAGTAATTATTACCATTTTATTATAAGGGATGGAAATTTTTTGGAGGATTATAAAAAATTAAGGACAGATTGTAAATTAGAATTATATATGAAATATAATCACAATAAATATAATTTTTATTAATGAGTTTCCGTTGCACTAGTGTCGCTATTTTATCTGCCGTATTTGATGACTTTTGCAATGGTATAAATTATATACGGGCAATCTGTAGCTCAATGTTAATAATATATGCAATTCGGTATTTATAATTATATTTATTATAAAATAAGAAAGTTTTAGGATTTAGTTCTGTATTAATTTTAATTAACAATCGACGTTTTGATGTACTCTACATACATCATCATCAAGAAAAATGATACAAATAACATATATATTAAATAAACAACATAGAAACAAGTTATTAGGTAACAATATAAGTAACTAGATCATAAAATTTATAGATTTTTAATTAATGGAAGCCGAATTTTATATAAATCAGTGCCTTCACAGTGATTGATATTATAAATTTTTATTGTTTCTCTTATCAATCTGCTGTTAATATTGATGGGTCTTGCAATTATTACAGTATCTTCGAATTTTACATCATGAAGATATTCCAACGCATATTGTGCAATAGCAGATTGTTATTAATTATGTAGTAGAAACAGTTCTATTTAATACAGAACTATAACCCAAAGTTGTTAAATTTTAGAAATATTAATGTTTTCAAAGGGGCACGTTTGAGTATTTATAATGCAGCATTAATGTCTACATCGATGTATGATAGTAGTGAGTGTTAGATTTTGCTACAGAAGAATGAAAGGAAAATGCTAGAAAACCATTCAATTTTAATGTGAGAGATTTTTATTTTCTTAACTGAATTATTCTTCCTACAAATAAATTTATAGATTTTTCTTCAATATTGTGGAAACTTGTTGACCAAATTGCAGAAGAATTGAAAAATATATAAAAATAAATTTATAGATGTTGGAGTAAACAAGAGTTCTCTCGTATATTTTTCATTGTTTTAGTGCTTTTGGTAACAGAATCAAAATGGAATAGAAATAACGTTGTAGCAGGAAAAGAAATGTTATGAGTGTAGAATGTTGTTTACCGATTTTTCCGTTGTGACGCTGCAAAATACAAGGCGCCACCTGCCCGCCACCATCTTTACGTTTCTCGAAATATTATTTCCATTTCGATACTTCTACTGCATCAGACACATGTTCGACTAGAAATTTTTCCATAAAAATTCCAGTCGCGGTGTTATTCATTGTCATTTTTCACTCAAAAACTGACTGTTATTTTCAACCATTTCTGTTCGGTACGCGTTGACGCATATTTATGTTTAGGAATTTTGACCGAAAAGCCTCGTCTTTTTTGCTCTTCCAATATTTGTTGTATCTTTTTTTTTGCACTGGTTAAATATCAAAAAATTTATCGAATACAATATATTGATATTCATATTTAAAATATTAACAAACATATTACCTAATTATATGCTCAAAAACATTAAATACCTTAGTGAAATTCACACATATAATACTCGCCAAGAGACTAATATTAAATATATTTCACGAAAAAATAAAAACAATAACAAAAACAATAACAATAACTATTTATAAAAAAGGTCTGGTTGCATTCAACAATTTACCGAATGCTATTAAATGTACTGTCTCAATTAGAAAATATACTTATAAATTAAGAAAATTTTGTAAATATATTACATAATTATACCACTTTATATATATATATATATATATATATATATATATATATATATATATATATATATTTATTGGACAACGTCTGTATTTTTCTTATTATTAGCTTAATGCTATTTCAATAATATATTATATCATTAATAAAACAACTACTCAGTCTGAGATTTAATTTTTTTTACCGATCGTCAAATCACATATGATAAGGGAGATATTGTAATCATATCAAATTTGAGATATCGCGATTTTTTACAGATAAGCATTTAATTTTATATATTTTAAGAATGTTTCGCAACGGAGTTATATTTTGAAAAATATTATTTAACAAAAGTTGCCAAACAAGTAATAAAAAACAACTTTTATTTTAACATTTTTTGCTACGGCTAAATAATTTTTTAATAATTTTTCATATTTTTGTGATACATGTAAATATCTCAATACAGTTTTATTTTTAATTTCCAAGACTACAGTAGTTATACAATTTTTTTATTTCATTAATTTATTTAACACCATGACGGTCGGTTCTGTGGTGGCCACAGCAGATTTTTTTTATTATATTTTTTTTCTTAATATTTTTTATTATTTAAATAATGTAGGAGTTTTTAAGTATAAAATAATTAAATACTAAAATACTTTTATTATTTGTTTTTAAATGAAAAAGTATTTAAAATGACCGTTTCTTTGTAGCAGGAGTAGAAAAAATTGTCTCTAAACATTTCCAAAACAATCTAAGACTTTTTTAAACGCACCTTTCCAATAGAAAGAACAAAGAAAGAAAAAAAAACAGAAGAAAATTTAGTGTTTTCGGAGAAGTAGCAACAAAGTTGTGTGACTTATGACTGTTAGAATGTGTCGAAGCAGCAATAGATCGAAGATCTATATACAAACTTACATTAGTAGGATAGGAAAGATTAGACAGAGAGCGAAAATCGGGCGCCAAAATCAAAGATGGCGTTAGCGTGGGATTTGTGCATGAGTTTGTTTGTCAAGATAGCAATTTAGAATTCGTACATGCTACACATACAAAACAAGAGATATGTTAGGACCTAAATGGAATAGTGGCGAATCCGCCACCTTTATCAAAATTGGGATTTTGTTGTTTTTGCCAGATTACTTTATTTGCTTAATTTATCAATATATATATACATTATAATGTAGTTGAACTAGAGTTAAGATAGTTAAAGAGAAAAGTTTTCGTTGGTTTTTTAGCAGTCAGTTTGAGCATTTGATGAATACGTATCCAAGTTTTATATATATATATATATATTACATCATCTTCAGAGGGCTGCAATTGTATATACCTATGTGAAAATTTTTGCAATTTTTATAAAATATTTTATATAAACTGTAAAATTTGCTTATTTCTGAACTTGAAGCGGCATTATTGCGAAATTAATCAAGTGTCGTATTTGTTACTATTCCATTGAGGTCCTCATAAGTAGGTGGAAATCTAAGCATTTGCTGTATGTCTTTGCTTTGCACTTTGATATGCTTTGTTTTGCTTTATTTGGGTATGATTTAGAAATGGTTCCATATATACGGGGATTGCATATGATGCATTAACGGAATAAACAAACAAAGTTTATGGGAAATCATGTTTGTGATTGTCTTCAATTATTAACTATTTGGTAATTTTGTAAGATTATTTGGTTGGTAAATACATTAATTCTAGATTGTAGTTATGTATCCATAATTTAACTACTAGTACTCTAAAATTATAATTGTAATTATATGTATAACAAGATATAATAATGATCAGTTTCTGTAATTTCAAAATGGACAAACAGACTATATTAAAATAAAAAAGCTTTAACCTTTATTTACATAGCGAGGTTTCGATATACTCTACGTATATCTGCATCAGGAAAAAATAATGCAACTGATGTATACAATAAATACACAGAACATAGAAACAAGTTACTGGGTAACAAAATAAGTAACTAGGTTATGAAATTCATTAATTATTAATTAAAAGTAGTCAATATTCGACCAAAGAAAGATTAATTCTCACAAATCACGCCTCTAGTCATTTATTTGTTACCTAGTAACTTGTTTCTATGTACTGTTATTTACTGTAATGTCATTTGTTTTAGTTTTTCTGATGAAGATGAGCGTTGAGTTAAATAAATTTTAATACAGAACTTGAACCGAAAGCTATTACTAAGGTTAGCGTTAGTTGATATATATTTTCATTTATTTTTAATTTAGTTTTGTTTAGAACACTTGAAGATAAAATTATATATGTCATTCTTTTTGTGTTTCGCTCAGATTGCTTGGCATCGATTTTGCCTCGGTCATAAATATTTAGGCTCAACAAAATAATCATCGCTTTGTACTTCTTGTAACATAAATATACTATTGTACTATAACTATATTAAAGGTTTTTATATAAAATAATAAAAATAAATTTGTTTTTTGTACAGTTGCTAAATATACTACCTGGATATAAGTAATGACAAGAGATGTTCAGATCATCCATTGTTCGATGTAATTCTATTTTGCCAATAGGCAATTTCTGTTTAGTTCTATGGTAAAACTCAAAAAGGTACAAATAAATTTAGTTTTGATGTCTGGGAATTTGTAGCTTTTATTGTTTTCAATTTCAATCTAAGCATATACACACCCAAAAAAAAAAACCGTGCAGGAAAAAAGGCCAATGTACTAATCGTAATAACGCTTTCCGGCTCATGTCATTTCGAATTTTCCTTGTTCAAGGATTTTCGTGATTTTTCGACCTTTCGTTTGTTTTCATTCCTGCTGGACTGTAGTTTAATACTTTCTTGGGAATTCTATTTTCCTGTCATTCCTGCCAGCTGTTCGAGAATACCGCAACTTTACGCTGCAGTATTTGATAATGTATTCCAGATTTCTTTTCCATTTCTGTTATTAGACCATTTTTCATTTGTTTTGTTTGTACGTACATGTTTTTTCATATGTCGAGATGTTGAGCTACACGTAAACATTGAAAGAAGAAAAATTGAGTTTGGTTTCTTGTGACATATATTACTAAAATATTATTTATTACTATGTTTTTATATTGAAGTCTAGATGTATATCGTGCGTTATTTATTGCGATAATAATAATAAGTTTTATTATACTAATAAATTAAGCTTAGGCTTGTTTCAATGGCATACGGAGATAAATATTAAGTTCTCTATCAATATTTATTTATAATCGATGTTTCGACGAATTCAACGTCTGTCTTCATCAGAAAAAATAATACAAATGACATTACAGTAAATAATAGAACATAGAAACAAGTTACTAGGTAACGAATAAGTAAATGATCATAAAATTTATAGATTTATAACATTTAACAATCTCTAAGTTAAATAAAATTTTACTTCTATCAATTAAATATATATATATATATATATATATATATATATATATATATATAAATTTTATGATCTAGTTATTTGTTACCTAGTAACTGTAATGTCATTTGTGTAATTTTTCCTGATGAAGACGGATGTTTAGTCCGTCGAAATATCGATTATAAATAAATATTAATACATATAGAACTTAAATCTAAAGCAGTTTTATTTTAATTTATATTCAGTTTCAAGAGAGATATGTGCCCCTTTTCCCTTCTATGTGTACGCCCATGTATGCAAAGTATTTTGAGGAATATTTCACTACATTAATCCATTTACAGTTATTGTGGCGTTTGCTCACTTTAGAAATTATGTGTTCCATTTTTTTTTGTGCTATCACAAATCAGAATTTGTTAAAAAGTCATTTTCACCAAACATTCAACTTTATCGTACATACAGAAGCAAACACACATATAATAATTTTTCAAATTGTTGTTCAGTTTGCTCCGAGCTCTGTCAGTGTTGTTCATACCAATTTCGAAGTTATTTGGCACAACGTGCCCCAAACTAACCTTACAGCACACACCAGGTTCTAGACATTGATTCCGATTCGAAGCGTTTTTACCGTTGGTTTGCATGTGTAAACAACGATATTTTTATTCCCCAGTTTCAATGCTACGACGGTATAATGGTATTGGTGCTTTGGCCTTATAAATGAAAAGTTTAGCGTAGCAGTGTTTAAGAAAATTGCTCGAAGATTTTCGTGGAACAAAGTAATCGGATGATTTGTTTTTATGATATTTTAAACTGCAATTTTTCAACAGTGAAATGTTTACGTTGTCTTATTACTTGTTAGTTTAATAATCGCTACTTTATATAATGATATTTTATAAAATCGTTGAATCTTATTAACATTATTTCTTCATAAACTTACTTTTAATTTAACATAATAAAAAATCTTTCAGAACTCATTTTATAAAATAAAACTGATTTCGGTTTAAGTTCTGTATTATTTATTAATAATCGAATTACTCAACGTACTCAATGTACATTTCATAAATTGATACTGATACAAATTACATTTAGAGTAAATAATAAGTGCTGCTGTTCAAGTCAATCAATTAATTACATATAAAAATATTTAAATTTAAAGTTCATTTAATAATACTTTCATTAAAAATACAACTAGTATTTGCTTTATTACGAAATAGTAATTAATTGTTTAATAATATACAATTATAAAATTACTAAGTCATATTAACATAATAAAAAAATATACCAAAATTTATTATATGAAATAAAATTGCTCTAGGTTCTAGTACTTTATTAAAATTTATTTATAATCTATGTTTCGACGAAACTCAACGCTTGTCTTCATCAGGAAAAACTTTAATTAATAATAATATTAATTTTATTTAACTCAATGCCTTCACAGTGATTGATGTTGTCGTGTTAATATTGTTGGGTTTTGTAATTATTACAGTATCTTCAAATTTTATTTGTTTTTTTTTTCATACAATTAATAAACAATACACCTTTAAATCTATATTTTAAGATTATTATCATATATAACAGCTTAAAATTGAACACTATAGGTAATATAAAATCATACGCCAAGCATGAATTCTATTTATCTTTAAGAACAAATCTTCTAGTCTATTGATCTTTTACACAAACTAACACCAACCACACTATTTGGACTTGATAGACCCAAACACGCTTACTCAATCGCTTTGTGGCGGATGTCTGATGAACTCTTTCCGGTTAGGTTTTTTTTTTCTTTTTTCCGCGCTGGCTGCTCTGCTTTTTTCGGGATGTTTTCCGCTGACTCTCCGGCGGTTAAAACAGATGGTGTCGCTGGCAAATGTCGTTTCGGTGATTTCCGTGGACATCACTACGTACTAGCCCTTTCGATTTCATATTGTTGTGTATGCGTTTGCGTTTCTGCACACTTTTTGTTAACAAGTTTTTCTTTCTGTTTTGTTTTTTTTTTATATACATTTTTGTTGGAAGTTTTAACTAACAATAAGTCCAAATAGTCCTGATAGGATTTGGATTTTGTTTTCGAAAATAAATTTAGGTTAAGTTTTGATTGGTTTTTGATGTGCGTAATATTTTTTTTAACAAGATGATGGACAATGATAACTACACTGTAAAAAGTTAGCGAAGTTACAGAAAAAGAATAGTAAAATTTTACTATAAAAATCAGTAATTTTATTTTACTATAAATATTTTACATTTGTTTATTTACATTTGTTTTGGTCTGCATGTACGTCCAACGATGTATATACACGTAAAATAAACTATAATCGTATTTTATATTAAGTACCAAAACGACGTTCCGGCTATGTGACACCCACTGGTTTGTGCCACATGGTGTGATTGTGTCTGTATAGATACCATAGATACTAAACAATTAAATTTAATACTAATTAAAATTCAATAAACACTAAAGCATTTGAAAATTTTGCCACAATGTAATTGAATAATTTGAATTAATTGCATTCTACTTAGAAAATAGTTTATAAGTTTTCGAAACTTAAAATCAAATTAAGTAGCAATTAATAGATGATATGCTTATAATATTAAAATAATGGAACACTCAAGTAAATTTATACGGTCTTCCATAGTCTAGTAGTTACGTCTCTAAAATTGCTGAAAACTTATTATAGATACGATAAACGATTGAAGGCTTTTTACAGTCATGGTTATCTGTATCTAACACAATAATTAATATTACCTTTTTTTCAATAATTTGTATTGAAAAGAATTGACAATATTAACTACTGAATCAATCACAGATGACCATAATTCTCACAAAATGTCTAAATATTTTATCGAAAGCTGTATGTACACACATTTAGATGATTTATAAAACTATATTATAACGATAGAACTATTAAGGAAAGCTTTATTTTATGGAAATATATATTGGAGGTCGTCTTTAAAAGTACTGCTACATATAAAGTTTTAATTTATACAGAAAAAATTACATAGTTAAACTTTTAATGATTTAACTGTTAAAATTTTTTTTCAAAATTTATTATATTAAAATAAAAGACTTTAGATTTATGTTTTGTATAAATTTTTATTAAAAAAATATCATCATCATGAAAAATGATACAAATAACATATATAATAAATAAACAGAACAGAAACCAGTTACTAGGTAACAAAATAAGTAACAATATTATAAAATTATATATTAATGTATTAGTAAAGTATTTATTAATAATCGACGTTTTGATGAACTCAGCGTAGGTCTTCATCAGAAAAACAGATTTGCTACCTAGCACCTAGTAGTTTCTATGTTCTGTTTATTTACTCTAAATGTTATTTGTATTTTTTTTCCTGACGTACGTTGAGTTTGTCAAAACGTCGATTATTAATAAATATTAATACAGAAAGCCGTTTTATTTTAATATAATGAGTTCTGAAAGATTTTTTTAATATATAAATGATTAATTAAAAAAAGCTAAATTTTATTTAAATCAGTTATTATAGTCTTTATAAATTTCTATTGCTTCTCTTATCATTCTACTGTTAATGCTGTGTCTTGCAATTATTATAGTATCTTCGAATTTTGGATCATAAAGATTTTCTTTATTTAATTAGATGGTAATTCCAATAATGTTTTTGAATTAGATGTTTTATCTAATATGATTGGAATTTCAATAATCATGTATTTATTATTATTTTTTAGATAAAACAACTAAAACATTAGAAAATCATCTAAAATTTTTTACTATATGCTGTCTTATAGGACTGGAGAAATTAGTTTTTATCCCTTTCAACATAAATGTGAACTAATAACATTTTTATTATTTTAAAATTATTGTACAAAATTTTTTTTATTTCATATTTGAAAACTTTCGAAAATTTCAATCAAATCCTGTTTGATATATATATATATATATATATATATACAGTGTGTCCCAGGATTGATGTTACAAGAGGTGTAATGGACTAAAATTTTTTGAATTTCATTTCAAGATTCTGGAATTAAGCCCTGCTTGGCGTGAAACGAATTTTAAGAATTTTTTCGTTTTTTGAAAAACAAAATGGCCGTGACGGTGAAGCAAGAACTATTTTCTTTTCAGGTAAAGTACCCTTTTTGTTTAGGATACGACAAAATTTTATTAAGAAAAGTTGTTTATAATGACAAATCATGGCCGTATACCAAACTTCAGGACGATCTACCTACTTTCATTACACTGTCTGTTTTAGATTGAACAAAATAAATTGTAGGTAATTTATTGCAGTACAATCTTGTGTTACGTTTTGTAAGTTAAATTTGTTGTAAATACTATTTGTTTCGTTCAATGGTCTACAAATAAAAATTTTAATAAATTAATAGATACCTACAATTTATTTTGTTCAATCTAAAACAGACAGTTTAATGAAAGTAGGTAGATCGTCCTGAAGTTTGGTATACGGCCATGATTTGTCATTATAAACAACTTTTCTTAATAAAATTTTGTCGTATCCTAAACAAAAAGGGTACTTTACCTGAAAAGAAAATAGTTCTTGCTTCACCGTCACGGCCATTTTGTTTTTCAAAAAACGAAAAAATTCTTAAAATTCGTTTCACGCCAAGCAGGGCTTAATTCCAGAATCTTGAAATGAAATTCAAAAAATTTTAGTCCATTACACCTCTTGTAACATCAATCCTGGGACACACTGTATATATATATATATATATATATATATATATATATATATATATCAGTTTTCCAAATTGTATTACGATCCAGTTTTCAGTATCATCGTATCTATCCGATGAAGTTCATCTCGTTTTCAAAAGTTTTTTTCTTTTTAAAAGCATATCCAACGTGAAAAACACTGCTACTGACATTCGTCGTGACGTCATTGTATTGTTGTTTAGATTTTGTTTTTTCTTTTTTTTATTCCTTTCTTCAAGGCGACTAGGATTTATCTGTGTAGATTTTTTTTGAACTACTGCGGTCAAACACTTTATCCGGTGGTACTTTGCTATCAGTCCATGACGTTTTTTTATTTTTTATATTGCTTTCTGTGATTTTCAAGTCTTTGTGAAAATTCCCTTGTTTATTCACAAACTGAGATGTATTGAGAGTTAGACAGTGAATTGCATAAGACATCTGGTCTTTGGTTTAATAGTTAAACGGAAAATGTTGAATGCGTTATTTCTTTAAACTTTAATTAGGCTTTGCAAGATTCATCAATAGTAACAGGAGATTAATAAGAAAAGCAATAGAAATTTATAAAGAAAAATATAACATCAATCAGTGTGATTATTAACTGATTTAAATAAAATTTGGCTACCTTTAATTAATAATTTATAAATTTTATAATCTAGTTCTAGTTGTATTTTGTTACCTAGTAACTTGTTTCGATGTTCTGTTTATTTACTATAATCTCTTGTTTAGTTCGTCGAAACGAACAAAATAAGAAACTAGAACTAGATCATAAAATTTATAAATTTTAGATTAAAGGAAGACAAATTTTATATAAATGCAGTTACTATTAATGAGTTACTGATTGATGTTATCTTTTTCTTTATAAATTTCTATTGCTTATTTTATCAATCTACTGTTAACATTGATTGGTTTTGCAATTATTATAGTATCATTAAATTTTAGATGAAGATACTGTAATAATTGCATAATAATGATAATGATATTTAATGTAAATATCATTTTCTTTGATGAAAACCTACGTTGAGTTCTTCGAAATGTTGATTATTAATAAATATTAATATAGAACTATAAACTAAAGTCGTTTTATATTAATATAATGAGTTTTGATAAATTTTTTACTATGCTTTTTATTATTGTTTAATAAATGTAATTCTAGAAATATATTATAATGATATTTGTTTCAATAATTATTTATATATTAAATTTCCAATATTTATTTAACTATTATTAATATTTACATATTTAATTAATTGTTTTACATTTCAGTATTAATTATAGTGTTCTGATATTTTATATTTAAATGATTTTTCGTTACCTGTAAATACTACCTTCAAACCTTCATATATAATAAATATTTGTTAATAATTTTATTATGTTTAATATGAATAACTATTTATCTAAAAAGCTTAATTTTATTTTATATATATAATGAATACTTCGAAAATTAATAAACTAATAATTAAATTTCATTCATTATAATATGTATTTTTTTTTTCAGGTGAGTACCATCACTTATGCTATTTTGATATATTGTCATTACGCAGGATAATGTAAGTAAAATATTATATACTTATATCTGTTTTAGTGTTTATTTATTTTTTTAAAATTTACGTTAAAAAAAATATATTACTAATTTCTTTTGCTATAATTTACTAGATGGCATTTTATTAAACTAATATATATATATATATATATATATATATATATATATATATATATATATATATAGTTCAGTGGTTATATAATATTATATTATATATTTCGTAAAAGAAAATATTCAATTATTTTTAATTATATCTAATTAACATAAAATATTTTAGAATAAAACGGCTTTAGCTTTTAGTTCTGTTTTGACAAATTGAAGGTGCGTCTTCATCAGGAAAAAAGATAGAAATTACATTTATAGTAAATAAACAGAACAAGGAAACAAATTACTAGGTAACAAATAAATTACTGGATCATAAAATTTATTAATTTTTGATTAAAGGAAGCCAAATTTTATTTAAATCAGTGTGAAAGCAATTATTTAAATAAAATGAAGATATCATTAATTTCCGATGAAGATATATCAAAAAGTCGATATTTAAATAAAATATATATAGAACTTAATCCTAAAGCTTTTTTATTTTAAGATAATATGTTCCCATAATTCCTAAGTGGAACATATGGGCTATATACTCGAGAAGCTGAACATTAGTTTCTTAACAATTGAATTATGCGGGTCGTTAGCCCACAGCCAAACAAGGGACTTACAGCTTATACTGAGTTCTGAACCACTCAGGTTCAGAAATACTATTCAGTATTCAGTACCAGAAATAATATTTAATTTAGTTTTTTATGTGAGCGCGACGCAAACCCAGGTACCTTTGTGGTTCGAATCTAACACACTATCACCGACCTACGGCTGCTTGTAATTTGTTTTACGACAGTTAAAAAAATTTAGAAATTCAAAATATAATTGCAATTTGTTCTGTTTATGTAAAATAAATGCAGGAAAATATGTAATATTTATCTTGTAAAGCAATTTTAAATATAATTTGAAATAACATTTTTAATTCATAATCATTATTTTTTTAAATAAAATTTATTGGGATTGACAATTAAAAATAAATAAATATTAATCAAATATTTAATTGAAACAAGCGAAAATTATTTTTATAGGTTTTTATCATATAATATAAAATTTAATTTAATATCTGTCCGTGGATGTCCGATGAGTAGTTGGATTAGTACGATTGAGATTGCTTTACGTGAATGAATGTTTACAAAAAAAGCATGTATAAAAGGTATCATTCTTGCATAGAAGTAAAAATTCATGTTATACCCTTATTGGTACATGTACGATTTTAATAAAATTATAATAATTTCGACACTAACATAAATAAAAACTTTATCAAGTCATTTTAGTATGCAAATTAGTTCCTTGGGGTAACTTTTAGCGGCGCAACTGGTGTAAGTTGTGCTTATATCTTTGGTTTCAGACATGTTTCAGGATTGCTGAAAACGTGCGTGGTTTTTTGTCTATATCAATTATTAATGGAAAGTATCGCGAGGGATTTAAAGTTGCTGAGTTTTTTGTTAATTTTTCGATTAATAGTAGATGCTGTTTTGTTTTTTGTTTTTTAGAGTTACAAATTTGTGGAAAGTTTTATTCATGTTATTTCTATTATGTCATACATGGATTAGATTTTAATAAATATGAATTGGATTTTTCTGGTTTTAAAATTTTGCAATTATTTTTGGTACATATTTAAAAATTATTTATATAAAGAAAATTAGAAGCATATGAGTAAACCCATGACCACTTTGACATTATAAGTTGACAACAAAACGGCTTTAGGTTCTAGTTTTGTTATTAATATTTATTAATAATCAAAGTTTTGACGAATTCAACGTTGAGTACAGAATTAGAACTATTAAAGCTGTTCTATTTTAATATAATGAGCTCTGAAAATTTTTTTACTCTTTTAAAAATATTTTTAAAAAATTTGATTAATTTCGGATAAATAATGTAGTCATAATTAATTTTTTAAAAATTCAGTGTTTTTTTCTCGGAAAGTTGGCAACATTGTATTTTAGTAAAGTTATGTAATTTATGGGACACTAAGAGAATCTTTTATGAATATTTTGTTAATTATGTATAAATAGTATAGTCATAATAAGGTGAAAATTTACACTGGAAGCTCGGCTAAGAATCTAGATTTGAGGTTTTTATTTAACATCATCCAGACTACAATTCCCATTAATCATTTCTTAAAATATAATTATAATATATATAAATCTGGTTAGTTGATAGATATATCATTTAAATACAGTTAATACTCAAATATAATCATAAAGGAATAATCTGAAAATGAAAAATTCATATCGCCTCGACCTGGGATCGAACCAGGGTCCTTCCACTTGCCGGGCGGAAACTCTACCACTGAGCTACCGAGGACATTACAGATCAAGCGAATGAAACCTAATCATTTTCAGTACACATTCTATTCATAATTTTTCATAGTCAACAAATACGCAATATCATTAATTTTTAATGTCTAAATGCATATAACAACACAACAACAACAACAACAACAACAACAACCAACACCTTTCATAAGTATAGTTCTTATACATTATAGTCTTATAAATAAATTCTTTACTAGTTACTGGTAAAGGGGGGGGGGTAGATAAAATGACATAACAAAACATAAAATAATCTTAAGCGTATAATGAGACTTTTGTGGTTGTACTTTTTTACACAGTTTACTTATATCAGGTTTAATCGATGATAATTGCAGGCGAATATCTGGTTCTGCATTTAAGCGGTTTCTGTATTTTGTTTTTGTTGCTGTATATGCGAAGAATCCCGCTTCACATAAATACGTGGTTGAGAAAGGTAGCAATAATAATTATGCTTTCTCGGACAGAATTTTGAATTCATCTTGTAAATTCAGCCAAAAATTCGTTGTACCTTGCTCTTGAAACGAAATTTTTAGGTCGTTGTGAGATGTCAAATCTATAAGAACCTCGTATTCTGCTGAGTTTAAGCTTGGTGGCTGAACACATTCTGTACCCACATAAAGTGCGGTGCACTCCCTGCACCCTCGGGTTGGCGCGCTCCTGCACTCGGACACCATTCAAATTGACAAATTTTTGATCAGAATGTAATTTTCTGTAATCTTATTTTGATTTTTTATTTCTTTTATATTGTGAAACGGATGCGGAGCCTCTGAGAAGTGCACGCGGAGCCCTAAGGGCTCCGCAGAGCACTGGTTGGGAAACGCTGGTGTAGAGGAACCTGTTACTCTCGTAAAAACAAGTAAAAAATATTATTGCTGATGTTGTTTCGATGTAAAATTATTAATTTTAGCCTTACTGGAAAAATGTTTGTTTTAACGGCACTCTAATATATATATATATATATATATATATATATATATATATATATATATATAATGATTTTTTCGTTATTTTTCGACTGTGTAAGATAATAATTGATTTAATATATTTATTATTCAGGTATGCAGTCATCAAATTTACGGAAAGGAAATTAAATTAAATTATACACATTTCCTTGTTTTTAGTAGTTGTTGGTATTATTTTTATTGCTTCGATATTTCGAACCAGATTTGGTTCTTCCTCAGGAGTCGCACTACATTAGAAATTACAACATTGTTAACAATTATTAGATTTACATACATAACTATATGTTTCAATATTATCAAACTTACATGGTTAATACAAATTCGTAAAATTTATTTGTAACAAATGAAGGTCATATGTTCTCATGAATCGTTTTCTTTTCAAAATAATTTTAAAGTTAAAATATAGATTTAGAAATAACACAAATATTATTACCATTATCTAAACAGATATGTCAAATTTATAAAAAACAATTTAGTTAGTTATTAAAAATTATAAATAGTTTAAAAAAATATAAAATACAGCAAAAACTTGTTTAACACCTGTTATTGTCAAAAATATTCTGTTTCAAGGTTAATTTCTATCACTTACTGCGCTGATCAAAAATATACAAGAATATAAAATATACTACGTAAGTTGTTAAAAAGCATGCAATTGTATTGTTCTTCTTACTATTTTTTCATTATTATTTGCGTTGTCATTACTGGCGGTAATACAAAATTTATTTCGTACTATTGTTTTTTAAGTAAAAAAGCATATATATTCGTTAGATTTTTCGTATCTGTTTTTTCATTTAATGTATGCGTACCGTTATTCATGATAAAACACATTTCGAGAAAGAGTCTTTTATAATAGTTGTTTTCAATTGCTAGAATTTCAGGATTATCGTAATCTACTTTATGTTTTGTGTTTCGAACATGTACTGCCAAAGCACAAGTTTTATTAATTTTAGATTCGTCACTTCTGTGTTGATAAATTCTGTTAATAAGTTTTTGAGATGATTGTCCGATGTAACTTTTTCCACAACTGCAGTTTAACTTGTATATTGTGTTGATCATTTGTTTCCTATCCGGTTTGTCTTTTAATCTTGAGAATAATTTATTAATTTTTTTGAAGCTTTTTTTGGCAAAACATAAGTTCGGTTCGGTTTTTTTGAATATTTTTATAAGTTTCGGTGTCAGGTTTGTAATGTTGGAAAAACTAACGTATCTTTTTTCTTCTTGTTTATTCGTACTGCTATGGTTCTGAGACGACGTGTTATGGTTCCTATTGTCTGTAGAATGGAAAATAAGTTTATTGGCCAGTTTGGCAGGATAGCCGTTGTTGATGCATAAGTCTTTTAATTTTTTTAAATTCTTCGAAAGAAGCGTGGGGTGACAAATCTTAGTTATTCTGTTCTTCATTGCGATCCAAGTGTTGAACTTTATTTTTAGAGGTTGATCAGATTGAAAATGAATGTATCTGCCTGAAGATGAGGGTTTAGTATACCAATCTAACATAATCTTGTTGTCAGTGTTTCTTATAACCTTAGTATCTAAAAATGGTACAGCATTCTCTGTTTCTAATTCTATTGTAAATTGCAAGTGTATGTTAAAACTATTAAAAATTTGTAGCGTTTCATCTGTTTTATTATTTGGAATTGATAGTATTAGATCGTCGACATATTTATATAAAAATCCTGTTTGGAATGGTAGTTTTTCTATGCATTTTTCTAACAAATAATCCATAACTAATCTACTAAGTATAGGAGATAGTTTGTTACCCATTCCTACTCCGAAAACTTGTAGAAAATGACTTCCATTATAAGTGAAAGTGTTGTTGTTATATATGAATGAAATAATATTAATAAAACTGGTTTTGTCTATATTCGTGTGTTTTTCAATTACTGTCCATCTTTGTGAAATTATATCCTTAGTTAATTCTAAGGGTATGTTCGTATATAGACTGACTACGTCGAGACTTATGATGATATGATTTTCCGGCAACTGATAATTCTGAATTTTCTCTGCAAACTGAAAACTATCTTTGATGTTGTAAATATCCAATTCTTCACAAGTATTCGTTAGAATTTCGGAAATTAAAATGCATAACGGTTCACTAGGTGCATTCGTCGAACTTATGATCGGTCTGCCTGTCAAGCCTGGTTTATGAATTTTTGGTAGCGCATAAAATCGTGGTTCCGTAGAATTATATTTTGTTAGTTGTTTGCTTTTTTCTTCACTGATATACTTTTTTTCTTTGAGTTCTTTTATGATTTTATTGCTATTTTGTTGTATGCTGTTTGTTTTATCTGTGTTAATTTGTTTGTAGTATTTTTTATCTTGTACTAATTCTTGTGCCATCTTATTGTACTCTTCTTTTTTCATTATAACAGAAACGTTTCCTTTATCTGATCTGGTTATTATTATTTCAGGATTCAGTTTTAAAAAAGTTTTTGTTTTCTTGTATAGTTTGTTGTCTAAATCTATCTGTTCATCATTTGATTGTATATAATTAGTGATGATATTTGTTGCTTGAGCTCTTGTTATATTATTATCTGTTTTGGTTTTGGTAATAGCTATCTCTACTTCTGCTAGCAAATTCGGGATTTTTACATCTGTTTTTAATGTTTTTACACCGAATTCTGGTCCTAAAGCTAGAAAATTAGTGATTTCTTCAGGTACCTCTATTCCTGAAATGTTCTTTATCCATTTTTTTTGAGTAGCGAATTTTTTATTTTTGTTTTCAGACATATTAGATTTTAGCGATTGAAATTTATTAATGTTTTCTTGTTTAGTTTTATTAAATTTGTTATTGTATGCTATTTGTAGTGTGTTCTGGTAATTATGAATTAATTCTCTAGGTAAGTTAGTTAGCATTATACTAGCAATAGTGTTTTTAATGTTCTTGTTTAAATATCTTATTTCTTCGTTAGTTGTGTTAATTTCCATCTTTAGAATATTGTACTTTAATCTTTCATTAAAATCTATTATATTTTTGTTATTTCTTGAATCCTTGGTGTTTAGGATGTTCATAATTCCTTGTATTCCTTGTGTGATGTGTTTTGGGAAAATGTTTTGTTGTTTGCATTTCATGAGAAAGGTTATTCTATTTTTCATTGACGCTAGTTTTATGTTATCGTTAGACCAAAGTTTTAATAGGTAACAAATTTCTTCACTGTAGTTACGTTTGATGTTTTCATAAAAACCCATAATGTTAATATATAATGATTTTTTCGTTATTTTTCGACTGTGTAAGATAATAATTGATTTAATATATTTATTATTCAGGTATGCAGTCATCAAATTTACGGAAAGGAAATTAAATTAAATTATACACATTTCCTTGTTTTTAGTAGTTGTTGGTATTATTTTTATTGCTTCGATATTTCGAACCAGATTTGGTTCTTCCTCAGGAGTCGCACTACATTAGAAATTACAACATTGTTAACAATTATTAGATTTACATACATAACTATATGTTTCAATATTATCAAACTTACATGGTTAATACAAATTCGTAAAATTTATTTGTAACAAATGAAGGTCATATGTTCTCATGAATCGTTTTCTTTTCAAAATAATTTTAAAGTTAAAATATAGATTTAGAAATAACACAAATATTATTACCATTATCTAAACAGATATGTCAAATTTATAAAAAACAATTTAGTTAGTTATTAAAAATTATAAATAGTTTAAAAAAATATAAAATACAGCAAAAACTTGTTTAACACCTGTTATTGTCAAAAATATTCTGTTTCAAGGTTAATTTCTATCACTTACTGCGCTGATCAAAAATATACAAGAATATAAAATATACTACGTAAGTTGTTAAAAAGCATGCAATTGTATTGTTCTTCTTACTATTTTTTCATTATTATTTGCGTTGTCATTACTGGCGGTAATACAAAATTTATTTCGTACTATTGTTTTTTAAGTAAAAAAGCATATATATTCGTTAGATTTTTCGTATCTGTTTTTTCATTTAATGTATGCGTACCGTTATTCATGATAAAACACATTTCGAGAAAGAGTCTTTTATAATAGTTGTTTTCAATTGCTAGAATTTCAGGATTATCGTAATCTACTTTATGTTTTGTGTTTCGAACATGTACTGCCAAAGCACAAGTTTTATTAATTTTAGATTCGTCACTTCTGTGTTGATAAATTCTGTTAATAAGTTTTTGAGATGATTGTCCGATGTAACTTTTTCCACAACTGCAGTTTAACTTGTATATTGTGTTGATCATTTGTTTCCTATCCGGTTTGTCTTTTAATCTTGAGAATAATTTATTAATTTTTTTGAAGCTTTTTTTGGCAAAACATAAGTTCGGTTCGGTTTTTTTGAATATTTTTATAAGTTTCGGTGTCAGGTTTGTAATGTTGGAAAAACTAACGTATCTTTTTTCTTCTTGTTTATTCGTACTGCTATGGTTCTGAGACGACGTGTTATGGTTCCTATTGTCTGTAGAATGGAAAATAAGTTTATTGGCCAGTTTGGCAGGATAGCCGTTGTTGATGCATAAGTCTTTTAATTTTTTTAAATTCTTCGAAAGAAGTGTGGGGTGACAAATCTTAGTTATTCTGTTCTTCATTGCGATCCAAGTGTTGAACTTTATTTTTAGAGGTTGATCAGATTGAAAATGAATGTATCTGCCTGAAGATGAGGGTTTAGTATACCAATCTAACATAATCTTGTTGTCAGTGTTTCTTATAACCTTAGTATCTAAAAATGGTACAGCATTCTCTGTTTCTAATTCTATTGTAAATTGCAAGTGTATGTTAAAACTATTAAAAATTTGTAGCGTTTCATCTGTTTTATTATTTGGAATTGATAGTATTAGATCGTCGACATATTTATATAAAAATCCTGTTTGGAATGGTAGTTTTTCTATGCATTTTTCTAACAAATAATCCATAACTAATCTACTAAGTATAGGAGATAGTTTGTTACCCATTCCTACTCCGAAAACTTGTAGAAAATGACTTCCATTATAAGTGAAAGTGTTGTTGTTATATATGAATGAAATAATATTAATAAAACTGGTTTTGTCTATATTCGTGTGTTTTTCAATTACTGTCCATCTTTGTGAAATTATATCCTTAGTTAATTCTAAGGGTATGTTCGTATATAAACTGACTACGTCGAGACTTATGATGATATGATTTTCCGGCAACTGATAATTCTGAATTTTCTCTGCAAACTGAAAACTATCTTTGATGTTGTAAATATCCAATTCTTCACAAGTATTCGTTAGAATTTCGGAAATTAAAATGCATAACGGTTCACTAGGTGCATTCGTCGAACTTATGATCGGTCTGCCTGTCAAGCCTGGTTTATGAATTTTTGGTAGCGCATAAAATCGTGGTTCCGTAGAATTATATTTTGTTAGTTGTTTGCTTTTTTCTTCACTGATATACTTTTTTTCTTTGAGTTCTTTTATGATTTTATTGCTATTTTGTTGTATGCTGTTTGTTTTATCTGTGTTAATTTGTTTGTAGTATTTTTTATCTTGTACTAATTCTTGTGCCATCTTATTGTACTCTTCTTTTTTCATTATAACAGAAACGTTTCCTTTATCTGATCTGGTTATTATTATTTCAGGATTCAGTTTTAAAAAAGTTTTTGTTTTCTTGTATAGTTTGTTGTCTAAATCTATCTGTTCATCATTTGATTGTATATAATTAGTGATGATATTTGTTGCTTGAGCTCTTGTTATATTATTATCTGTTTTGGTTTTGGTAATAGCTATCTCTACTTCTGCTAGCAAATTCGGGATTTTTACATCTGTTTTTAATGTTTTTACACCGAATTCTGGTCCTAAAGCTAGAAAATTAGTGATTTCTTCAGGTACCTCTATTCCTGAAATGTTCTTTATCCATTTTTTTGAGTAGCGAATTTTTTATTTTTGTTTTCAGACATATTAGATTTTAGCGATTGAAATTTATTAATGTTTTCTTGTTTAGTTTTATTAAATTTGTTATTGTATGCTATTTGTAGTGTGTTCTGGTAATTATGAATTAATTCTCTAGGTAAGTTAGTTAGCATTATACTAGCAATAGTGTTTTTAATGTTCTTGTTTAAATATCTTATTTCTTCGTTAGTTGTGTTAATTTCCATCTTTAGAATATTGTACTTTAATCTTTCATTAAAATCTATTATATTTTTGTTATTTCTTGAATCCTTGGTGTTTAGGATGTTCATAATTCCTTGTATTCCTTGTGTGATGTGTTTTGGGAAAATGTTTTGTTGTTTGCATTTCATGAGAAAGGTTATTCTATTTTTCATTGACGCTAGTTTTATGTTATCGTTAGACCAAAGTTTTAATAGGTAACAAATTTCTTCACTGTAGTTACGTTTGATGTTTTCATAAAAACCCATAATGTTAATATATAATGATTTTTTCGTTATTTTTCGACTGTGTAAGATAATAATTGATTTAATATATTTATTATTCAGGTATGCAGTCATCAAATTTACGGAAAGGAAATTAAATTAAATTATACACATTTCCTTGTTTTTAGTAGTTGTTGGTATTATTTTTATTGCTTCGATATTTCGAACCAGATTTGGTTCTTCCTCAGGAGTCGCACTACATTAGAAATTACAACATTGTTAACAATTATTAGATTTACATACATAACTATATGTTTCAATATTATCAAACTTACATGGTTAATACAAATTCGTAAAATTTATTTGTAACAAATGAAGGTCATATGTTCTCATGAATCGTTTTCTTTTCAAAATAATTTTAAAGTTAAAATATAGATTTAGAAATAACACAAATATTATTACCATTATCTAAACAGATATGTCAAATTTATAAAAAACAATTTAGTTAGTTATTAAAAATTATAAATAGTTTAAAAAAATATAAAATACAGCAAAAACTTGTTTAACACCTGTTATTGTCAAAAATATTCTGTTTCAAGGTTAATTTCTATCACTTACTGCGCTGATCAAAAATATACAAGAATATAAAATATACTACGTAAGTTGTTAAAAAGCATGCAATTGTATTGTTCTTCTTACTATTTTTTCATTATTATTTGCGTTGTCATTACTGGCGGTAATACAAAATTTATTTCGTACTATTGTTTTTTAAGTAAAAAAGCATATATATTCGTTAGATTTTTCGTATCTGTTTTTTCATTTAATGTATGCGTACCGTTATTCATGATAAAACACATTTCGAGAAAGAGTCTTTTATAATAGTTGTTTTCAATTGCTAGAATTTCAGGATTATCGTAATCTACTTTATGTTTTGTGTTTCGAACATGTACTGCCAAAGCACAAGTTTTATTAATTTTAGATTCGTCACTTCTGTGTTGATAAATTCTGTTAATAAGTTTTTGAGATGATTGTCCGATGTAACTTTTTCCACAACTGCAGTTTAACTTGTATATTGTGTTGATCATTTGTTTCCTATCCGGTTTGTCTTTTAATCTTGAGAATAATTTATTAATTTTTTTGAAGCTTTTTTTGGCAAAACATAAGTTCGGTTCGGTTTTTTTGAATATTTTTATAAGTTTCGGTGTCAGGTTTGTAATGTTGGAAAAACTAACGTATCTTTTTTCTTCTTGTTTATTCGTACTGCTATGGTTCTGAGACGACGTGTTATGGTTCCTATTGTCTGTAGAATGGAAAATAAGTTTATTGGCCAGTTTGGCAGGATAGCCGTTGTTGATGCATAAGTCTTTTAATTTTTTTAAATTCTTCGAAAGAAGCGTGGGGTGACAAATCTTAGTTATTCTGTTCTTCATTGCGATCCAAGTGTTGAACTTTATTTTTAGAGGTTGATCAGATTGAAAATGAATGTATCTGCCTGAAGATGAGGGTTTAGTATACCAATCTAACATAATCTTGTTGTCAGTGTTTCTTATAACCTTAGTATCTAAAAATGGTACAGCATTCTCTGTTTCTAATTCTATTGTAAATTGCAAGTGTATGTTAAAACTATTAAAAATTTGTAGCGTTTCATCTGTTTTATTATTTGGAATTGATAGTATTAGATCGTCGACATATTTATATAAAAATCCTGTTTGGAATGGTAGTTTTTCTATGCATTTTTCTAACAAATAATCCATAACTAATCTACTAAGTATAGGAGATAGTTTGTTACCCATTCCTACTCCGAAAACTTGTAGAAAATGACTTCCATTATAAGTGAAAGTGTTGTTGTTATATATGAATGAAATAATATTAATAAAACTGGTTTTGTCTATATTCGTGTGTTTTTCAATTACTGTCCATCTTTGTGAAATTATATCCTTAGTTAATTCTAAGGGTATGTTCGTATATAAACTGACTACGTCGAGACTTATGATGATATGATTTTCCGGCAACTGATAATTCTGAATTTTCTCTGCAAACTGAAAACTATCTTTGATGTTGTAAATATCCAATTCTTCACAAGTATTCGTTAGAATTTCGGAAATTAAAATGCATAACGGTTCACTAGGTGCATTCGTCGAACTTATGATCGGTCTGCCTGTCAAGCCTGGTTTATGAATTTTTGGTAGCGCATAAAATCGTGGTTCCGTAGAATTATATTTTGTTAGTTGTTTGCTTTTTTCTTCACTGATATACTTTTTTTCTTTGAGTTCTTTTATGATTTTATTGCTATTTTGTTGTATGCTGTTTGTTTTATCTGTGTTAATTTGTTGTAGTATTTTTTATCTTGTACTAATTCTTGTGCCATCTTATTGTACTCTTCTTTTTTCATTATAACAGAAACGTTTCCTTTATCTGATCTGGTTATTATTATTTCAGGATTCAGTTTTAAAAAGTTTTTTGTTTTCTTGTATAGTTTGTTGTCTAAATCTATCTGTTCATCATTTGATTGTATATAATTAGTGATGATATTTGTTGCTTGAGCTCTTGTTATATTATTATCTGTTTTGGTTTGGTAATAGCTATCTCTACTTCTGCTAGCAAATTCGGGATTTTTACATCTGTTTTTAATGTTTTTACACCGAATTCTGGTCCTAAAGCTAGAAAATTAGTGATTTCTTCAGGTACCTCTATTCCTGAAATGTTCTTTATCCATTTTTTTTGAGTAGCGAATTTTTTATTTTTGTTTTCAGACATATTAGATTTTAGCGATTGAAATTTATTAATGTTTTCTTGTTTAGTTTTATTAAATTTGTTATTGTATGCTATTTTGTAGTGTGTTCTGGTAATTATGAATTAATTCTCTAGGTAAGTTAGTTAGCATTATACTAGCAATAGTGTTTTTAATGTTCTTGTTTAAATATCTTATTTCTTCGTTAGTTGTGTTTATTTCCATCTTTAGAATATTGTACTTTAATCTTTCATTAAAATCTATTATATTTTTGTTATTTCTTGAATCCTTGGTGTTTAGGATGTTCATAATTCCTTGTATTCCTTGTGTGATGTGTTTTGGAAAATGTTTTGTTGTTTGCATTTCATGAGAAAGGTTATTCTATTTTTCATTGACGCTAGTTTTATGTTATCGTTAGACCAAAGTTTTAATAGGTAACAAATTTCTTCACTGTAGTTACGTTTGATGTTTTCATAAAAACCCATAATGTTAATATATAATGATTTTTTCGTTATTTTTCGACTGTGTAAGATAATAATTGATTAAATATATTTATTATTCAGGTATGCAGTCATCAAATTTACGGAAAGGAAATTAAATTAAATTATACACATTTCCTTGTTTTTAGTAGTTGTTGGTATTATTTTTATTGCTTCGATATTTCGAACCAGATTTGGTTCTTCCTCAGGAGTCGCACTACATTAGAAATTACAACATTGTTAACAATTATTAGATTTACATACATAACTATATGTTTCAATATTATCAAACTTACATGGTTAATACAAATTCGTAAAATTTATTTGTAACAAATGAAGGTCATATGTTCTCATGAATCGTTTTCTTTTCAAAATAATTTTAAAGTTAAAATATAGATTTAGAAATAACACAAATATTATTACCATTATCTAACAGATATGTCAAATTTATAAAAAACAATTTAGTT